>JAUMHL010000005.1:23506601-23516824 GCA_032362345.1 Sandelia bainsii
TGATCAGGGCTTTTTTGGAAAACCAGAAAAAATGCAACAATACGTATGTCCAGAAAATGGTCTAGATCCAGTATTATCAATGAATTGGTTTATTTGGTAGCAACAGTGTGACTTATATTATTGGTGCTAGTGGTGCACTTTTAAATGAGTTCCCCCACACCTGAGGTGGATACCTGAGGTGGATACCCCACCATCCACCCCATCTAGTAGCCTACAGTACAATCTGACCATTATCCTGTTATTACCAGCTGTATAGTGCTACCATTATTTTAATTACACTATGTAACTAGTAACTATATTTATCAAAAGAATGGAATGGAGTAAAAGTACAATGCTTGCCTCTGTAGTTAAGTTAAAGCAAGAAGTATCAGAAAATGGTGAAGTAAAGAAGAAATCCCTCAAAATTAGTAAATTGTCTTTACTTTTCACCACTGTTGCCAATATTGTGTAAAACTGTCCTCAAGGCAAAAGGTGGCTAGTTTGAGGGATCTAAAATATAAAACATGCAGTAGTTGGTAGGCTGTTCATAGTTACATGTCTCCAGTATTCATCTAAAATTTAGAACATAATAATAACAGTTGAAGTTGTGTCCAAACCTTTGACTGGTTATGGATATTTTTAATTTTAAAAATGTGTTGACTCACAACCATTTGTGTGTCAGTTTCTATTCTGAAAGCAGAAGCTGATTCACACAGAGTCAGAGGGACCAGAGTGCAGAGACATACAGACGGGGTTTGACAGGACAGGCTTGTTTGCATATTGCTAACATGAAAGAGTTGATATCAAGCCTGCGTTGGCTGGGAGGCAAGCAAATTTTGAGGAAAGAATTTGAATGTGATTTGCCAGCGCCAAGACTTCCTCATGTGGCCCAGGTACGGCTCAGTGCATCTCTGAAGGCTGTGTATGGAAATCAGCAAGCTCAAGCTCAGACGGTGCGTGTGTTTTTGTGTGTGTTTGTGGTGGGGTGTGGGGTAATGATGATGGATTTATTTAACCATATTTCACAGAAAAAGCTCTTCCTTCCTATGCAAAACACTAGTCATTTTGTCCTGTTACCACTACCTGTTACACACAGTCTACATACCCATTTCATACTTTATTAAGTGAACAAACACACACATATTTTATAAGGACATTCCCACATTGCGCACACAGCTGATTCATTTTTACTCAGTGTTTTCTGAAGTGTAATTTTTCAGTATGTTTTTGTAAAATTATTCTATTATATATTATATTATCTTATTAAATTGTTATTATTTACTCAAAATCACCAATAGGTTGCTCAGCATTTAAAAATGTTGCTTTCTACATTACACACTTTGATTTCTCGCTGCCCTGGATATTTATGCAATACCAACTTGTTTGGGCAGTCCACCTCAATGGAAACGTTCTCCCAAAAGAGAAGCTGATAGAGTGAAATGATGTAAGAGCTTTATATTTTCACTGTGGCTTGTCATGTTCCAACATGGGGAGGCTAACTTTGTGGTCAGAGTTTGCTCTTCTCTCTCAATGGGCTTTTATTCTGACAGATAAAAGGGTGGCATTACAGTAACTAACAGAAAGACCTGAATGGCTTTAGTTATTGTGATTCTCTTCAAGAAATATAAAAAGTTAATTTCACATTGGATTGCAGATCAGATACCTGCAGTGTTACAACCCAATGTGGTAGAAGAGTTGCCTACACTGTAAATAATTTCGAGGTGGTTCAGCTAAAATAAAGTAAATTCTCCTGCAATCTTGAAAATGTGACTTAACTGAATGAAGATAAAATAGATCAATGTGTTTTTTCCACATTTTTTTTGTATGTTAAGTATGTACAGCCAATCTAAGTTAAGTTTACCAAACTTGTTTTTGCAAGTTCAGTAAACTTAACTTAGATTGACAGTACATACTTAAACTTAGCTTACAATGGCTAGCAACATAAACTTCTGGCAGTACAAGTATCACATGAATTGGTCATGGGTGTGAATTATTGCTTAGATTACAACTTGTTCAGTAATTTTTTTTTTCTTTTTACATGACTGTCCCATAACTGCATCATTATCATTGCAACCATGATAACAAAGTTCTGAAATGGCTGCCGCCGTAGAAACACTACCTCAGTAGATGCTCCTATATGGGTCATATTTAAAGTTCTTAGTTAGATCTTAGTTAATCATACAGTGCAGTTCCTTTGTTGCTGTTTAGCAAAACAATTTGGTAATTTCCTGTTTGTATAAAATAGATTTGCAACAGTTTCTCTCCACCATCTATACTGCTTTTCCTTTAGAGGGCTTGAAGTGGATCCAAGGCACAGGGCTGAGACAGAAAACCAATCACACCTACATGGCAATTTAGAGGTGCCAATTAACTGAATCCGCATGATGTGCCTGGACTGTAGGAGGAACCAGAGTATCTAGAAGGAACCCGCCCAGCAAGAACATGCAAAAAGATCCCAATTGGCCATTGCTATGTTTTTCTAAATCAATCTAAACTAAAGCACTAAAGTAAAAATCACCAATAAGTCACATCTTGAGAAAAAAAACATCGGCTATCTTTCATTTCATTTCATCACTTCCTCATAAGTAACAGTGGGTAGCCATGACCGAATCATTCTTAGTCTTTACTATGATACTTCCAGAAATACCATATCATTCACAAAAAGTGCAGCACAGGTCATATTAGAGGCTAGGAACAACTGGTCTGATATAGTTATTTAGGTTGGTTAAACCAATATTTTCTTTACAGAATAAAAGGCCAATCACATGTAAAGATGGGTTCACTTTCAGAATTATGAAGCCTGTAACACTGACCTTCCAACTGTTACTGCGGTTACTATTCCTATTTTCCAGAGTAACAAAATCAGCAGCAAGCTCCTTGCTATTGTCTCATCTGTGGACTCACTGACAGGGACACTTGTCTCCAGCAGCATTCAGCTTTCCCACCATTCACGTCTGGCTCCAGAAGATGCTGTCAGGTTTTTGAAGTTTGACCAAGTTGAAAATGTACCTCAGCCTCACTTATCCACAACCATGCAATATGCAGTTCCGCTTACACAAAGAGGCCAATTTAAAGCATCTGTTCATTGTTGGCAAGGGACTATCACTACCCTTATCCTTAATGTCAAAATATGTTTGGAATAAAAGCTAAAAGGCAGTTCTGGGCCTGAATATTACACAGTGAGTGTTGCATTAGAGGAGGGTAATTTTTGGACTTTCTCTTTGTTGCATCTAATGGAGTTTTCTCTTTTGCCTTTCACTCAGTCCTGTCATTACCTAAGTCATTAGTGGCCTACATATCTATAGAGTGGACATGCCAATGCTAAACAGAAAACAAACAGTGGATACTGTACTGTAAAAGCCTTTTGACAGGTGGTTTGTGTGGTAGTGAAAAGCCAGTCTTGCTTGTGCATGCAGACATCTAAAGCGGAGCCTGACTTCTCTGGCTACATGTGTGTGAGAGAGTGTGTTGGTGTCTGTTTCTGAGACAACAATAGGAGGTTTGTCTGTGGCCTGTACACAGTGGAGGACAATGTCGGCTGGCAGGTGTGTATGGATCAAACTTTGCATAGGCAGCCTCCTGCTCTGCCCTTTTTCTGTCTCTGCAGCATACCTGTCCACCTCAGTCCTCCCACCCTGCCCCCACCTCCACCTCAGGGGAAATCATGACTGTCACCATTACCAGCATTGTGTCAGTGCTCTTTTGTGAGTTAAGGATGGAACTTGGCACTTTGTGTCCCTCTCTACACACACCATGCTCAGCTATTTACTGATTGGCTTCGCTAGCACTTGAAGGGATCAGAGACAGAGGTGGGGGGTGGTGCAGGTGGTCAATGGTTCAACCATGGATCGTTAGCCCACAATACAAACTAAAATGTAAACAAGAAGAAGACATTTTTAAAAGGCAACCTTTTAATTGTGTCTCCCCTCCACCCCGCCAACCGAATGTCAACTGTGGTTGTGATGTTTGGTTTGGGAGATAAATGAAGAGGGAAGAGACAGCACAGGACAAAAGCTTACACTGTATCTGGGTCCATTCGTCTGCCGGGATCGCTTCTCTGCCAGCAGGTCTTTGACTGTATGCTTGACTCGGACGCCTTGGTACACCCTCTTAGAATATTCTGGACAGAACAGAAGAGTTTATGAATCACACACACAAGGAATATTTCATAGAAATCCAAAAACAGTTTGACTTGTTACACCAAACTCCATACAACTTTTCACCCATCCCCACAAATGTGTGTTCATTTGAATGTTTCACAGTTTTATGCATATAGGCGAATGACTCTTTGGGATTGGTGTGTAAATGTCATGGAAATTGCCTTTGGTTTGGTCAATGCAAATGGACTGCTAAAAAGAGGCAATTTACTCCAAACGCTTGCTGAAACCGAAGGAGGACTGTGAGGGGTTTGGTGGGTTTAAGAGAAAATTACGGTGTTACAAAAGAATCAAATAGTTACAGAAAAATCTGAAATCTCTGCATTGGTTGCTCATTAATATAGCTGTATATTAATTGTCACAAATCTCTAAATGTGTGCTGGTGTGATTTAGGGACATTCCTGGCAAGCAAAAGCATAAACTCAATGAAAATGCAAACTTTATTATGCAAACGGATATTGCATGCAAAAAACTTTATGTAAAAGATCCCAGCATTTTGAATGGATATTTTAGATAAGACCCAACTTTGATCAGCCAGAAAGATTCTTTAAATTATGACATATTTTTCGAATTACATCAAAATATGGAAATGACGATTTTCAGCACTGTTGCTTTGCCAGAAAGCGAAATGTCACCCAGCTAGACATTATTCCACATCCAAATATGTGTCATGGATGATATTAATTAGCACACGTCACATCAAGTACTTGATGCTACAAGCTGCTTTGAAATATTATACACAGATTTATGCTGTACATTACATATTGTTACTGATACATTTCTTGCACCATTGAATGATCAACTTCTTGTGGAAAATTTAAATCAGCTAAGGCACATATTACATCAAATAATTCCCAAAATACTAATATAGTTAGCCATATAGCCATACACATAAAAAATGCCCTGCTAAATTTCTTCCCATTCACTTCTTCATGGAAATAAAACAAATCTGACAATGAACAAGGTTTAAATAAAATCGAATTTTTTACATGTATCTGCAACAATTCTAATGGCAGCAGGAGTAGCTATCAGCGTGTATATGAATGATTGTGTCTTACCTGTGTCCATGATGCTGTAGAGCAGTCTGACACACACATGCACACACACACACTCACACACAGGCCTCCCTGTTCTCCCTCTGATGTATTTGCCTACAGTAGTTAAATCCCAGTGTGCAGCACCATACTGTGGTGTGGCATGCCACGATGGGAGCTTTAACCACGCTCTCAGGAGGGCAGGGACACATGGAACATGTCACCTCACACTGCAGTCATGAAGAGGCAGCTTTTCAAAATGACCTTTATCTATTTGTTTAAATGCAAATGTTTGGTAGGGACGTTTTTTAGACTATTTGCATGCACAGTCAAGATTAGGGGTTGGAAGCATCAGGAGCATGGAAGAAAGGCTGGGAAGCAGCATGTCACGCCTCCCCGAACCCCCAGTCATCATCTGTATTTAAAAGGATATATTGTTTCCACATTTTGAGTCATCCCTGATGAAGAGTCCCACAGTGTTTTTTCTCAGTTTGAGCTGTGGCTTGCTTGGAATAAATAAAACCTACAGAAGTAGCAGGTCAGAATGTACCACAGCTTCTTCTTGTGTCTATAGATGAGGTTTAGCATCTAAGTTGGTAAACGATTCTGATCCCATGTGGCTTCTGATTAAAACTCCTGTAGATCATTATTAACTGTGAAAACACACACATGAGTACATGAGTTTCTGTAAACGTAACATGTTTACATTTCGACACATATGAATTCACACAGACGCTGATACAAGTCAGATTAACTAGCTAAACATTAAAGTGGCACAATTTATCTCTGCTCAGATTTGCATGCAGTTTGGTGTTCAAACAGAGATCCTCTCCTTGTTTCCATGTGATCACAATGTTCACGCGTATTGGACGTGTTGTCAGCGAAGAGCCTGCAGAACTTCACATGCTAAGAGTATGATTGGACCCCTGGTGGTCACTTTATTCGCCTCAAGTGACACAGTGAATGAGCAAACAATGTGGTGTAGCCACAAACTAGAAGTGTAGAACAGCAGTGCTGCCCTGACCCGGGTCAGCATGAGCTCCCTGACTGGTCTGCGGCTCCACAGCCTCATACACAGCGAGCTGTGGTGCGCCGTGTGTTTTGACAGCTGTCAATCATGGCCAGCTTTAAAATGTTGCCATGCCAACCCCTGTCCACCACTACATTAAAATCACCAGGTGGATTTAAAGTTGTGGACACTAACCTGTCCTTCATTACAGAGCTGTTGGAGCTAAACTAATTCAACGTTTGTTAATATATGACGCTGTTATTGTCAGTTTTGTGGTATATGCAGCCTGCATGTTCACAGGTTAATTATTATAAGCAAATTTTAATAAGCCAGCTTTTGTGTTTCACTAAGTGACTGTGATTCAAAAGGCTTAAAAGCCTTTTTTTCTGTAGACAAAGGAGTCAGAATTCAATACACTGGGGAGACAAAAGGCAAAAAATTGGTAAATAAGGATGTGTGATGGAGAGTTTTAACAGTGACAGAGAGCTGACAGTGAGTTTAGTGCCTCCACATGGTCAGCCTAGGTTTTACTGTACAGAATGAGGTACCAGTATCGGCAGGTTCACACATATAATGGCAATGTTGCAGCGGCAGGTTCTTATTGATGCATTAGCTTAGTACACCAGACACATTGGCTCATGACAATGTGATTTATTTTTCAGGAAGGTTTCTGCAATGAAAAGCTACAGCAGGTTTCTGCCTCTGTATACGTAGCCATTCAGAAAACATTAGAGATTTGCTGTGGTTGGTTTTGCAAAGAGCAGGTAGCTTTCATCTATGTTCACTGCTTCACCTGTTTCCTCCCATGCTAACAGCAAGGTAAGGAAACAAATTTCCCCAAAAAGTGTGGAAACAGTGTAAAATGAAAATAAAAATAAATTGCAGTGATGTGCAAATAATTTCAAACTTACTGTATATGACCGAAAAAGGCGCAAAGACAATATAGGCTGTAAAATGTAACAACTAAGAAACCAGAAATAAGTAAGTGCTCATTTTGAATTAGTTTCATGTTGCAGTGTTTCCAATTTCTTTGGAAATGAGGTTATGTATTAGCAAAACACACACACACACACATATCATGATACATGTAGGCAGAGTGAGGCAGTGGACACTGACGTGGCACTGAACTGGTTAAGTAGGCCCATTTACTCACCCATCCATGGAAGCACATCAATGCAGCACATTCACATTTCTTGCAGGGACATAAATAGTTTAAATGTATATTACAATTTACATCAAAACAAAAATAATTAAACATGAGGTCCACTAGCTGTTTTAGACCTTTTAGCTGTATGATCTTATGAACCTCACCAGGAGCCTACTGACCAACCTCTGTATGATGCCATGAGATTCAACTGAAAGACCTGGAACTCAAACCACGTCAGTAATGTTGTATTGTTATATTAATGTTACTAATTTGCTTGTGCTTTGTTTCTACTGTATATGTTTGCATAAGTTGCGCTGGCTCTTAGGGACCACCGTGTGTATTACTGCAAACATATTCACATCTTTGGAGCTATTTGTTGTGTTGTTTATCTATTTGTGTGAATAAATCTGATAAATAAACAAACAATAATAATTTCAAATATTGTACATATATGATTTTACTTACAGCTGTTTTTCCAGCACATCAGTTCATTTAGATTTCACGGTGGGAGAACGAAGGGGATTTTCACAGGAAGAGAGGTGTTACCGCTGTTCAGCACAGCGTTTCCTCGTCAAATCACATTTGAGTCCGTGCTGGCGTTTGCAGTGAATTGCGAAAGCGGATTTCCTTGTTAATAGCAATGCTGTGGCTCACTGTACATTTGTAATGAGGTGATGTTATGTGTGCTGAAAGCTGGGTGGACTTTTTATCATTTAGTGACTCTGAGATAAGCGGGATGCACAGCTCTCCTTTGCAACGGACACTTGGGACAGAGGAGGAAGGGAAAGAGCCCTTACAATGTCTCATTCTGCCACTGACATGACGACGGGATCTGATTCATTTGACTGTCCAAATGTGTTCTCACATCTTAATAATTCTAATAAATGCTCTCTCTGTTCAGTTGATCCAACCCAACAGATTACACTGTGAAAGTTTCTCCTTTTGACCTTGTTCTGCTGCAGTAGCTTTTTATTTCCAGGGAATTTCGTTTGGAGAACTGTAAGCGATTTGTTACGCAAACACAATATGTGACTAGGCTGTGGGCAGTATCTGCAGAAATATACAGCTGAAATGCTAAAAATACTGATGTGCTGCAGGATGACAAACCTAGGTTTACATGCTGTAGACTTCCAAATAACACAAAGACACTTACAAATGCACATCGAAAACCAACACTCAAGGCCTGTTTTGTCACTTTCTTTCACTTTTTGTTTTTCATTAGAATCATTTTAATTCATTTACTGGATGTAACAGCCCTTCCTGAAGAACATGCGGTGTAAATGCTGGGAGATGCTGATGCTGCAGACAGAGAACATGCGACTGGTTAAGTTAGTTAATATAAGCGCCCTAAGCTTTAGCTGCAGCGCGTTTCCACTGCAGTTATTAGCAAGACTTCCCTGCACTGGGAGTAAACGCAGCCAGCAGTTGCACAAATGACATATGCATATTCAAAAAGTCTCCCAGTTTTTTTTCTTTCCCTCCTCTTGTTTCTTTCCAACAAGAATTTACCTGCAGTACACACTGACTGTCAAACCACACAACCGTGCATCTTCATAACTGATGTGTCAGCCCTACTTTTTGTTGTCATCTAGTTTTAGCACTGTCTTAATTATGGTTTCAGAAAAGTTGGGACACTGTGTAAAATGTACTGTAAATAAAGAAAGCAGAGATTTGGTTTTGATTTGATTGAAAACACAATAATTAATATTAGTATGTTTCAACTGACAACACAGTGAGGTCAACTGACCACCTGAATGTTTTTTTGGCTGTAAAACCATATGTAAGTGAGAAATTTGGAAAATTTGGGCAAATAGTTTAACAACTTAAGAATAATGATTCATAATATGATTAAAAGATTCAGAGCATGTGGAGAAAGAGATAAAGCTAATAACTAGTTCACAAACTAGTCCAGCTTCTCTGGACCCGAGCTCATTTAAGAAGTGGAAAGCTGTCACATCACCAAGCCTGCACTACCCTAACCACCACTCATCATCTCTTAACAACATGAACACCATTATCCAGGTCTAATGTCACACACCGCCTGCCAAGGAACAATGTCTAGTCACGGCCACTCAGTACTGGTTTTCAGCCTTGTCCCTTGAGCACAGAGATTTCTCCAGATTCTCTCAATCTTTTCACAGTATAAACCTTAGATGATGTATTTTTTAGCATTACACAACTTTCATAGTCATCATATTTCTCTGTTTCAATAAGTGTCTTTCTGCAGTTTTTAATCAAACATAGGTTTTAAATGCACATCACTGCTTTCTGTTTTATTTACATTTTAGACAGCGTCCCAACTCTTTTGGAAACAGGGCTGTATTCCATTATCGTATGGATTGTTGTTACTTTTATGATGATCTTGGATATTGATTTTTTTCATCTGCTTATGATTATTGATGACGCATATAGTCTACAGCATATGCTTCATTGTTCATTGTTTACTCCTGACTATAACTGCTATGAGTTTTTTGACTGATTCACCTACTTTTAGATGATAATGTAGTTGACTTACATAGTTTCTCAGGGATGTATGATGCGTGCAGTTAAACACAGTAATGGCATATGTGCTTACACTTCACTGAGCTGGTTAGTGGTAGAAAAACAAGTAGCTTGTGTGTCCAGTAACAGACATGTGAGTTTCTGAGATGACCTCAAGCGGAATCCTTTAGTCACGAGGCAGTCTGCACTTTATCCACTAGAGGGCAGTAAGAGACAAGGCAGCACAGAAAAGACTGGGACACTGACAGCAGTGACAAGTGAACAGATGGACTGAAAAAACACCAGCAAGTCATAACTGAACATAAATCACCATGATATATTCAATTCAATTCAATTCCACTTTATTTATATAGCGCCAAATCACAACATAAGTCATCTCAAGGCACTTTACAGTG
>JAUMHL010000005.1:23524300-23537579 GCA_032362345.1 Sandelia bainsii
GTAACAGTGTTATCAGACAAACATCTGCTGTAGTGGAATTCTTTCTTATGTGATGTAGTCTCCATTATAGTAAATTCAAATGCACAGCCACATATACAACATTAAAACCAGTCAACAATGTGTAATTTAATATTTAATTAGGCAGAAAACTGATTGAACTGCTACTTTCAACATGATGCAAGAGCATTTGATGGAAAATCTTTTCTTACTTTCTGATACAGGGACAAAAGTAAGTGTCTTGATATTCTTCATCTGAAGTCACTATAATGCACTAACATTTAAATCCATTGTTCAGACTTAACATCATTCGTTCATCATATAATGCTCAGTGGCGTACAGAGTATAGAGTCTACTGAAGGGGATATTTAGTATTGCTCTAAAATGGTCCATGGACACACAGCGGTCATACCTGCACTGAGCGTTTACGCAGATGTCTTAACACAGCCCGCTGCTGTCTGCTTTGAATAAAAAAAAAAAACCAGCCTGTTTATAATAAACTGGCTGTTTTTAGCCCAAGGCCACATCTGATGTCAGCACTTTTGGAGAGGAATCTGCACGCATTCCTGAGATGAGCAGAGACCCAGACCCAGCCTCATTACCCCTCCTCCTCCTCCTGTCTTTGCACTGCACTTATCAGCCAGGACAACAAACAGAGCTATCTGCAGACAGGCTGACTGATGGATCAATTTGAGCAAACTTATTTCTCTCCAGACGGACACGGTGGTGTATTTCCTGCAACACAAATATGTGTCTTTGACTGACTTAATGATGAAATGACCATGTGAACGGTGAATTACAGTATTTGTCATATGAGAAACTTTCATATTATGGCAAAACATTTGCCATAATATGAAAGTATTATGAGAGTGTACTTATAAGACAGGTGTCTTGGCAAGAAGAGGCAGGAAAATCATCCTTTCATTCTTTTCTAACTGTTGTTTTTTATTCTTGATGTATCATGGCTACAGCTCAGCTTATCCTTTACTGCTCCGTGTCTTCCACCCTCCTCTCATAAATAACTGAGCAATAGTGCTGTTTGCTCAGAAACACAAAGTCCTTCCATCTGATATTCTAGGTAAATCATTTTAAAATCAACCAGGCAAAACACCTTACAAGCGTATGCCACTGCCAAACAGTCAAGTTGCAGCTTACATGCATGTCTATTCTCAGTTCATCCACGAGTCCAAGTGGATGTTTGTGCCAGATGTAAAGAAATACCCTCCAGGTGTTCCTGAGATATTGCATAGACAGGAATGGCATGGATGTGAGGTCACAGTGACCTTGACCTTTGACCTCTGATCTTAGAATAGTCATATCTCCTGATGAAATATTCCTCAGCATACACCTATTTCCAGTCTCCTTCCAGAAACCTTTTACTAAAATCAGATGATGCATGATGCAGGCAGCAGTTTTGATACCATTTATTGGTAAAACTGCATTTCTTCCCTGACAACAGTGGAACTGGAAAGCTGAAAAGCATCGATTCAGATTGAGAAGAATCTAATTACACAGCTCCACCTGTATATGCGGCAGTATGATAGCTCAGTGGGTAGAGCAGTCGTCTTCCAACCCAAGGGTGAGTGGGTTGATTCTCAGTCCCGGCAAGCTACATGTCTCGGTGTCCTTGGACAAGACACTGAAACCCCGTAGTAGTGCTGACACAGGTCTAGCAGCTGTCCAAACAACAATTTCCCCAAGGGGGTCAATAAAGTATCAATTATTATTATTATTATATGGGTTGGAGGAAGAAAGGTAACTGCCACCAGAGAAGGTGGGAGAGGTGGCACAGTGCCAGCTGTATTCATTCAAGTTGCGGTTGCCAGCCTTGCAGTAACACTAACAATAGTTCCCTTTACATTAGAAGCTACAGAACTGTTAGTGGTTGCTGTGGCTGCACCTGCTGAATGACCACCCTCATTATACACGACAATAAAACGACATCTGCAAGAACAATGGGAGCCTAATGTTAGTAATGATCAAAAGCCAGAAAAATAAATGATTTTATGGCTGCTCTGTATCCAATACATTACATTTCTACAGAAAACTGCAAACAAATAATGCAGCTTTTCTTCCATCAGTGCTACTACTGACTATAGCCTTGTGTTGTGTGTGTTCTTTAAACTTTTGAACCATGTTTTCATGATCAAACAGATGAAAACTGAAAGCTACAGTATCATACTCACTGGTACTACCATCGTTGTTTGCTCAGAGTTTTGAACACTAGTTTTCTCCTGCCTTTTGGTACATAGTGTGGTAATGATGGTTGCCAAGCCATCAATGATTGAAGCCTCTCTCATTCTACGACCCATTTAGACGCCCTAATAACAACATCTACTACTATGTTAATAACTAATGGTGAGGTTGTGCATCCTGCCATGACCCCTTTCTCTAACTGCTGCCACACTATAATAAACTGCAGCTGTAAAATAGTTTCTCACCCGCTCTTTGACTATGCCTGGTACTTATAAATAAAAATCTAAAGCTTCCCACAGTAGGCTGTCTGGTACAGAACCAAATGCATAAATACAGGATTCTCTGTATCATTCTTTGCTGATTGTACGTGATGGCAGATCATCAAGTTGTGTGCTCTGAACATCCAGATTCCAGAAACACCTGGTATTCCAGCTTTCTGCACTAAAATACTAATAAGCTTATCCCTTTACCTCTGTGCCACTACACTACATTACATTCAAATGAGAAAGCAAATAGACCTGCAAATACACTGCCCTACTTTAACAGGATCATTTTCCTTAGAAATTAAGATGCCTCCTGCTATTTACTGCAATCGTATTTACTTCAGGTTCGGTTACGTTCAGCCATGTGTGGAGTATGCACGGCAGGCCCACATGCATTCTTAGATATCTAATGAAAAATGGCTTTTCATGTTCCCTGAAACTCATATTCAGGTTCTGGCCTCCACAAATCGGCCACATGTGCTGGCTGACACCAGGACTACTGGAAAATGTCACAGGTGCCATAGTCGTTTTACTGTCACTGCTGTCAGGTCGGTTTTTCCATGACTTCCCAGAAATGCAATGGAAAGAGTTTGCCATGAAAGAATGGAAAAAAAACCTTCCTCCGGACCCTTCTATGATGGTTGGTAGGTGGGTCGGAAATCACCGAAATCCCCCATATGCTCCAAATATTGGTCCTATTTGTCTGATATAAATTTCAAGCAGGTCACGTAATGAAACCCAGCCGCTGCAGCTGACGGCTGCGCGGTAATGAGGGAAAAAGTGAAAGCATGGTTTTAATATCTGCAGCACGCGCCTAATGTCACAGAGTTGTCATCTTAAGAGCCTCCTTTCAACACGTGTGTGAACAGGTCGAGTCACTCGCAGCTTGGGTAAGTAAACACGTCACAGAATGAGAATGAAATGATGATGCTACAAGAGTGAAAAAGCAGGCTCACGCAGCACGCCTGGATAAACTATCCAGGCAGTACCTCTGAGATCTCTGGGAAGATTATTTGGGAAGATGACACCATTATTTGACGTCAGATTCACTGTCAGGCAGAGATAGTGTCCTTAGCAACAGCCGAAAACAATGGATCACAAATACAATTATGAGAGCAGCGTGGTCAAGGACCTCATCGCAGTACTGTTACAAGAATAACACATTCTTGGAAATAGAATATCTTTGTCGTGAGTCATTAGTTTGATCCTCCCTTGGCCCCCCAGCACTCACTGGAAAAATGTTTGCAACTCTAGTGAAATAGACTATTATGGATTTTATTGTCTTTGGAAGCTTGATGTGACACCGTTTACAGTAAGTTTAATAAGAGCTCACTGCTCATGACTTCATGGACGACTCACGCTCTTTTCATTCAGAGGAGGTCGACACAATAAAATGATTGATGATGAAATGATCATTCGGATCATTCACAATATAAGAAATGAAAGCTTATAAAAAAGTTTAAAAAAACAAAACAGTTAAGACTTTCTAACCAGAAATAACAGAATAAATCAGACAGGTCACAAGATGATGAAAGAGAGAGTAAGAGAGGAATGTAAATAAACATAAGCATGAAATTAGCTTGGTGTTTCAGACATCCTTGAACTTTCACTAAGCTTTTTGACCATTGTGTGTGTGGAGGTCTATGGAAGATTTTTACTGCCTAAATGAACACAGCAATGAACTGAAATTCATTACATATTGGAATTTAATTTTAATGTTGTATCATACAGTAAATCAATGAAAATCTTGTTAAATCACAATTTATGTTGTCATTTGTCTTTAATAACTGACTGAATTGTTTTTCATTATGAAATTAATTTTTCATACTACATAAAATCACATTGAACACAGAAAGAATAATTGAAGAGGCATGTTGCATGTCAGTGTTGTGCAGCAGAGATCAGTGCAGATTTGTCGAAACTAAACATCATACAAAACGTTGATTTCAAGAGGACGTGAGGAGGTGCAGTTTCTTTTTAAGACAAAGACACATCAACAGTGCTAAACACTAATGCGCATGTGCAGTGGGTCGCGCAATATGGAAGCTGGAAATCCTTTTCCCTTACACAAACAAGATGTTTTTTTTTATTAATTTCATTTTGATTTTTAGTCCATGGACACTGTATTTGTAAAACTATCTTAGAATGAGTTGTATTTTTCCAATGAATCAATTTATGAAAAAGAAAATGTGGGTGGAGCCACAGGCAAAACTATACTGAATACGTCTGTGCAGCGTGCCACACAGTGCAGACGTAAAACTGGAAGTTAGAAAAGTTATCGGCTCATGCGCTGGGTAAAGAATGATCATTTAAGTGACTGGGTGCCACATTTGTGTTCGTTTCCTGTCATGCATTCATCCCTGCACTTCAGCTTAAAAACTAATGACAGTGCTTTCTATTCAGTTTTGTTAGGTGTGTGCTGCCCTCTGCTGGACGGCAAACAAATACAGTACAATACATCACTTTAGTAGATTCACAATCAAAAATGTATTTAGAGTCAGAATTGAAAAATAATATGACAATAAAAATAATGATCATTTATTGTGTTGTTATTTTAAATGTAATTATGACACATAAAAAAGACAAATGTGTACTGCATACCACTTTGATTTAGGCATTACATATCTTCCAGATATGGGCAGTTGCTGAAACAGACTCCTTGTCCCACATGAGTAGATGACTTGAAAGGGCATGAAGTGAAACAGTGAAACTTTTATACTTCTCTGCAGCCTACATCTTTTTTCTTTCTAACTTATGTAACTTTATGTTATTACCTACTCACACTCTTGGAAACTTGCTTCTCGCCACTGGTTATAACAGGATCCAGGACTGGTTGGAAGATTTTATTTAATTTATATCTGACTTTTCCTTAATTTAATGTTGTAGCTGGGGGCACAGGCACTGGTAAGCATATAAAAATCATCAGGCCTGTAGTTACTCAATTAGTTATTGTAATGTTCAGCATCTCCAAAACTATTTTCAGATTTTGTTGGGGTGATCCTGCCAAAAAAAAAGAGAGAAAAAAAGGTTATTTTCTTCCTTTTTTGCATAGCACAGATGAATACATGAGATTTTTGCTCACGTGGGTAGACACGTGCCAGCTATCTCTTGTAGAGTCAAAAACATGATTCAAACTCTCCAAAATACACTGTTGTGTTAACTACTTCAACTTACCATGAATGTTTTTAGAAGTAGAATAAAAGTTGTGCTTGCGGATGCGTGTGTTTTCAAATGGTTGCTCTGTATCCAATAAATCTATTTTTACAACATGCATTCTCAAAAGTGAAACAGCATGTTGTCAGTTCAGCTCTTTTTCATAACTGGTGTTGTTTTCTTCATGAAGGCTTTGAGGGTCGATGTTGTCTTGTGAACTAGCTGATATTCTGTCTTTTTGCCCACACAAACAACTCATGTCCACACAAAACCTGTGCCAAGGACCTGAATAAATGCCAAATACAGGCTCAAGACCAGGATCAGTCACCTTTGATCAGAATAAGCAGTGTTTCTACCAAATGTTTGGAAGATATTAAGCTTTTCAGTGCATTACACAAACTATAAAAACCCTTAATGCAAAAGTGACTATTCATGCAGGACTGTCAGGGGAGGTTTAGTTTGCTGGGGACTCTGCTGGCAAAAAGGAATTTGAATTAGCATTCATCTCTATTTAGGTTAACTTTCATCTGTCTTTGTCTTTTTATACTCTACTCTCTCAGGGAATAGACTACAGCCACCTCCAGTGATATCTACCATTTAGTTTTGGAGCATTAGCATTAATGCAATACTGTAAAATGTTAGGCAATAAAAGTAATTTGTTTTTATAAATGTCTATTCTGTTCTTTAATAAAGGTAAAACTGCAGAGGGAGGCTGCTCAAGGTAAAATCTTACACAGTGAATAACAAGGACCAAACTGGGTAAATGGGGTTTGGCTGCACATATGACATATGAAGCTCATTGCTGAATGAAGATACAATCTTTAATGTTTATTTCCATTGGATTGAGATACAGATGCAGTTGGGTCCATAAGTAATAGAATGATGATGTGTTTTTTGGCATTTGGCCTCTGAACTTTTAAGTTCAGTCTGAAGTTTTTTTTCAAGGGGTTTCACAGAAATGTTGTATCGACAACTCAGGAATTACATTTTCATACACACACCCCCATTTTGGGGGTCTTATAAATAATGGAATAAAACTAACATCATTTCAAACATAAGGATTGACTTTAATAATAATATAATAAAAAATAATATAATAATAAATCATTTGCAGTCAATGGCTGCCAATGCAATCCATGAATGACCAAATGAGTTTCCTCCATTGAGATGCTTTGTCAGGCCTTCAGCTGCTGCTTGTTTGTTGCTCTGTTGAGTTGAGATCAGGTGACTGACTTTTCTAGTGAAGAAAATGCCATTTTTCTGCTTTGAACGTCTTGGGTAGCATTTGCTGCATGTTTAGGGTCATTATCCATCTGCACTGTGAAGCACTGTCCTATTGGTTTTCCAGCATTTGTTGAATCAGAGGAGAGAGTTTAGCCTTTACACTTCAGAATTCATCTTGATACATTTATCAGCCGCCAGGTCATCAATAAACACCATTGGCAGCCATACATGCTTATGCCAAGCTGAAGTTCTGGACTTCACTCACATCTTGAGTGTTTCATTTCAGTTTCAGTGTGGTGGTGTACAAAATGATTCAAATGATTAAATTATCATCATTCCATTATTTATGGACTCAACTGTATTTCAGCTCCCCAGAGAATGAACCACGCTAACTTTGATGATCCCATGACTATTCATCTGGTGCCACTATCAGACATTTGTGACATATTTACAGTAGTGTTTACACATTTAGACCATAACACCATTTTCATAATTTTGGCTGTGTTCACCACCACATTCGATTGGAAATAAAATGATCAAAATGTGATTCAAGTGGACTGTCAGTTTTAATTTAAGGCTTTGGTCAAAACTATTACATGAAGCATGTAGAAACTGTGGCCATTTTTATTCTTAGACCACAAATTTGAGTGGCAATAGGCTGAAAAACCAAACAGGAAGATAGCAAAAACATTAGGTGTGGTAAATCAAATATTTGGTACATTCTTAAAAAGAAAAAAAAATTGTTTAATCAGAAACGGGAAGAGTTTGTAGAATGGAAGGAATTTCTACATACCACATAATCTGTGACGAATTGTGGAGCTATTGTCATGGAGTGAACATGTATGGTGCCTTTAATGCCTCACATCAATACATGTGTTAATAAATTAATACATACAACATGCCTTTAATTCCTACATGGTTCATCCAAGATTTTATCCAGATGTAAATAATCCAAATGCATACTGATGCTATGTGTTTATACTAAAAATAAATATTGGACAAAAGACCTGTTGCACATCATGTGATGAGTGAGTGTGAACAAGTTGTGATGTGAAACATGGTGCTCACAGATTTGTTTATGTACGACTATTAATAAATGAAGATCGAGGCTTAAGTGTGCTGGAGTTTTTACTACTAATAAACACTGGACACTACAATTTTTTATTATTTCATCTGATGACCAGCTTATAGATATTCATATCAGCCTCGCTGCATATTATATTATAAATGCAGTATTATTGTATGTAGACTGAATTCCCCAAATATACAGGTGAACCTTTACAAAGCTTTTGCCAAAGTTTACTCATGTCTTCAGAATGATTTTTTTCCATCTTTATGAGGATACGATCTGGCTAATATCTGGTGACACTTGAAAATGAACACCCAGAGTTGTCAAAACAGAGCGTCACTTCCACTTTAGCATTACTGCATTGTTACTGCACTATGCGCAGGCTTCTGGAACAATAACTGACAGATAGTGATGTTATGCTGCAGCATGAAGACAGGCCAAGTCTTGCAGTGCTCTAAAGTTGACATTTCGATGGTATGAACACTGTCTACATAGAGCATGTGGTGAATAAGCAGGCAGGCAGATATTAGCTCAACCTAAAATATTCCCAGTCACCACAGCCATGTGTCATTGTACTTTAAAAGTCACCAGGCCTGGCACTTACTACATCATCAATGACTGTTTTCACCAGTGAAGACAAAATGTAGTATTATAGTAAACAATATTTCTGTTAGCCTACATGAGCAGTTTTTACACATTTAAATGATCATTTTAGTTTAGTAAAACTTTGAAATTATTTAAAATGTTGTTTAGCAGTGTTGTCGTGTTGGATAAACGGATAAAGCTATGGAAATAAGTTGTAATAAACCAGAATCATTCTTTCTCTCACAACTGTTGAAACCAGGTGTGTGTAGAGGATGAGCCTCTGTTTGCTGCAGTGATGTCATATTATAAAAAAAAAAAGCAAAGAATCGAAAGAAAAAGTGAAATTGAAGTCGGAATTTATAATACCTATTTCCCGCAACAAACAGCTAGTGTATGTGCAAATACTTCACATGTCCTCACATGTGTAGCCCAAGGTCCCAGATGAAAAACTTAGCAAAGGTTTAAGCAAAGCTGCAATTTAGTTGTAATTACTTCTACCAAGGTAACAACAAAATACCAGCACGTTTTATCAGTCTTCAGTGAAAAAAGTGCTAAAAACACACTGTGCAGTCCAGTACCAAACAACAGACAAAGTTACAGATTAGTAAAGTAAAGATGGTGAACACAGTGCAGCGTTTAGCAGCTGAAAGCTCAGATATTCCCCTCAAGGCTTGCTGAAACCAAAGCGGTTAAACATAAGCCACTGCTTGCTGACACATTCAGCCTATCAACTGTCTGAGCTGTCGATATGTTAGTGTGTTGTTTCACCTGATTTAGAACTGATAATACTGCAGTGGAGATGGAAATGATTCATTTGAGTCATCGCATTCAAATTAAAACTGTCACGCTTCTGTATCTCAAATGTTTATGTTGCCACTGATTTTACAGAGGGCAAACTAATAATAAAATGTTTGTAGTGTCCAAAAGACAAAAAATTAAAACGGAGATAAGTATGAAGCACCTAGTACAGACTGTTTTTAATCACTGGCGACCACTGCCATCATACAATCACACAAATCTTTTACTGGGACTTAAGAATGCAAGGGTAATTCTGAAGACTAACTACTCCTGTCTGCAAAGACTTATGTAAAATCAGTCAAACACATGGAACTATTTTACTTTAGAAAAAACAACAACAGAAAAAAACAGTCAATTCTTGAGAGCCACACAAAAAGTACGGCTCGGTTGTATGAGTCAGTTACAGCACGGAGTCCACACAGAACGGCTTGAAATTGATTTGCTTAAAAATAATAAATCTGTCGCACAAGCAAGAGCAGAAATATGCAGCAGTGCATCACACGGCGAACTGCTGCTTTGACAGCTCGAGCTTCCGTATTTGAGACGGTTCTCTTTTCATAGAAATCATATGAGTTTCAGGGAGGAAGCCACCTTCCCAGGACTTCAAGAAGCAGGCAACAATGTTGTACAGCAACCAACACATGCATTAAAGTTAATTTTTTGTTATGTAACTGATACAATTGGAATATGTGTTCCTGGCCAGAGCATAGACAGGTGGGCAAAATACAATTCGGAAATAGTAACTGAAAAATAATTTTCAAGTCAAAATCTGGAACATTTTTACATAAATAGATATGTTTTACTACTTATTATCACTCAAGAGGACTTGAAAGCTTTTACACTGACTGGTACAAATCAAAGCTATCTTGATTCCTCTGCATACAGAAAGTATTTTGTAATGCTGAATGCTTCTGTTTAGAATTAACAGAGGGGACACTGGGTAAGTTTGCACGAGCAGTATAGTGACAGCTCCTGGGGAAAGGGAGTGCTGCCTGCAGAAATGCAAAACTACAAGGGACAAAAATCCATCCACACAGCGTCCCTGTAACCAGACAAGAACACTGAAACTGGATGATTCTGCAAAATCTTTACTCAGTGATAACATTTTAATGGGTACTGTAGGTCTTTATATTATAGACGGTCCCCTCCAAAAGTATTGGAACAGCAAGGCCAATTCATGTGTTTTTGCTGTACACTGAATACATTTGGCTTTAACTAAAAAAAAATATGAGATGAAAGTCCAGAATGTCAGCTTTCAATTCCTGTTTCTACATCTAGATACATTAAACAACATAGCACATAACACCTCTTGTGTCAGATCACCTAAATTTTGAGAGCACAAACACTGGAACACAGTTTGACAGTTGGGAAAATGCAATAAATATAAGTAAATGCAATAAATGCAAAAAGCCTGTGACTACATGACATCATCATCATGCTTTTCCAGGTTTCCAGGCCCTTCAATCTTGTCTTCAGCAGGTGAAATGCATGTTAATTTGGGGTAAGGTCTGGTGATTGGTCAGTCTAAAACCTTACACTTTTTCACTCTGATGAAGTCCTGAGTTGACGGAGTGTTTGGATCATTCTCTTGCTGCATGGCGAAGCTCCTACCAGTTAGTTTTTTATACATTTCTCCGTAACTCACCTCTGAATACATTCTGCTGCTGCCATCATCAGTTATATCATCAATCAAGAATAGGGAGCCAGTTCCAGAAGCAGCTATGCAGTCCAAGCCAAGATATGATCTCCACTGTGCATCACAGAAATGAGCAGATCCTTTTTTCTTCCACACTTTGACCTTGGTATCACAAGGTTAATCTTGGTCTCACCAGTTCATAAAACCTTGTTCCAGAACTTTTGTGGCTCATCTTTGTACTTTTCTGCAAACTACGACCTGGCTTTCTGATTCTTATTGCTGATGCAGGTTTTGCATCTTGTAGTAAGGCCTCTATATTTCTGCTCATGAAGTCTTCTTCAATTGGTGGATTGTGATACCTTCACCTCTGCTCTGCGGACATCAACTGTTGTTTCTGCTACTGTTTTCCTTGGTCTATGTTGCTCAGTACACCAGTGGTTTGTTTGTTTTTTTCAAGACCAATGTTTGCCCAGTGCCTCTGACTGATTTTCCCTCTTTTCTCAGATTTACAATAGCTTGCTTTTCTCCGACACAGCAACACAAACTATAGCCTCCACAGTCATCATACATCAACACATCTCTGCCACAGTTTGAACAAACACTGAAGAAAGTGAAATTCATCCTCTCAGGACCTGGATATGTAAAAAAAAAAAAAAAATCACAGCAGTTTATCCAACAGTTGTTCGCTCAGTCCGGATAAAGACACTACAATAGACATACTAACAAACAATCCATACCAGAACCCAGCGGCTAGAAAAACTGAACATTAATTTCAAGTCTGTGAAAAGGTGCAAGCTCCAGACTTCAACTCCAGCCAAAGTCAGATGCTGACTTTCCGTCTTAATACACAACTTTTGACAATGACCATTAATCATGAGGAGTTGAATCATTAAGTCTAAGTGTAATTTAGGATACGCAGCCACAAAAACGGACATGCTGCTTGACTGATGTGAGGTGCAGTGCAAAAACATCACAGTAATGACCTAATTGTGGAGGCACTGGTCAAAAAATTTAATTATTTAATATGGCAAAGAGAAGCGTCTGGAACATCACGATGAGACGCACTGCACGGAAAGTAATAAAGTGTCATATTCATTCATTAAGTATTCTCTGGCACTAACCAGTTGTCAAACAATTCGTAGTAACTTGAAAGATGTTTTTGCAGACATCTTCAACACATCACTCAGACAGGCAGTGGTGCCAGCTTGCCTCAAGAGCGCCACCATAACTCCAGTCCCAAAGAAAGCAAACCCAGCCTGCTTAATTGACTTTGGGCCTTTGGCCCTCACACCAATTGTGAGTAAGTGCTTTGAGCGGCTGGTTTTGAAGCACATCAAGGAAAGTCTCCCAACAAACCTGGATCCCCTTAAATCTGCATACAGAACCAACCGATCCACAGAGGATGCCTTCTCCACCACACTCCACCTTACGCTGTCACACCTGGAGAGGAAGAACACCTACGCCAGAGTCCTTTTCATCGACTTCAGCTCAGCTTTTAACACGATCATTCCACAGCAGATGGTGGAAAAGCTGAGGCTGCTAGGTGTGGACACTGCAACCTGCAACTGGGTTTTCAGCTTCCTGACAAAGCGGCAGCAGACAGTCAAGATGGGCAGCCACATATCAAAAACTATCTCAGTGAGCACAGGCTCACCTCAGGGGTGTGTCCTGAGCCCGCTGCCGTTTAGTCTGCTCACACACGACTGTACGGCCAGATCCAGCACCAACCACATTGTGAAGTTTGCAGATGACACAACAGTGGTTGGTCTCATCACTGACAATGATGAGTCTTCTTACAGAATTACCCTCACTAATCATTCCCAGGTGTCTCTAATCTCTAAAATCTTAACACCTTCTCTGTTGGTTCATTGCGGTCTGCACTGTTGTCTTCAGCTCTTGTACTTGTCCTCCACCCAGCTCGTCTCCACTTCGTCCTCACCTTCAGCTCGTCACGATCACCTACCCTTACCTTGGACTTTTCCCCTCATCTCACCTCAGTAAGTGCTTCGGTTTTGGTCTGTGTTTATCTTCATTCACCCCCAGTTCGTAGCTCACCTCTTCTTCACTCAGCCCAGCCATATTCCCTGTCTAGTTTACTTCCTCTCACTCTCCCGGTTCCCACTTAGTTAGTATTATTATTAAGCCCCACATCTCTCTTCAGTCCTCTCACCTTATTATTATTTCCTGTGACAATAAAGTTTCTGGTCATTATTTTAACTCTCTGGTTCTGGTCTGCTTATTGGGTCCGTATCCATTTAATCTTTGATCCCTGACACCTAGCTGATGACCTGTCCTTCTCCACTAACACCACAGCAGTCATCAAAAAAGCACAAAAGCGTCTCCACCCCCTCAGGAGAC
>JAUMHL010000005.1:23541631-23597587 GCA_032362345.1 Sandelia bainsii
TACAAAAACCAATGTGGTTCTCTGTGACTGGAGCCTCTATTGAAGGTTCTGTTTATGACGCGTCGACAATAAAAAAACCACGTCGATTTTTTCTAGTCGACGTCGTCGATTGCATCGACTTATCGTTGCAGCCCTACCCCAGACTAAAGAATTTCTAGACGCACCCCTGTATCTATATTGATATATAGATAACAAATATAGAGTATTAGTAAAATCATTAAAAAAAACTTTCACACAGGTTTTAGACTTATGACTTTTGTTTTTTTTTATTTACATTTTATACTTTTACAAAAATGACTCTTATTTTTTTAATAACAACAGGACTGCAAAGCCAGAACACTAGCAAAGATTCAGAACAACCATAAACTCTAAAATACAGAGTGGTCTTGTCAGTTTTTAACAGCCAACTGTGGAATATGATCCAGTTAAAACACTCAACAGCACTAACATCAGTTCTCCCTATTCAATGTGCAGGTTGCATGAAGATCTGGGATGTTTTTGTACAGTTTTTTTCCTTCTAAACTACAGTTTAAATAAGAGTATCAAAGACACAAAATACAACATCTGTCTCAAAGCAGGTTGTACTCAAGTAGCCTACAGTATAAAGAGTATGCAATGTAGTATGAGTGTATGTACTATATATTTACATAAATATATACACACACTGCAGACAGTCACAAAGTGAAGACTACCAAGGCCCCCCACACTCCCGCACTAAGCTGTTCTATTCACATTGAACAAGAATATCCAAAGATGCCATGAAACAGCAACCATAGTACAAAAGTCACCAAAAATATATATGCCATTATGAAGAGTTACAACGATTTTTTCTTATATTTTTCTGCTTTTAAATAAACTATAAAGACTGGGAAAACGTCTACAACATCAAGTGTACATTGAAAAGGCATGTCCTGTATATAATCAAGATATTTTTAAAACATTGCACATAAATGGGTAACGTACAGAAAAGAAAGGGCATCATGCTGAACAGATCAAAGCTATGCTGAATGAAGAGGCGTCAAATAAGGCATCATCAACTCAGGACATGCTCTCCACGTTACAGAGCGATATGAACATGCAACTTTAGAAGCAAACAGAAATGAGCTGAATAGAACTAGGCATTTGATATCGAAGCCTGTTCCTCGTTTCACAGATCAAATGGGGTCCTTGCCTATTCGATTCACTGTCAGTCACATTTGAAACAAACAAACAAAAAAAAAGATACATTCGTTTTTTGTTGTTGTTTTTTTTAATATAGTTCACTATTCCAAAGACAAAATTAAAACTTTGAAAACAACACCTGTCCATTTATTGCACACCATTAGTTCACAAAAATACTGTATTTTGGGCACTTTACGTTTCAACAACAGCAGCATTTCATTATAAAAAATGATTTGAGTACAGACACTGAACACAACAAATGAAAAGTATAACATACAAATGGAGAATAAAAACTGATTTCAAAATGTTGATATTGTGCAACTAGAGTTAATAGGTCCATTTACTAAGGCTAGCCTCTTAAGTGCACAACATCGTACAGTGTTTTGAGGGGCGAAACAGTGGGACCCCTTTGCTAAATAGCATGGACCACTTAGAATGATTATCTCTCTTTTTTATTATGAGCAAATATTGATTGCCATGGCAAAATCCCCAATGAGATACAACATTTGGTCCTTTAGGAAAAAAGTTTGATTCGTACCCCGATAGAAGGGCAAATGGCACAACTTTGAAAAAGTGACTTATGTGATGGCACACAATGACTCTCCGTGATTCATCTTTACATTTACAATCAACCCTGTATGTGAGCTCTTACAGCACGTCCTGCTGTGATCACCCTAATTGGTCGTACTACTTTCAAGGGGCAAAAAGAAAAGATTCCACAAAACAAGAAACCCAGTTACAGTCAGTAGCATTCAACTCGTGGGTTCTCTCCACGGGTGTCATTATCTTCTCAAAGTACAGGCACAACAATGTTTAAGTACAGAATTACAACCATGTTGGTACGACACAGGTAGCAGGAGTTCAACCATTAAAAAGTTAATGAAATTAGTAACATAAACTGTCAAACTGTTACCAGTTTAAAGTGAAGGATTAGCTCTTGCCTAACACAACATATTTAATTTATCGTTTA
Organism: Sandelia bainsii; assembly: GCA_032362345.1. Classification (NCBI taxonomy): domain Eukaryota; kingdom Metazoa; phylum Chordata; class Actinopteri; order Anabantiformes; family Anabantidae; genus Sandelia; species Sandelia bainsii. The sequence continues at coordinate 23,543,763 of JAUMHL010000005.1, forward strand.
TAATGATTCAACCTACAGTATTTGCATTCACACATCGACATGCTCCCAATTGCTTCTGAAGCAATAGTATCACGAATGAACTCTAACTGAATACTGGCCGTCACAGACAACCACCATTATCTGTTCGCATCACGTCCCACTTCCCCAGCTGCAGGCATACAGTCGTTTTTAGTCAGTCGAGGAAAAGCTCCCTTTGTGAAAAGAGAAACAGAACACTGGTGCTTAATCCACACATTCAGGGGTAATATTAAATTATTGGTTTGTCGTCCACAAAGTGACAGAAGGAGAAAACTTCCTTCATAACGGTTAACACACAGTCACTTCAGACCTGTTCACCTTTCACATGCTGTGCATTGTAGACCGATTTTCTTTTTAAATGGATACTTCTACACATAATAAGCCCATAATGATCAAGTGAAAACGTTTTAACATTTTTTTGCAAACTTATTTAAAAACTCAAGTCTCTTTTGTCTCTCAAGTCCTAGACATCTAGTTAAGAATGTAGTTTTGTTGGCATGTGGTAACCATAAGGGTAATTTTTCCAACAAAATTCATACTGTGCATAAAAGCTGCATTTGAAAATTTGAAAAACATTGAGTTTTTTCTCAGTTTGGATTTGAATGTTTAGTTCACTCAAAGTCTTTCTAATGACCCCTAACAACACAGACGACACTCTGTGGTTTATTATTTATCATGTGATGATTATAACCACAAGTTGATTTGAAAATGGCCTTTAAGGACTAATTTCTCTAGATTGCCAAGTTAAATTAAAGAGACTTTTTTTTATGAATTTGCAATCATGTTTTCATGTCATTGTGGATTATTAAGTGTAAATTGACAGAAAAGTTAAATCTACAACACGAAATGTGAGGGAACCTGCTACTTGAACTGAAACCACTTCATCAGTCATGTTACATTTTAGAACATCAGCAGTGTACTTGTTGGTAAATACGGACGATACTTTGAAAAGCCAAGTAAGATGCCAATTTCTATAGCACAAAGTTGTTTCAACTGAAAAAAAGGCATTTGTCTAACTTGAACTAGGATGAAAAGCTACATCACCATATCTTTGACTGAGTTGACATTCTAGGCTTTAATAGCCCTCAATATGCACCAGCAAAAAAAAAAAAAGTAAATGCAGCCTTTGAGCCTGTTTGGGACCACAACACCGCAGACATAAAAAAAAACCTTGTAAATCCAAATCTGAAAAGTTTATGTTTTACATAAATGTCAGTCACATTTTGTCATTTGCTTGTTCTGATTATAAAAGAAAAGATAAATCAGTGTTGGTTAGGCTTGATGAAACAATAGTGCTGATTAGAAACTAAAAAAAAAAACACTTGTAATAGATCAGAGAAATGATATACTGCATGTCTTATGGGAATACTCTGTTAATATAAGTTTGAAACATTTAAAAATTAAATGTACTGTTCAGATTGATAAAAAGACATTCACATACGCACACCTGACATATCATATTTCACGACACCCTACATACACAGCATTCAAATAGTAAAACTACAGTATAAGCTATTTCAATATCGATAATATTGACATTTAACAGTTTGCCTATAGCAACGGCACTGAAGGAATAACACAGTCTCTGCCCATACAAATGAGCATTATCAGTACAAATGGAATACAATTTTTTTCCTTTAGCTCAGTTTGCACAGTCTTGACTTGTCACTGTTGGCAAAGTCAAGACCTCTTCTTCCTCTATATATTTGTAAAATGGGAACTTTCAGGCACTTTCCAATAACAGGGAAATGCTTGGATTTAACAGACCTCAAGTTGGCAAAGACAGAAATGACTTAAGCTTGTGCTGCATTCATGTCATATGGGAAAAAACAACCTCCCTAAAAGTTACTCTTAAAAAAATAATAATAATAAAAGGAAAATACTATTTCACACACATTCATACACATGCTTATCAGGGTGATTAATGCTAATCTGAAATTCAGGTTTGGGTATGGTTTTATGATCTGCTAAAATCTCATCCATCACAAAAAATGTGTGAAATTACGCTATAATTGCAAAGAAAACAAAGAAAATCATTATTTACTTTGCTGGATTGGATTTGGTGTAAACCAAACTCAAATAAGTGCATCTGAGTTGTGTGTGGAACACATCATCAAGGCAACTGAAGTCTTCGCGCAATTTCAATCACAGCATCTTGATGGCTTCACATGTTGAAGTTCCAACAGATATTCCCATATGACATGACTGCAAAGTAAGACATGATGGGCAAGTAGAAGACTTGAATCATTCTATGGTAATGGAAGCCAGCTCCTTGGTCTTGGCATTCTGTTGCTGCTGCTCTTCTTCAAACACCTCTGGGGAACTGCCTCCTACACTGTTGTCCATCTTGGTCTCCTCGGTCATGGCTGCCGTCTCGTCAGCATCCATCTTGGGGGAGGCTGGGGTTTCCAGGGGATCCAGGGGCCCGGGTGAAAGGAAGCCAGAGGAACTCTCGCAATTCTGGGTAGAGGAGGAGACCTGGGAGATGACAGGCATCTGGACTGAGGAGGAGGAAGAGGCGGCAGTGGTAGTGGAGGTGCTGCCGGGGTAGACAGGGTGGTGCTGGGGCTCTTCCAGCTCATATTGGACTCCCAGCGCCTCCTCCTCCTCCTGCACCTGGCTCAGGTAGTCGGGCACGAGGAAATCACTGCAAGGATGAAAATAATATGTTGATTTCACGGTCCTTGCATGTGGTACTCCTTGACAAAAGGTAAGCTGCACATGCCAAGGTTAAAATACTGCGTATGTTATGTTAGGTATATTTCACAGATTCACAGGTAAACATTACCTCAGGATAAGAACAATGTAACCAAAGGAGGGAAAGATTCATAGGGTGTATCTTATATTAGTCTTATATTAGTTTAGGAAGCATTCATTGACACTGAGCAGCAACCAGTCTTTAACTAGTGCACAGTCCAAAAAGTGGTGTATCTGGAGGATCAAAAAACAAAATTCAATACAAATGTTAAGCATAATGATGGATTGTTACAATTAGCATTATCACAGCTGTTTAGCCAGGAATAGATTAAAGACAACTGATTACTTAAATAATCGATCAACAGAAAATCATTCTGCAACTAGTGTGATAATTGATTCAGTTTTAAGGCAATTTAAAACTAAACATTCTCTAAATCTACAATGTGAAATGCTGCTACTTTTATGTCTAATGTGATAATAAACTGAGAAACACGTTCATAGGAGGTCATTCCTCTCAGAATTGATACAGGTCAATTGTCCTTACTGAAATGTGTAACAAGCTGTTACAACAAGTAAAAGATGTCGCTTAGTTACATCACTACTACACTGTAGCTGCATTAAAAATATCTTGATGGCATGTCATATTTGTGGAAGAAGGCCAAAATGGACAAGTGGACAACTTTTTCTAATGTTGTTTTCCTGTGACGTAACAATGTATTTTATGAGACCACACATTTCTTTTCTTTCACTACTAAAACCGTTTCTACTTATTTTGTGATAGTTCTGATAAAGCAATGTCCTCCAGTACATGGAATTCAAATACAGTCGACTCATACAGTCCTAGAACAGCAAGGCTCATTCATTTGTTTTACTGTACACTGAAGACACTGGAATTTAAGACCAAGTGGATATGAGTTGAAGTTCAAAATATCAGCTTCTATCTGATGGAATTTACACCCTAATACATTAAACAACATAGGACACAGCACTTTTTCTACACAAAGTGTTGGAAGATGTAACGGACAGGCGTTTCTTGTCATCCAGGGTCGTCTTGTGAAATTGACTGAAAGGACAACTCTTGGTTTATCCTGTGAGGACTGCATTTGTTGTTAAAAAGAATAAATCAACATGTCTATGGGAGAAATTGAAGCAATTTTCAATCTGAGAAAAATGGGAAAACCAATCAAAGGCATTGCACCTACACTGGACATAGCAAATACAAACAATTTGGAATGTCCTGAAAAAGAAAGAAACCACTGGTGTACTAAGCAGCATACATATAACAAGATGGCCCAGGAAAACAACAGCTTATGAAAGAAGCATTGTGAAAAATCCAAAAACAACACTCAGTGATATAACCAACAACTAAAGATGTACCAATCGAGATCAGAATGGGCCAGTATTAAGCTTGATTGGCCATAACCAAAGACTAGCCAGTCAGTCTGAGATATCCAATTCTGTGTCGGTCAAATTTTTACACGCATGATGGTTCACATCGCGTACAGTTGCCCCACAGTTCCACCAGAACCAGCATTGACACATTCTGGCTCAAGAGTTGAGTTCAAGATCAACCTCTATCAAAGTGTTAGGACGGCCAAATGCTGCTCATGATCCAAAACATACAAGCTCATCTGTGAAGAATAACAAATGACATTAATAATGCAGCAAAACAATGATCCAAAACATGCTGCTGACTCAACACAGAGCTTCATTAGAGTGAAAAAGTGGAGGTTCTAGACTGGCCAAGTAAATCACCAGACCTTAACCCAACTGAACATCAATTTAACATGCTGTAGAGACTAAAGGAAGAAACACTCCAAACCAAGAAACAACTCAGGGAGGCTGCAGTAAAAAATATGAAAAATTGTATCAAAAGATGAAGCCAACAATGTGGTGATGCCAGTGAGTCACAGGATTGATGATGCAAACAAGGGATTTGCAACACAAACGATGCAAATAAACGATACGAAAAAATGAATGCGAATTAAATGCACCACAAATATTCCATGATGTGCGAGAAAATCGGCTAGAGAAATTGGCATCTAATGTGTAAAGACCTTTAGTCCAAAACCCAAATGTCTTCAGTGTACAGCAAAAGCTAATGAACTAGCCTTGCCATTACAATACTTTTGGAGAGGACTGTATAACACACATGGATACAACCTAATCAGTATACTAACAACTGAATAAACTCAAAGCTAAAGTGCATTACATAACTGTGTTAAAGTGTATTTTTCTTGTAATATTTTCAACATATTTTATCCAGATAATGAAATGCTTCAAATAATGCTTACATAAAAAAATAAAAATTATTTATCAAAACTGGTGCTTGTACAAAATTGGAGTGTTGCTTCCAACTCTTACTTTTAAATTGTCTGTACACAAACTCTGTAATGTCTCTGTTTGTATTTAAACGTGGTAGAAGCTAGAGAAGCAAATAAGAATTCCTATAAAAGAGAACCTGTGTCTGAATGCAAAGTGTGACAATGGTTGTAGAGTAGTTTTATCCAAGTCTCATGTCCTGCAGCTCAACATGTACAGACTAGAGCTCAGTATCCAGAATAAAAGGTAAGGTTGAGTGTCCTCTGTGGCACAGACAACATCTGAGTCTGACAAAGTGGTATGGAAATCAGCACCTTAGAAAATACACAGTGTCGTTAACATATCTTTTTATGTGAAGAGTGAGGATGGGAGTTAAGAGTCTGACTGGATTGCCAGAGAATTTTCCACACTGTTATGATCTCAGGCATAGACCTTCTACTATAAAACTTTTGAAGAGTGAGTGGCCCATTTCAGTCCAGCCAACTTGTGAGGGCTTGAGTTGATTAAGAAGTGGAAAAGTCAGGCAAATAAAAACACAAACCACACATCTATTTGTTTCATATAGAAACAAACAGAAACGACAAAACAATTAAAGTTGTGTTTTACGCCGACTGCATGACCAAACATTTGAGCAGTTTTCAAGATGCAATCGTTTCTCTCATGGACAAAGAGCGTGACTTTAAAACTAGTCATTTTAAGCAATTCTGAAATTACCAGTTGGGTTTTCACTTTGGCAGTTGTAATTATAAATACAACTTAAACTCACTTACTTTTCGATTATTTTGTAACAAGGAATAGTCCAGCTTTTAGGGGCATATGCTTAATTCCTCTCTTACTGAGAGTTAGATGAGACTGATATCACTCTCATCGTCTGTACAGTAAATATTAAGCTGCACCCTGCAGCCACAGCAATAAAGACACAGTGGCTTCTATTGCACCTGTTAAAAGGATACCTTTTATGCAATGGAACTTTGTTACAACAGCGAGGAACTTCTGCGGATTGGTGCTGTTAGTACAACGTATCAAACTTTGGGGCGTTTATACAATTTGTGAAGCCAAGACTGGATCTACAGTAAATACAAAGGCGGTACCCAGGCTAGGCTAACGACTGACCTCACTAGACCAAAACTTGTATTCCTGGTGGATTACTTTGTAACATAGTATTTCTGCAGTTTACCTCAAGGTCACCCATGACTAAAGATCAAACAGTTGCCACCAGGATAACCTGAGCTGTAAAATACTGTCTGTTTGTTATAATTTGGTGTTATATTTCTGTCTGAATTCTGTCTTATATATTTACTGTACATGCATGATAGTGGTATCAATAGTCTCATCTCACTCTTGGGAGGAATATTAATAAGCACATTTCCTTAAATGACAAACTATTTCTTAAAATATGCAAAATTAAAAACTCCCCAATAATTACAATCAAATACTTCAGGTACACTGGATCTGAGAATTCAAATGTAATCAGCTAAAAAAAATCTAGACAACCAAAGTCATAAACGGCAAAATAATCAAATAAACCTCAGGTATTAGAATCTAAACTGAGGTTATTTTCTCATCCAGGTGAGACCTGAGTAAATGATGGGTGTCAGCGCTCCGACTCCTCACCTGCTCTGGAAGTAGTTTGCTAGTTCGGATGCCTCATGGTTCAGACTCCTCAGGTGTACAATTAAATTGCCAGAGTTGGTGAACATGGCGCCGCACGTTTTGCACTCATAAATCCGCGGCTTGCGGATTATGTGTCGGGAGACCCTCATGTGGTGCTTATATTCACCGAAGGACGTGAATGTGGCGCTACAAATCTGGCACCGGAAACAGCGTTTACCTTCGTGCTTCAGCCGATGCATCTTTAGGGAGTAGGCCCGTGTGAACTTTTTCCCACAGCGGTCACATTGGAAAGGCTTAATACCTGGGGGGACAAGAGAAAGACAACGCTTAACTGATCTGTACATCAGCAGCACTCAAGTGTTAGTATCCATGTGTGGATGACTTGAAGTGCGAGATGACTACATTGATCTACCAAATTAGTCCCAAAAACCAAGTTCAAATAAAGTGTTTTCAATGTCTAGAACAAATAAATAACTAGAACTAAGCTATATACAAACACAGTTTCTATAAAAGTTTGGATTTGTTCTAAAAACGCAATAAAAAACCAAATGTGTAATTTGATAATTTGCATGAACCTTTGCTGCAAATTTAAAGTTTGATGCCTGCAACACACTCAAATGCTGGCGCATGTTTACCACTGCTGTACATCACCTTTCCTTTTAATAATGCTTTTTAATCAACTGGGAATTAGTTTTCGCAAAGGAACATCTGTTTTTCTCAAAGGTAAGCTGGAATGTGAACTCATCCGATCACAGAACATGTTTCAACTCTGACCTGAGCTCAGGTCCAGAGAACTCTCTGCACTGAACTCCTGCACAGAACTGATGTGTGGCTTCCTTCTTGTGCAGTGGTTTCAGGTTGCATTTCAGGATGCAGTGGTGAACTATGATAAGCGACAATGATTGGTTTCTCAGGCAATCCTGCTTGAGAGCTTAAAGGTCGCACACATTCAACAATAATTTACACCCTTGAGGTTTCCGCTAGAGCCCGACCAATATAGGTTTTTCAATGAACGACTCTGATTGCAGAAATCAGTAAATTTAGAAATTTAATGAATTATGAACATGCTGTGTCAAGTATTTCAAAATTAAACATAGCTTGCAGGTATTTTGATAAACTATTTTACTCGCTTTTAACACACGTGGAATAACAAGTAAAGAGTAACAATGTACAGTAAACTAGACTAGTATAGTCTTACCTCACCTGGGCTCCCTCTGTTCTCCTGCTTGCTGTCTGCTCTGTGTGGAGGAGCTGAATACTGTTACCTGAATATTTTGTATTTGTGTGTTTTGTAACTTTTTAGCCATATTTTGTTGGAGTCTCAACTTTTTTTTGTGTGTTACATGCATCAAACTCTAAATTTACAAAATATAATTAAGTTGGTCAATAAAGACACCAGAAATCTTTTCTTTGTACTTTTGCCAGATAAATAAAGATTAAAGTAAACTGAATTTTAGAAAAGGTTTGAGCTTTTCAGGAAATGAGGTTTATAAATCCATTTGGGAATTTCATTTTCTCAATTTCACCTACCGGAGTGTATCAGCATGTGCTGCTTCAGATTTTGAATGCGAGTAAATCGGACTCCACAAGTGGGACACTGAAAGGGTCGGTCGGGGCCATTGGTGCCAGGCCGGGCTGAAGGACTGATATAGAGATGGTATGGATACTGAATACCTTCCAACCTGAAGCACAAAGAGAAAGAAAAATTTAAGTGACAATCAACCTCTTATGTGCGAAAATGTAACTCATAACACACATAACTTGTCCAGAGTAGTTTGTCTCTTTTCTTTTACATAAATAAAATCTTGGCCAAGTTTCAATCATGTAAATGTACTCATCATTTAGAGAAGCCATTTGTGGGATGTTTTTGGAAACATCACAGAATTAGTTTAACACAGATGTTAGTAATGAGAGTGATCTGCGTTAGAATGTTGAATGTTAGACGTTAGTAACTTTCCAGTTGGGCCTTAGCTTTCTCATAAAATTCTTTATATTACAGTGCATCATGCCTCAGTCATTTCAACATGACATGTAAATTTATTACCCAAACAGGTGGGGCCCAGACACCCGGTTATGAGGTCTATGTCTGTATATTCTTTACTGCTTATGACTGGCCTTACAGCAAGTTCCAACAAATCATGATACCTTTCATCATCTTCTGCGTGCCCTCCGGTGTTCGAGGTGCTCTGCATTGATGGTAAGCCCTCAGACACTCCCTCATCCATCGACCCTAACAAAAGGAAAGGGAAAAAAAACCACTCATACAGTAACAGTCATAAGACTACAGAATAAAATCTAGAGGATGTCATCTTGTCATCTTCGATGGGGTTAGGCTAATGTACTGTAGGTCTTTGAAGACTAATCCTTTATTGAAGGACTGATGCTGCTGGATACAAATACACTGTGCTTTTCAAAACTGACAGGCGTTCTCAGTTTCTTTTTATTTATTACAAGGCAGAAAAGCCTTTCAAACAGTATTCGGGCCACTGAGACCAATACAAATAAAAATTATGTAGCTGAGTAGGGAGCTTTGACGGCAAGGTGAGGCAGGTTTGACGGCATATTTTGCAAAGCAACATTGTGTTAACTTGGTGAGGACACAGCCTCCATTATAAAAGTGATGGATACAGTTAACACTGGTACAGTGATGTGTGATTTTACAGTGTCTTTACTTGTAGCTCTTGACTTATGGTAAATTATTTAAACTAAACTACAGCATTAAACATGCACACGTAATTGTAATGTAAACACTGTGGGCCAGGTAGGTAAGGAGAATAGCCCCACCTATAGAGGAGGACTGTGGACTAATGAGGAGCTCCTCCTGGACCTGTTCACTCCCTGGCACTGTTTGCTGGTCACTCAGCGAGCTCTGGGAGGCACTGACTGGTTGAGAGGATGCCTCTTGCACCTCTTCATCACTGAGACGCTCCACTTTCACCCTTACATCTTCCTCCTCTGCTGGTACTGGGGACGACACCGCCTTGGAGCTCTCGCAAGTCAGGAAGTCACTAAGCCGTCGACTGACCACCACGTCTGAAGTCCCCGGAGTGCCCTGCTCTAAACAACGGGGGCTCTCAGGGAGCTTTGATTTGTCGGAGTGGAACCTACGGTCGATACCAAAAGGGAAAGTCCATGGAAAGGCCAGGGAGGACTCCACAGGCTGGGCTGTGCTGTCTGAGAATGAGGGCGAGGGGTTGGGGATCTGAGGGGAGGTGGTGACCATCTGTGTAGTGCATTTGAGCGGGCTCTCAGGTGAGGCCATTGTTGCAAAACTCTTGCGTTTCCGTCGCGATTCACGGCACACAGGAACATTTCTCTCCATCACGCTGCAGTCCGACGACACAGGTGACACACTGCCATCTAATGGCGTCAGGGCACAGTTTGATGAGGTGCTCTCTTGTGCAGCTTCATGTGGTTTATCTGCCGTCATGTTGTTGTTGCTGTTACCTGGGCTCCACAGAATACTGGACTTCATGAACTCGGAACATGTGCTGGCCACAGCAAACATCTGCATGTAACTTGCAGCTGCTAGGACGTCAATTATATTCTCTGTGCTGATGGAGAGGGTAGATGTGTAGGCATATTCCAACAGAGGAGCAAAGCCACTAACAGTCACATGATGAAGGTCTAACACAAACTTGTCCTCCTCCTCTGGCCGGCCCACCAGTTTGGAGCGGAAGAATTCACTACAGCACGCCAGGACCACTTTGTGAGCCAGGAAGAGCTTGTCTTGGACCCGGATGGTGACATCACATAAGTGGCCCTCATTGCGTAAAGCATTTAGCTTGTCCAGCATCTCCTGGCTGTGAGAGGTCGAGCTATGGGTGAAGGTTTTGAGCCCCATGTCGGAGTCAATTCCTGACTCTGTACGGGAAATGCGTCCTGCAGGAAGAGAGAAAAAACACACAAAGCTGAAAGACTTCAGTTTGCAAAAGCTAAACCAAATAAACTGCTCGTCAAGAGTTAAAGATTCATTTTTGATAAGCTTATCATGTTAAAGTGTCTAATGATTACATAACTAATCATAAATGCAAGCCTAGCAATTTAAGAATCAGGTGTGAAATAACATCACAAAGACAAAAATGTCAAATATCACTCTGCAAAACCACAGTTCCAGGGTAAAGACAAGATGAAAAATTATCCAGGGAAGGCAAGTGGGTGCAGACAGAGAGAAATACTAAGGAGTTCTATGAGAGAAAGGCAAGGTAAGAGGGGAAGTGGAAATGAAAGCAGAGTAGGGAGCATGGAGGACAAAATGCCAAGTTATGTAACGACAGTCAAAGCAGTTGTACAGCGATGCAAGCCAGACCCGAGTGGAGGCCAGTGCACTACAGGATGCTCAGCAGCTGTCTGTGAGACATGTGGATTCTCTGAGGCATGAGATTTTCCATCAAACAAAAGCTCGAGCACAGGGGCTCTCGCAGGGAGAGCACGTTCCCCTCAGACACACACAGACCAAAGGAAAATACTCTTGGGCTATATTGGCCCAGTAAAGGCAAAGTGAACTATAGACCTGGGCTACAATGGTGCAACGGGAGAGTGTCTAGCCTGAAACAGCAAATAGGGCTAATAGAAAAGAGCTTTAGTTCCACCAAGGGGGTTGTCACGTGGCTATAATAACTCCTGAAGGAAAATTATTTAGTTTCTTGATCTCTATTAAGTTCTTCCTCACAAAAAGGAATGGTTCTTTAGAATATGGGATTTTAAGAAAGCAGCAGTGGCTACAAATTAAATACTGTCAGGTCTGTTTATCAGTAAAACCTTGATCTCTGACATAAATTACATACTGAAAATCTTTTTGTCTAAAGCTTCTTATAACTTTGTTTAATGCTGTGGTAACTCAAATCAACACAAATAGGCAGATCATCATGATGGCTTTTTGGTAATAGATGGAGTGTTGCAGTTTCTCCTCACTGTACAATAATGACCTTTGGTTTGTTTTGCTTTTTACTTGGGGTCAGATAAAATACATTTAAATAAGGCACATCCCCATGATAAACATTTGTCTTAACCACAATACTGATCATACAGTTGTTGCATATGCTCCCTAATGTGGACATCTCACATGTGTCTACAGCATGGTGAGAATTCCAAAGACTAGTTAATTCTAAAAAAAAAAAAAATGAATTTTTTAACCACACCACAAAATGAGGAGGAGATCACAGCCGACATAACACAAACTCTTTTCAGGTTTTGTCAAACAGTGACTCTCTCTATAATAAAAAAGGAAACAAACATGTAAATGGAGGTAATGCACCCTACCTATAACGTGATGTTGAGGAAATATTTACATATTCTATTTTTTAGCTACTAAATTAGCTCAGTTTAGTATTTCGTGTTGATCAGGCTTTTTTTTTTTATCATTATTTTGCATAATTCTCTTAATATTTTATGCTGCGACTTGAGTTCAAAAATATATTGAGTTGTTCTATTGTTATAGCTTCATTTATATTATTATAGCATAAACATTGGAAAATATCGTAGTTTTATGTCTATATTGACCACATCTAACCTGAAGACATGACTGGCGAATTTATACAGATAAATTAACTTTAATAATCATAACTAACAGAGCGTCAACAGCAACAGGAAAAAATGAATAAAAATAATGTTATTACTGTGCTGTTTACATCACGTAACGTTACTGTTAGCAAGTGAGCACGGGCACTTGGGTGAAACAGACGAGAGCTCCGTCTAAGTGAACACAAAAAGAAAAAGAGAGGCATGTGTGCGTTAATAGTCTAGCTAATAAGTTGCTGAATAAACATCCCAACAACATTCACTTTAGCAAACACTAGCTAACAGAGTCAACTTAATGCGTCAAGTCAGCCAGGAGACGTAAATAACATCCGGTTCCAACTCTCAAAATAAGAGACAAGAGAAAAACAATGCTACGCTCTGAAACAGAAAAGTCACGTTCTTCTACTCTGTCGTGTCCTCAATGCCTCATTCCAATTCACTGGTGTGTACGTACATATAAAGTTTTCACTGACCAAGAGACAAAATGGGACATTTTATTTACATTTATTTCTTTATTTTAAAGCCCAAATAAACACATTTCCGGTTTGACGTAGACAACCTGCAGCATCGATTACTATAACTGCCATTAGCTACCAAGCTAGCGTTAGCCGACAAAACACGGGGCTATAAGTTGGTTCCTTTGCATTTATCATTGCTTAGAGAACGAAGTAGTCGGACATATACGTACACTGTAAGGTCAGAGTTATCGGACACAATGTAGGAACGGATGTTACCTTGTAGGAGGAGGCCTAGGATAACGTCCGGGCCTCGGGATGCAAACAGCTCAGCTGACCAAAAGCAGCAGTAGTCGGAGACAGCGGTGCACCCTGCCGCTCCGCTCTGCTCACTCACATTCCCTGCACTTCTCAGGCAGTTGTCAGCCTGCCAGCCGCCAAAACTCAAAGCTTAAATAACGCTCACACCAATTCACATCACAACAGGCTGGTGTTTAAAGCGGTCGCGGTGCTGTTTTCATGCCTTTGTGCTCCCTGATTTCTGCGCTGTTTGTATCCCCACAATGCAACGCGCATCTCTCAGTGTACACTATAGTAAGAAACAGGAAGTATCACATTCAGCGACATGTATCACACAGCTGAGATTTGTCCAGGAATTCCCACTGTTCACAGTAATTCACATGCCACTTCTATAACCATCTTTAGCTCTGTTGATCTGTTGACACACCAGAAGAAGTAATGTTTTAGGTTTTGGTTTTACCACTCACTGTTTTATCTTCCAAGTTAATATAGCCCATATTTTGTAATCTTGTATCTTGTGCATCTTGAGCTTAGCATTTAGCTTTATTATTATAAATATTCAATTCATCATTTGCTACCTTTATGTCACCTTCCACTGAAACAGCTTTGACACACCTGGACCTCTGAAGGTGTGTGCAGACATCAGCAGCATATCCTCTAAGTCCTGCAAACTGAGAGCTGGGGGCCTCCATGGATTGCACTTCCTGCACATGCCACAGATGCTCAATCGGATTGAGATCCAGACTTTTTTTTTTTACTAGTTTATTGACCAATTTGAAGGTAGAGGCAACACACTTTAAACCCTTTGTCATGTTCCTCATACGGGTCCTGAACAGCTTCTGCACTGACAGGACACATTATTGTGTATGAGTGTATTTGGCCTACAACATTGTTGTACACTCATGTCAAAGTAACATCAGTATAAATGCCAAGACTCAAGGTTTCCTAGCAGAACGTGGTCTAGAAGATCATCACACTACCTCTGCCAGCTTGCAATCTTCCCATAGTGCATCTTCATGCCATCTCTTGTGCAGGTAAACTCTTGGGCACCCATGACCCTGTTGCCACTTAACCAACTATCCTACATACTCATACATAGTTTGTCAAACATGCAGTGAAGTGTTTTAGTATCTCACAATGTCTGAAATAGTGCTCTAGATGGAAAAACGTGAACACTTGTTTGGAAATTATGGTTCACTTTGAAACATGGCTTTTTTATAATAGTGGCACATAATTGTTGATGTATACTTACCAATTGGCACACAAAATCCTTCAAGTAATGAAGCTTTTGTCTGCAATACAAGAAAGGACCAACCAGAGTATTTTTGCGCTTTTCTGATGCAGATGTTTCTACAAAGTTACTTTAAAAGGATCAGTAAAAGAAAACCATGTATTGACATAAATGTGTTTATTTGACCATTTATAGACAAAAAAGATCTCAAAAACAGCAGCATCTGCCATGTTAATTACATGTCCAAGGTAAAAACTTTACAAAAATAAATAGCTTAAAAAGGAAGCTGTAATAATAAAATAGCATGGTCCTTCACTGAAGGGATACAGGCCTAATGCTCCATCTCTTTTGTTTTCTAATTGTAAATTAACAACAGGAATGAAGAAATCAACTAATCTGAAAACGACTGTGAGTGTTTGCATATGACGCATTAACAAATACAAGTCTGAAAAAAGAATAAAATTAATGTGGCTTTTCATATACACAATCGATAGTATGCTTATCATTTAACTTATTATTAACACCTCCAAATATGCATTTGGTGCATTGTAAATTGAAAATTGTACCACTGTTCCTCTCAAATGCATTATATTACACCCGGTGAAAGGCTGAAATTACACTGTAGGACAGAGGAAAATTATCTTACACAGATTTTTACCTGCTCAGGAATGACCAGTATTACATATTAGTAAGCCCAGTATTTATCTAGGCTAAATATTTTTACACAGTGTGTAAACTTAAATTCCATTCATTGCTATGTATGTGTAGCTCAGCACTGATCTGTTTTGTTGTAGGCTATGACTGGCATGTATTAAAGTCCAAATATTGGCAGGTTTAGTGTCAGTAAATGGTTTTCCCATAGTTCAGCAAAGCTAATTTTCAGAATAAAAAACACAATGATATTTTAGCATGTGTGTAGACAACCAATCAAACACAAGGCTTAAAATTTGAATGCCTCAATTGTATGGATCTACCCTAATAGTAGGTAAAAGGCTCGATCAGAGCTATAAGGGGTTGAGTGCTGCAGAAGACAACTGGAGGTATATTTACACTGTGCTGTTGTTCAACAGCAGGTTTCATACCATTGGTCTAGCTCCAGTTTAAATGACAGCTAACTTAGAAAGACAAACTGTAGATCATACCGCACTTCATCCAAAAAGTTAGATTTGGTTTAAATTGGGACCAGAAAGCTTCTCATTCTGAAGAAAACACACACAAACAGCACCTTCATCTAGCATCTATACATACATCACATGAGGTAGATTTCCATTAGTTTCTAAATTCAATAGTGGTTGTCAAATGTCAACAAAAGATGACAAAACAATGTTCAGGCAAATGTCCTGGATGTTACTTGATGCGACCAGATGGACAGATTATAGACGATGGGCCCTAGGCACAGACAAAAAGGCCCTACTCCTCCAACTCAGGAGCAAGACATCAGACTAGAAATCATATGGAGCAAAACATTTTTTAAAGTGAACCAGAACACTGGTCACACTCTCAGACACAAAAACAACTTAAAGGACACATTCACAATTTTTCAAGCGTGTCAAAACACTGAAACAGGTTTTCCTTGCTGTAATTAGTCTTCCTGTTAATATGGGCCTTTAAGAGATCCCTCAATAAGAGGCTTCCAATGTAAGTGATGGAGACCAAAGTCACAGTCCTCCATGTGTGCAAAAAGCTATTACAAAGTTTATATGAAAACAATATAAGACTTTATGCATGGACATCAACAATATGACTTTGTGTTTAACTGAAACCATTAATAACAGACTGACGCTCTGAGTTGCTCTTAGCATTTTTGAGTGTAATAAATTTGTTATTTCTGCAGAGTTGTAGCATTGTGTAGTGTAGCATTCAATTCTTTGAAAGCTTGTAAGCCACATATTCTGGCTGACATACCAGTCTCAATGAATAGATTGATGAGTGCTTTTTACCGTTTTTTCTATTGGCTGCAGCTGGTCATCCTCCTCTGATCTGTTCAGTGCGTTAGGGTCTGCTGCTGCTGGATGCAGACATTTCCCTGAGTGCTGTTTCTGCATCTTCAACCACGTGGGTTCCCTGTGATGGTGACCTTTATTTATTTAAGATTTGTTGGGGTTTTCCTTGTCATTACTACTCCACAGACGTCATTATCTGAAAGTGCTATGGTCGGAGACGGACTAAGCAGTCCAACTGTGCATTTTCTTGTAGGCAGTCTGTTTCACCATTAATTTCAAATAATCTCACATCTCCCATGTTTTCTCCCTGACATTCTGAGCTCACTTCTTCACTTCATAAGGCCTAAGTTAGTTTTTCTTAGTTTAATAACCTTGGGCCTATCCATTAATGTGGCGGAAAGCAGTTCAGACTTGTGCTGTGTTCAAAGTGACATGTAAATGTCCAATCTAGTAGTAGTTTAGTAGTAAAGGGATCAGAGTGTTCAAGTTGGCACGTTCAGATGCTGTCAGATAAATGGAAAGAAGTGCATGTCTGAAAGGGGCTTAAATGAGTCACAATAAATGGCTATCTTCCAAAGTTGCGGCCTTTTTTCTCTTTTTGTTACTTTCTTTCCATTGCCATTCAGTCCCATGAAACAAAGCTGTAATTTTTTGCAGAAAAGACTAAAAAGACTTTGCCAGATATCATTTTGATTTAATAAACTCCCAGTACTGGGACTGATGGGATCTGTTATGATCGTACGAATCGCGGCCACCATTTTGAGAAGGTTGTCCAATGTGTTCCACCTTTTTTGGAAAGGTCTATTATTATAATTAAGATTATAAGAGTTTTCTACTGATTAAATTTGGGTATGTGTTTATGGCAGGAATAAAAACACAGGGCTTAAGGTGTTAAACATAAACATATTAGTTTTAGATGCACATCTGAACACTTTTTTTTTAGAAAATAAGGTAAGTGAATGTTGGCCCCCATTATTTCAATTACACAGGGTTTCAGTATCCAGACTTTTCATGGCCAGTGTGAACAAAAGGAATGATTACAGCAAGTAAAACCTCTTTCAGTGATTATATGGGCACTTGACTTGTTTTAAGGCAGACTTGAAACACTGTAAATCACTGTAAACGTTTTTGTCTGTAATTTTGTGTCTTTATAGTTATTTTGCATATATTTGTAGTCAGCTATGTTTCTTTGTAGTCTCTCCCCTCTCCCCTGCCTGGGCTCAGCGTGCCTGTTCAGTAATCCATCCATGGTTGGTAAGTGCAGTCAGACCAAAATAGGAAAATTCACTTTACTCGTGTTCTTCATAAGCAGTCCTGGGGGAAACATTCTCCGACGACTGGCTCTGGGGTTTTATTCTCATCGTACTTTGCTAGTATATCTAGAAGACGCTGTGGCCACAAGTTCATGATCAGGCAGACCAAGGCTCCGTCTGGCATGTGTCAGAACTTTGTGTCTCTTCGTAGTCGTTTGGTGTCTCTTTATGGTCATATTGCGTCTCTTTGTAGTCACAGTGCAAGAGTACCTCTCTTAGTGGTCGTTTTGTGTCTCTTTGTAGTTGTTTTGCATCTCTTTAGAGTCATTTTGTCTGTCTTTTTTAGTCATTTTGTGTCTGTGGTTATTTTGCATCTCTTTATGGTTGTTCGGTGTCTCTCTGTAGTTGTTTAGTATCTCTTTGTAGTTGTTTTACATCATTTTGAGATTTTGTTTTGTGTCTCTTTGTAGTTCTTTTGCATCTCTTTGCAGTCATTTTGTGTCTGTTTGTAGTCCTTATGTCTCCTTACCCCTTGAGCCTAGTATGTCTGTTCAGTAATCCATCTGCGGTTGGTAAAGTTCACTTCACTCATGTTCTTCATAAGCACTCCTGATTGAGACATTCTCCAGAGACTGGCTCTGGGATTTTGTTTGGATCGCACTTCTCTGGCTCAACAATCTTCCCAGTGTAGTCTATGCAGAAGACACTGCGGTGGTGCTCTCCCCGGCCACAGGTCCGTGAGCAGACAGACCAAGGTCCCATCTGCCATATAGGGCATGGCAGATCCCCACAAGGCCTGATGTCTATGGGCTTCAGGTCTTTGTCGCACTGACTGGATAGAAAGCCTGCACTGTCTCTGCATTCAACATTCCTCCTGGACCATCCAGAGCTGCAGCTCTTGGAGCATTCAGACCACTCTCCCAGCACCCATTCAGGCTCACCAAAGGGAAGGATCATATGCAAAGACTGTGATGAGTCCTTCTTATCCTTGGATTTATTGAAGGTCACATCTTTAGGAATGAAAAAGGTATATTTGACCTTAGGGGGGTTGGCATCCCCTGCAGTGGCCAGGAGTTGAATGGTGATGGCCTCCCTCAGTTGCCTGAAGCTCTGGACCCTCTCCAGTGTGGTAGAGGAGCCGCTGTATTTCAGCACTGCACCCAGCACAGGAATGTCCTGCTCCATTGTGGATATAGAAAAGTTACCATTGAGGATGTAAGCACCATGCTCTCTTTTTATAGCCAGGTAGTTCCCATCATGTTTGATTCCTCTGTGGCTCCGCTGTTTGATGTCGATGTTAGTGGCACCAATGGGAATTGTGACAATGTCACTATATCCATACCTGTTACAGAAAAGTGACATCTGGATTTAGATCATGTACACACTTTATTTTACTTTAAAGTAATAATGTAACATTTTGGGAAATAGATGTACATGCTTTCTTTTCGAGAGACAGAAGACTGTTTATTGTAAACTAGTAGTGGAATTAATTATAGTCACAAATGACAACTAAGAGTAAGTGGCAGTATCACATGTGGAATTCCAGATTCAATTAATCAACCCATACAGTCGACATTAACTGCTCTTATTGCTTCAGAAAGTGCCATCTACATAAGCAAGCCAAGCCAAAGGAAGTGAAAGTTAACCGATCCATTCTGAGAACATTCAAATGAAAAAGAGGCTCAAACTTGTCCACTGGGCAAGCCTTACACCTGAATTTGTGCCTGCAGGTGGCGATGATAGCCAGCTGCTTGTGGAGTGCTCCCTCTTCTCACCACAGCTTGATGAGCAAAACCGTCTATATTCTTTATTTATTCTGCAACTAATATGCAAGGAAATGCATACATGCATTTCAGTAAATACGTTCAGTGTATTGACATGCACTAATGAACCATTTTCATATGCAGCATATCAGTTTAGTAAGTTATACCACTTACATTGCTTTGTTGTAGGAGCCTGTGATCTTTCGACAGGTGAGCCCATTTCCTCCACACACACCACACTTGTCCACTCTCTTGCTGGATCCAATCACTTGGTCACAGCCTGCTTTTACACATTGGCCTTGGACACACACTGATGTGGTGTCAGGGCCACAAGTTGTCCCGTCAATCACCTGCATTAACACAAAACATGGCCATTAGTTACTAGTTGCCTCCTTACCTCAACAGCAGCCATGCAGGATGGCTCATTCCTCAGGCAAGAAGAAACCTTTCAATTTCTCCATTTTCAGCATCCAAGTCCTCTTCACTGTCAGACTCATCTCATTTTCTAAAGTGGACACTGCCCCAAAACTAGCACTGAAAAAACACTGAAAACATCACCTAAGGTTTAACACAAAGCATGTTTATAGCTTTTTCCAGAGTGCTATGTTACACTTCTCGTCATTGGATGGAGGTTAAATGTCAGGTAACGTCCTGATTGCATTGACTGACGGAGACTGAGATGCAGTTTCATTAAAAGCTAGAAGCTACTATTTTAAAGTGAAGCAGAACTCTCACAATGAACTGACATCTATGTTTATAAGAGAAGGCTATTGCTGTACTCTATATATTCTGTCTGACTACCCAGATATATCACAACATTCAATTCCAGAATAGACTCGAATAAACTCTTTTGACTGAAAAGCACCAAACTGATACTGGGGCATGTAAGCTAGAGTGTGAACATAATGCACTGGCAAAATGTCTGACTATGAGCTGTTGAGTGCATGTACCGTACCTTGGATTCAAACACCTTAAATTCACTGCTGCCTCTGGCCCTGCAAATCAGCTTACATCTGTCTCTGGGAGAAACACCAGCGTACTTTGGTATCCACTGTTTCATGTTCCCATTGTAGTCCAGGTAGTGGGGGCTATTGTACTTCTCACACTGCTCCTCTCTGAAACTCTTCCCTGCAGGTAAAAGCAAAAGTGTTAAATGGATGTAGAGCAGGTAGCTCTTGAAAATACAATAATTCCACAACCTACCTTACCAAAAACATGATTTCTATAACAAATAATCCTACAGTCTGTTCAATATATGTTAATATTATTGCACAAAAAATATTAAGAAAGTCTTTTGATAACCAATTAATTTAGGTCACTTCTGCTTATCTCCCAGTGGTAGACTGGTGACCTCCACACCACATCCATGATGTTGATAATGGTTGATGAATGCTGCTATCATCAGGTAATTTCAGGTAGTTTCAGATTTATTTCAGGCAGAAGCAAAACACTGGCCATAAGCAGCATCAAGTATTGGATTTTGAAACCTGCATGGCACTAATTCTCACCTTCACTGTCATCACAGGGCTGCGTGTTGCAGGACTGGTACTGAACCCTCTGTCCCTCACAGTACCTCCCTCCATTCTGAGGCACGGGCTCCGTACACTCCCTATAGGAGAACTCCACACCACCTCCACATGTTCTAGAGCACTGCTGCCACGGCCCCCATGAGCTCCAGCCGCCGTCCACCACCACCTGCAGTAAAACACAAACACAAGAAAAGAGGGAAGAAAGAGCAGTCAGAGTAGTTGGTTAGAGTTCAGTGCCAAAGGCAATCTCAGCTGTGTAGCCCAAACCACAGTCTGGGCTTCTGGGTTTGAGGCTGCACAGTGTGTTGGTGTGTTGCAACTCCAGTCTAATTCTGTGCTGAAGCTCGGCGCACGCCTGCTGCCTGCCTCTACCCACATTCCTGCCACATGTGTCACTCATCGCTAGTGGAACCTGCCATGCTGCAGCTTTGTAGGGTACAACTGAAAGCTGTGTGCGTGTTTGCAAGCATGGG
Source organism: Sandelia bainsii (assembly GCA_032362345.1). NCBI lineage: Eukaryota > Metazoa > Chordata > Actinopteri > Anabantiformes > Anabantidae > Sandelia > Sandelia bainsii. The sequence continues at coordinate 23,564,881 of JAUMHL010000005.1, forward strand.
CGTTCTTTGCAGAAGTTTTATGAGTTTGGACCAGCAGGCTTCCCAACTATGAGCACGTCTGGATTCATTAACAGATGTATGATCACAACACAAGGAGAAGATATCAAGTCAACCAAGCTAACACAGCTGACACTACAAATGCTCTTTAAAGAGCTACATTTAAACTCACTAAATTCTGATGTTGTAATACTGTATGTTGCATTTAATTTGTATCGCAAAACAGACCGTGAAACTCTATTGAACTCTTATTTCTGAGTAAATCAGCAGTGCACTTCTAATGAAGTGACTCATTAAAACCTGCGGGCAAGTAGGTGCAAGCAAATAAACACGGTCAGCATAGAGCATACAACAAGGTGTATACAAGTTCTGCAGATGCATGAAGTTTCTTGTGCAGTTTTAAGATCCTCTTGTTTGTAAATCTTTGGTTTTAAAGTATAATTTTGTATTTTTTCAAATTGATGTTTAAAAAAAGTCAGTTGCCCATACAAACACTGGAAGGTTTCTGTTTATATAAATATTTCTGCTGACTATGCTGTTAAAGACTTCCTAGTGTGCTTCAGCTATAAGTGATGGGAGACAAAATCCACAGTTGTCATTCTGCGTAGAAATACTTTCCATTCCAATTTTATCAGAAGTTAATGTGAGGCTTCAGTAGTTTTACTTTGTCAACCCTAGAGTGTATGTTTCAAATTTACACAGTCCCCTCTTTGTGTAAAGGCATGGAAACACAATGAGGGAACTTCATACTAAAATGACTGTAGCTTTGGAATCTATTCACTAAATTTGATTAAGGCTGCACTCAGACTGATTTGATCAGTGCATGAAAAGACACAGTCTTCTAATTTATTCAACAGAAGCCAGTACATGGGTGCAGTATGGGGACCAGTACAGGGTGCTGTGGCAAAAAAATCTAAACCTGGCTCAGCTTTTGCTGCAATTGCAACAGGATGTCATCCAACAAGAAGGTGCATTACCCAATCACAGAACTGAAAAAGTGAGAACCTATCCTTAATGCTGCATTATACCATGTTGTATTAGTATTGCACATAGCTAGGATCTTGTCTGCTGTTGGTTGGGGAGGTAGTGTACTGAAAAGTCCTCTGCTGAAGTTGACGAGATCTGATTCAATAAACCAAAACATAAAGCTGCAGGCCATAAAACCAAAACAATGGACCGAAAGATGCTTTAACTATGTGGGCAACTGCAAATCTGGATGATAAACTACAGGCAACACCTCTCAGATTAAAAGTTAATTAAGTTGTTCAAACCTCTGTTCAGATAAAAATATTAAACAGTCCAGTTTTAAAGCATGATCATGAAACTTCGGTTTAAAGCTACAGTACGTTACCAAGATGTATCTTATTGTGGACAGGTGCTGTTGAACCCTCATGTGACCCAGACCCATTAAAATCACCACTAGCAGTCCATAGAAAATTGCTTCTAAAAGTTTTTGCAGCAGGGCATGCTTCAAAGTGTGGCAGCTGCAGTGAGGCTCGCCCTTCTAACCAATCAGAGAAATTTGGTTATGCTTGAGTAAGTACATGCTGGAGCATTATTATTTATTGTAATTTTATAATAGCAGCTACTTGAAGCACTGGACAGAGCGCGGCAGAGAGTGTAAGAGCAACCAAATCTGTAGCAGCACAACCTTTTAGAAGTCTGCATTTTATTAATAAACAATTTATAGTTATAGCAATTTGCCAATTTGTGAAAAAAAAATACAACTGATAAAGATGTTGCCTTACCAGTGGTTGCATCACCATCTCGGTCAACATGCATGTTCCATGAAGGCAAGTGCCATTGAGGATGCACGGCGTGCCGTCAGCCCAGGGCAAGCTGCCATTTTTGGTGGAGCACTGTGATGTCCCATCCTCTTGACACCAAAGCTGGCTGCAGATATCACTGTCAGAGGTGTTGGGGCAGTGGATGAAATCCTCTCCAAACATCTGCTGGCACTGTTGGTCAAGGCTGTACTTGCTGCCTGGAAGCTCCTTTGGTAATGGCATGGCACTCTCTGGGACATCCAGCAAGCAGTCCCCTGCGGTAACAATACAAAGTAACACTGTATGAGACTGATTGAATTGTGGTTTATGGAGCTTATGGACTTTGCAGCACTGTGACATTTGTAAATGTGGTGCTCTTTGTGTGTGGCATGACCATAGAGGAAAAATATTCAGGACAAATTGTGTCCTGACAAAAATGTTAATTTAACTAATGCAGCACACTTTTATAGCCATCCTAATACTCTGAATCTGGACATGTGACAGCTATTCTAAATGTGAATTTAGTCATTGTTCCACTAATGACTCTTTATTACATCCAATAAGCTTTAGTCTGGAGCTGTCAATGACGTCTGCAGTTCGGAATGAACATTCTCAGCCACATGAGTTTTTGCTGGAAACATTTTTCAACTGATAAAGAACGTTTTTTTTTGTTTTGTTTTTTTTGCTGACACCAGCTGTTGCCTTTGGCTGCGCAGATGGAGAACAGGAGGAAGTCCATAGTATGACTCAGTGGAAAAGAAGGCTTGCTGATAGGTCTAGGATGAATACAAACAATAGATGCACAACATGAAAGCGGGGTGAGGAAGCAATGGGGGCAACAGCAAGAAGATGATGTGGAAAGAGATGTGCTAATCTAAAACTATCTATAAACTACAACCTATAATTTGAGGAGAGCATGTTTAAGCAGGAAAGACATAATTAAAGTGTAAGAGGAATAACAGTATATTTTATTCCTCTCTGAATCTGCCTTAACAAAGCCACGGTGTTGTCTCAGAAGTCTGCGTGTCAGCCTGAAATATTTCCTACCGTGTCCATTGTCAAAGAACTCAGTAACGTAGAGAGCGCTGCAGGGAGACCAAGGCGCTGTCTTGTTGAGGCTGACGAACAGAGGAGCCATCAGGTAGTGTCCTCCCAAATCTCCAAACAGCCTCTCACAGGTCTTGGAGTCGTCGTGAGGCATGCTCAACACGTGACCTGCAGTAGGACAATAAGAACGTGGCATTTGTAGGTTTCCAGATGCTCAAAGGTATGGTTAAGAATTACTCAAATGTCTTCAAAGCCACACATAATAGAAGTTGCCTGTAACACTACATTTCAACCCGTACGACAAGCCATGTAACCTAACCGAGCTCGTGTGCAGCCGTGAAGGCTGCCTGCAGGCCGTTGTCCTCGATGACTGAGCAGCTCCTCTTGGGATCACACATCGTCCCAACGTCGGCCACGCCCAATGTGTCGCAGCTCTTCTGTCCACAGATGTCCTGCAACACAAATACAGCAAACCCTGATGGATCACGATGAAGCACTGGTACCAACACGCATATCTTTTTCAGAAATCGTGCAAAACTTGTATTATGCATTGTTTCTTATTATGATTACCAGATGTCTATCAGGCAGAACATCTTCCTTAGAAGGTACACTGATGTAATGAATGCTGCCCGTATTTACCAAGGCTACTGATAGCTATAGATGGGTTTCCAAGTGACATCATCGCTAGACAACAACCCAAAATGACTGAGAGCTTAAGAGGAGATAAAAATGAAAAGTTGTTTTTGTGCCAAAATCTGCAAAAGTAATGAGTGGAAAATGTTTATTATTCCAACAAGGAAATCTGCCTGATACAGTAGCTCACAGTGCAGAAGTAGGTATGAGCTAAAGTGATCTGGTCAGAGCCATGCATTTTATGGAGGTGTTGGATGGAATAGATGCCGGTTTGGCACGGTCAGCAAGAATAGATGCTGGTTTTTAAGGTCAGACAGTTCACACCATTGCTGTATGTCTAGGCTGTTGTTGGCCGCTGAGTAACAAGCATTTCAGTTGGCGACAGGGGAGCAGGCTGATTGTTTTTGGACGGAAAATGTGTCCAGTTTTTATGTTTATATTTTGTCCTCTGAAAAAATTTTAAACATAAAAACAGACACACCAAGTCTCCTTTCAACGACCCGTGGTCATTCCTAATTTTTATACGTTAATGTAAATGAAAATGTAAATGTAAATGAAATGAAAACCAGAATGAGTGTGACAGTGCTCTTTACCTCTGCAGCAACACACACACACAGGCATATGTCATATGTCATATCCTAGCGTGTGTGTGTTTTGGATTCATTTTACCAGTTTAGCTGCTTTATTTTAAATTTATGAAAATATCCATATACTACCCCACTGCTGTGCATGGGTAAATAACATTGAGTGTACATGCCTTAAGCAAGTAGAATGGTATTTCCAATAATCAGTGTTGACATTCGGAATCCACATATGTCACTAGAACAAGAGCTGCAAACCATCAGCCAATTTTTGATCTCAGCATTGCTGCCAAACATCTTCGGTATCATGGAATATTTTCCACACTGAAACTAAAAATGCATATTTTCAGTGGTTTCAGTTCAACTATTTCATGCAATTTAGTTAGGGTTAAGGTCTTGTTGTGCTAATCAGTGTAACATTCACTAATTCCTCAATGAACCTGCAATCAAACAATGTGTGATGACAACAACACAACTGAGAGTCAACTTTATCTATTGTTAAAAGGAACAATATGTAAGACTGAAGCCAAGTATTTAAAAGTGGTACTGCAGTCCAAATTCAGAATACTGGACAGCATTGTTTCCACCCCAACCATCCTCTCCAGAGCATGGAACGAGACGAGTGAAACATTAAATGAGACAAGTGAAACATTAAACCTTGACAATGAATTATGGACCTGAAGTTACTACTTTCCATTAACATTATTTAATGTAACTGATAACGTATAAATTGTTTATTAATTGAGACGACTCAGATTTCAATCATGAAGTCATGAAATGACCTCAGAAGTGAAGCCGGTGACGGCTCCTCAGGTGCCGCTGACAGAGATTGCTGTGAAAACACACTCTCTGGAGTTGTAGCTAACAGATAATGCTCTCCATCTACTGCATCTACTATATGTCCTGCTGTTTTTCTGCCACTCTCAAAGTACGTTCCAAAAGTGTTACTCTGAACTTGCTGTATTGAAGACATATCACCTCTCACTCAAAAGTCTTCTCTATTCTTCTCTCTGTCTTTATCTGTATCCTTTGGGATATGAGGTAAAACATCATCGAGCAAGTCCAGCTGCCAGGGAATAGGGCTTTTGGAAATACTATGACCTGCATGGCTGAGAATCTCTGCAGACAAAAACATGTTGCTCTGTCTTTCCGTCATAAAACAAAGTAAATAAATTTGGTCAGCATGCAGCTGTCCTGAGCTGCGATGTGGGAAAATTAACAGTGTGGTATATCAGAGATTCTTCCCTGCTTGTGTAGGATGGAGACTGATACTTCCACAGCCTCGCTTCAGCCCCAGTAAACCACAAGCCAGAGCCCTCTGTAATTTAAAACACATCTGGACTTGGGGCTGCAGTTAAACGCAGCTCAGCATGTGTTTGTACACATTGTTCCACAACAGCATCTGTCACTCGTGTATGCAGACACACAGACTTGAAGCAAGATGTATGGGTCCAAAGCCCAAGCCACGGTGTTGCATTTGCAGACAGTGCAGGAAGACATGCAAACAAACATATACGCTACACGCTCTTAAGACCAAAAGAATCCACGAGAAGAATGTTTCCACTGCATGCCAAAGAGTGTAAGTTTTGAGTTTCACAACAGTCTGTAGTAGCAGCCTTCTGTTGTAACTGTGTAATACATTTCATACATTTTCAACCCTGACCCCGCCGCATACTCAAGCCCTAACCATTTACAGTGGCTTCTTCTTGTCAGCGCTGATTTGTGGTGGCACTAAAGTTAGCTCATCCACGAGGAGCCTTCCGTCCGGTACATTTCAAAGCATATCTCCACAGAAATGGAAAAACAAACACGCAAACCGGGTGCGCGTGAATGTTTTCGAACAAATCCAACTCAAGACTGCAAAAGCCCATATGTTAGAGTCATCATTTCCCCCTGATCCGGGGTCAGATTTACATGCTAACGTCATTCAGTAGGCGGATAAATGCCAAGCTTGTCATCAAATCAAGCCACAACCAGGGCACTTAGCTGTAAAAAATTAATAACAGAGAAGTTACTCGCCTGATGTATTGTCTGCTAACACTTTGTCAACACGCACATACCAGATGAAAGAAGGCAGCCAAGTGCAGCAGAACAAGCCAATCACAACTTACACCCTGAGGATCTGTGAACTTTTTTCTTACTTCCATAAAAGCATCCTTAACCTACACAAAGGGGGACATTTTTCTTTTTCTCGCCTTGTTTATCTTTTATTTCCTGATCTCACACATTGCTTTATGAGCGCTATACTGCACCAGACAACACCTGGCCTCAGGGAAGCCACTAATTTCCATCTGTGACCCCCTCCCTCCTCCCAATTAAACACAACTGGCCCACAAATGCACCTGTGTTACTGTAAAACACTTTGGATCGCTGTGTGGTTGAGTCTACTGCCTCTGAAACCACAATGAGTTCCGCAGCTGGCCAGAGACTGAATTCCACCAGGGCTTAATTCATGACTCATCCTCGCCGGGTTATTGCTTTCTGAATGGAGAATAAAATATGCTAGACATGGCTATCATGGGTGTGTGGCACTGTAAAGCACTCACAACACAGTATGTGCTGTTTCATGCACTAAACAGTCCAAACCGTGCACTGACGAGAAGCTTGATGTCTGATTAGGGGAGTGCAGAGATTATTTTGTGTTGGTTTATCACTATTAGAGAAGAATTGTGGTCTAGCTTCACAGAGAAAAACAACATGGTGAATTCAGACAATGTGCTTATTTACTTTTAAAGAAAACCTTAACAAGTTGCTAACTCTTAACCCAAAAACTCTGTAAAGATTCTTAGTCATCCAGGTCATGGTTATCCCAAAGGTGATGTTCAGTGACAACTGGACTTCCTTTAAGTTCTTGACATTTCACTTTCTATCGATCAGTTCTGCCATTTAAGACCTCTTAACCCAAAGAGCATTTCTTGCCTAAACCTAACCACAAACAGGATTCTGGAGTCAAACCCCACTCTGTGGTGCTTTCTACACCTGCCACCCAATCCTGAGTCTGTTTCTGTTAATAAATGTAGCAGTCAATTCATTCAAAAAATACGTTTCATGATCCACTCACTGATTATGTTTCCTAAAGAAACGGTTGCAGTTTATTAGAACAAGAACATCATTTTTAGAAGACTGGGTTGCCTGAGCAAACTACATCTGCTGAAGAAGACCTGGACATGCAGCTGAAAGCTCTGAAAAAAAGCTAGTGAGCGGATCTTGAGGTAAACGTTGTTTTTTTTTTGTCAAACCTTCCAAAGTCAAGACTGATCTTTTATGCTTACTTATTGTAGACACGTATTTACAAAGTTATATGCAGACGATGGTATCTTATATTGGTGAGACTGAACGTCCTTTCTGCAGCCGTATAAATACACTAAGACGGATCTTTGGGATCCCTCACCTCTCTAGTGAACAGCATGGCAGTATCATAGTGCTCTGGGTGCCTCTGGCTCGGTGGATTGAATAGCTGCTGCCAGGAGCAAAAATTCCTCAGAGCCACGCCCCCGTTGTTGGAGATCTCTGGGCCGACCTCCTCTTCCTCCACTACCAGAATCTTCACCACCACCATGTTTACTGAGTTCTTTATGCTGGGGTGCTTGTAAAGCTGGGCGGCCATTGATATCAGGGTCAGAATGTAGTGCTATGGAGAAACGACAACACAAGTTATTTAAATACTTCAATTAACAAGACATTTAAAGGACTTGGACAGCACAAAGACACAGTGAGGATTGATCAAAAGAGAGCAGATTTAAAGCCAAATGGATGATGGTCAAGTAGTGCAGGGACACACAGTATCATCATGCTTGAGTTCCTGCCTGCACAGACTAGAGCCCAGCCAAATTAGATTTTTGTTTTTATGGCTCTTTAAAATTGGTAAAAAAAGAAATAGACATTACTGAAATTGGGCAATTTAAAGATTGTAGTGCTCTGTGTTGTGGTTGTTTTCAGGATTTTGTTTTTCCATTTTAGGAAACTGGGAGTAATTGTTTTATGCCTGAATTCTGCTTCTGAAGCTGCCTCCAAATAGTTTGGTTCAATAGCCATGACTGTATCATGGGAGGTAAGGATGGGCAGGGTTTTCCACAGCACCGCCTTTTTTAGCGGAGAGCTGGTAAATCATAATGAAAGAGGGACTGTGCCGTGCTGTGTATTGTAAAGTCTTCCACCAGCCTTGCTGAAATCCCTTTTTCTAAGTTGGGACTTTATTCTCCCATAGAACAGTTTTCCACATGTTCTGTACACACACCCACAGAGCCACATGTTGATTTTTGCTTACAGCTTCCAAATGACTAAAATCCCCCCGCTCACAGAAAAAAACAGGGTAATATGAATGAAAATTTAAATATGCTTGGCTGATGTGTAATGAAAAGGCCTAAAAGTTTTGTGTATGCCCTCTGGATACTGGTTGCCTGTGTGTTTGGCAGCTAAGTAGCTGCAGGATCGTGGGCTGTCCTACTTTTTAAAGCTGCCCTGGTTAGAAGAGGACTAATGATTGATGGAGGATGATTTCAGGTGATCTTTCATATAAACACAACATCTATTAAATTATGTTTAATTTAAATTTTGCTGTATACACCACCCACCCTGTCTGTTTGATGGATTTATAGTTCTAAGTAAAGGCAGAATAGAACAGATATTGTAAGTGATGCTGAGGATGTGCTGTCAAAACGTGACCAAGTCTTGAGGAATGTGGTCCAGCATTGCTTGCATTTCTGTTCCCTGACCTTTTTCTCAGTCTGTGGAAAACAGGGAGCCCGCATATTTCCTCCCAGGCTCTCTCACCGACTAAAATTATTTTTTTATAAGGCAGTGCAGAAAAATACAAATCCCTGTCACTATGTTTCCTAAGCTATGAATCCTGACTTAGCAGGATGGGAAAAGAAAAAGATGACGTCTTTAGGAATTTGTTTATAGGAGCATGGTTTATGACATAAATTGCGATATTTAGAGAAGGTTTGTTTAGGCTCCTGTCAACTCTGTGTGCAGGAAAAAATGACTTAATTGTGTCTGACCTTTATTTCATCTCCATAAAAGTGGGCCATGGTTGAGTCTGCTACCACCAGGGTTTCTATGAACCGTGGTGCGGAAACAAAGCGTCTCCGGCGAGGTTCCCTCTGTGCGTCACTGTGGCCGCGCGTAAAACTTTCCCCGTTGCGCTTCTCCGCCGCGTGATCAAACAGGTGGGAGACACCAGGGCGTTTGGTGAATGTTCTCCTCTTGATGACATGCAGCTGCTCGACAGAGTCTGGTCCCAAGTCGCCGCTAAATTTGGGTTCAATTAAATATTCTTTCCCTTCTGTTATAAAAGAGCCAAAGATACCAGAGCACAAGCTGACAGCCACAACCGAGTTTTGATCGTGATCTACATTCCCTGAGTAAAAGCAGCTCATCAGGTGTCTCTGACTGTCATCTGCCTGACTCACAACCGTCTGGTGATCCGGGTCCAGGACAGGTTCGGCACCTTTAGCGCTGCGTAACGCATCAACATCTCTGGCTTTGATGCGCTGTATGGTGAAGGAAGGCGCGATAAAGCTGGTGTCTGGTATAAGATTTAGAGTCATTTCCTTGCCAAATGCGCTGAGGACAAATCGCGGCGGTTCCTCACTTCTTTTCCAAAAGCGACTGCTCAGTCTTCTATTTATCCGAACAGGTACAATATCCTCTGATTCGAAGGGGATGGGAAGTGCCGCGTTCATGGCGAACATGGATAAAACCATCAAACGCACACTGGCGCACATCTTCTGCAGGAGAACTTTCACTCAAATAAAGATTTGATTACAATGTGTGTCCTTTATCTCCAGTGAGTGGTTCTGTCTTCTCCAGTCGACACAGCGACCTGTCTTCTCAGAATCAGATTTTCCAGAGCTGTCTTTATCAAAGTAGATCTGAGAGTTAATTTCACTGTGTCTGACTTGAAGATTCTATTCCTTAACCAAGCTAAGTCTTGTTGTTACACCCACCAGCACCGCTGCAGTCTGGACATATCGGCCCTATTTATACTTTCTGCTCTTCCCTGGACATGAAGGAGGTTTATTTTTGACATCCGCCGTTGCTGGAAATTCTCCTCCCACTCGTACTTCATGAGAAACTCGCGGATAAAACGGATCCAACGAGAATAGGACGACACTCCGCCCTTCTGAAATAGCTTGACACCCGCGCTTCTATTATTAACCGGACGGGCTATATAGCCTGTGGCAGCGGCAGGACATATGCAGCCTACTACGCATAGCAAGTCCAATACTCGAGTTATTTCGAAGTCGGGTGTGAGTAGCAGCCCCCCATTCCCATATCCACCCCAAGTTCAATCTGCACAAAAGACCACCGCTGGACAGAGAGAAGCACTGTGCGTGCTTAGAAGTGGCCACCACGTCCAAGGCCGTATAATCACACTGGTGGAAGTAAGAGAAGAATGTTATCTTTACTTGGACAGTAGAGAAATGGTTTGAAATGTATTTAATAAAGCCATTAAATAGTATAATTAAAGTATTATGATTAAGTGTAAAAATGACACTGTCATTTGGTTCTGCAGGTTTCGAGAATCCTTCTATTCATTATAGCTGCCTATAAGTCGTAGTGCTACAGATGTATTCTATAAAGGGCATCTGCTGAATTAAAGGACTGAACACATGTTCTGCCAGACACCATGTGCATAACTTTATTAGGACTGTGCCAGTAGAATGTCAGTAAACAATAATGAACGATCCTGGAGGCGCAGTTTAAATATTAACCGACAGATGGCGCCAGAGCACAACAAAACCTCTTCATGCTCACAGGCGCTGTGACGCTCCGGTGGTTTGGAAGCGCAAACAGGTGTCGCTCTTCACCCGGGTGTGAGTTTGCAGTTTAATCTTTTGAATTTGTCCTGAGCTTGAGGACATGAGGACACAAACCAAGTGTCTGTGGAACATGTGTTTACTCTTTTGATTCGTTTAGCTGTTTTCTTTATCTTTCATATGCGCGACTGGTTGGAAAGAAAATTACGCACAAAAGGCAATTTGATGAGTTTTTTGGAGAAATTGTGGAGAATGCGTTACTTCATTGAGGTTATATTTGGAAGATTACGGTGCAGGTGAATGAGTTTGAAATGAAAATGCCTGGGTGCGTTTCCTTCTCCTCCTTGCCTGTTCGCCTCTCCGGCGGTGGGAGGGGATGGAGTGAAATGGGGGTGATGCTCCAGCTCCTGTCACACATGCTGTACAGCAAAAATAATATTTGGAGAGTTACAAGTGGCTGTGGTCTGCAGCACAATCCCAGACACATGACCAATGAGCTTCTTCTTGCTCACATACTCAGATCTCATTTGGCACTTTAAGGCACAACGACTCAGAGAAGTTAAGGGCCAGAGCGGACAAGATGGGAAAGAAGCTAGACACCGGTGCGAGTGCTTAGTTTTGTGAGGACGCACAAGCGGCGCTCCCTGCCACTGCGCGCCGCAGCCGAATCATAGTGTGGACTTTCCTGAGCAGCAGCAGAGATGGCTATACTCATACGTTTTTTGGTCATTTCTACAAAACTGCTACTTTATTTGAAACTGACGTGTTGCATGGAGGTAGATCTCTGCAGACCTGTTCGCGTGCATCACCAAGAGCACGAAACGCAGCTGCATCGGCGCGCGGAACAGATGAATGATAAACGGATTGTTTTTAGACTAAGTGCATTCAAACAGGAATTCTACCTCCACCTCACGCAGGATTCTAGTTTCCTTGCGCCGGGCAGCTTGCAGCCTGACAGCGACTCCTCAGAATCCAACACCTACGTACGGGCTGACCTCAGGGACTGCTTCTACTCCGGAGATGTCAACACAGATCCGGACTCCTTCGCCGCGCTCAGCCTGTGTAACGGTCTCCGCGGGGGTTTCCTCTATAATGGTATGGAGTATTTCATCAGCCAGACCAGGACTGAAGACGCAGCAGCCCCGCCTGGACATGGAAGCTCTTTCGATGAACCGCATGTCATCCGCCGCAAGAGACGCGCTGCGCACTCCGGAGGCAACTTCACCAGCAGATGTGGGGTTCCACCTGACGCCGGGTTCCACATTTCCCTCGAGAAATACAAGCACATGAGTGAACTGGAGAATGATGGTTTAATAGAAACTGTGTTGAAAACATTAGGGAGGTCTAAAAGATTTGCATCCGTTCCTCGGTTTGTGGAGGTGCTGGTGGTGGCAGATGAATCTATGGCTAAATTTCACGGGGATGACCTGAAGCATTACCTCCTGACCCTGATGTCTGTAGCAGCCAGGCTTTACAAGCACCCCAGCATTTTAAACTCCATAAACATAGTGGTGGTGGGCTTCATGGTGATAAATGAAGCTGACAAGGGACCTAAGGTTTCTAGTAATGCAGCTCTGACTCTGCGAAACTTCTGCTCCTGGCAGAAGAAGCTGAATAAACACAGTGACAAGCACCCTGAGTACTGGGACACTGCCATACTGTTCACCAGACAGGTAAGCAGTGGAGGAGTGAGCTCCTTCAAACTCAGCTCTATGTTGTACAATGGTGGCGCAAGGAAACAACAGAGACATACATGTATACGCAACATGTTAATATTGTGGGGGACAGGGGTCAGCATGGTCACTCTGACCCATCTGTGGCTGGACAACCCCATACACAGCAGACTGTGATGCACCGTGTGTTCTGACACCTGTCGATCATGGCCAGCATTGAATATTCCCCATGCTGACCCCAACTCAACCGCAAGTTTAAAAACAATGGTTTTAATATTGTAGCTGATGAGTGACTGAGGTAATGGACCCCTGTGCACAGACATGTAAAGTGCCCCCCACAACCCCCACAAAGAAAGACACCTATAGGCTCAAAGCAACATAAAAAGACATTTGTAACCATTTTGCGGATTCTCAAACAGAACTTATTGTAGTTTTACATTTTGTTTTGTGTCTTTATGACCATTTTACATCTCTTTGTAGTCATTTAGCATCTGTGTGTTGTCACATGCTCAACTTTCCAAAAGTTTTTTTCTTTAATTATCACTTCATATCAGGAGACGCTCTGGACCTGGCCCCTAAATCTGTGCCTGGTGCCCTTATTCAGTAATTAACTATTGTGTTGGTGCACCCTTTTATCTACACAACTGTGCAAGTGCTCTTCATTTAGTTCTATGTTAGCTGATGCAATGAGTCACTGGAAAAGACCAACTGAGCCAGTTCTTTCCATGAAAGACTGTCTGTCTGTTTCTACAGAATAAGAACCGGGACACTGTTTGCTTATACAACAAACCTATCCTAAAAATTGGAGCACTTAACAATCTAAAATTGCTCCTTCATTCATTCAGGCTAAGCATTCAGAATAGTCATAGCTGTTTGATAACCAGAGCTGCGACTACTGACTAGTAAATTCTTCTCCTTAGTCACTAACGTCTCTCTCTCTTTCCCTCCCTGATGACAGCTTGTTGTTGCTTGCTTTCCATAATGCCCAGTTTGGCTCTGCCTGCTACCTGATACATACCCTTTCCTTCATTGCATAGCAACATATGTTACAAAAACACTTCAAAAACAGTGAAGAACGATCCCAGTGCTGGGAAAAATCCTTTATTTATACTGAGAGCAACTATATGCATATAGGAAAGTCCAGGTCCAATGTCCTCATAGACAATGAGCACAGTTGCCACGTTGGAAAAAGTCTTGTAATAGGTTATGGAGAGCGAGTGGTGTGGAATACACATGGCTGGGCAGAGAGTGCCTCTGGCACCTCTAGCCTCTCTGCAACACTGGGTTAACAAGTTCATCATCCAGTGTATTCAGATTTATTCTGAACACTACACAAGCACAATGAAGTCATTTTAATATAACATAATACTATAATCCATGACCAGAAAGATCCAAACAGATATAAATAAGCACTAGAAGAACTTTTGAAGTAAGAACACTTTGGAAGAAAAAACAATGCATCACTCTCATTATTCCCAAAGCTTGTAACGTTTCCTTTAATGTACAGTGACAAGACTAAGAGTCTCCAGCCATGCTAAGCAGCTGTTGAGACCACGTGTACTTAGGGGTGCTTTAAGCTAAATGCTAACATCAGCATACTAACGTGCTCCCCTAACCCTTTGCCTTGATATATATTGAGAATAGAGCAGAAATAAGTAAACCAGAGTCCCATGTGCTTTTTATTAGTGTTCTTCATGGGCTGTTCACGACTCAGCCACACAACACATGTCTGAACATGGCTCAAGTCCTATCTGAGTTTTACAATAAGAAAAAAGTACAATGTCACAATTAATTTCACACTAACATCAATTTCATTATGATTTCATTACTATTTACCTCCAACGTCTCTGTGTCATCAGGATCTCTGTGGGGCCACAACCTGTGATACTCTGGGAATGGCTGATGTTGGGACCATGTGTGACTCGAAGAGGAGCTGCTCTGTCATCGAAGATGATGGTTTGCCCTCTGCTTTCACAACTGCCCATGAACTTGGTAAGGAAGTAGGCTTAATAATGGGAGCTTTTGAGTAACGTGTAATTGATTGGCAGAGAAAGAACTCTCACATGAATTATACATTTGGACTGAAGCAGGGCAAGAGCTGCATATAACCTCAGCTTAAAATATCAAAGGAGTTCTGCGGTTTGGTTTGACAGATGTATACACACATAATCAGACAATCAACTGCAGACTGGCAGCTGCAAATCCCAAATGAAAAAAATCTGAAAAATCTGAAGTCCTGCCAACATAAACTGACAAATGCAATCATATCTTTAGCAGTCCAGAGAATATGTGATGGTTTGTTATGTAACGAGGAAAAGGCAAATGTGAGCACAAAAAAATACCCCAACACAAAACAAGGTGTCCACTTTTCTCAGAGCCCTCACCGACATCTCTTCAGAACAGAGACGCACCTTGCTTTTGGGTTACGCCACATCGCCATTGTCTGGGCCAAAAAGTGGCACTTAAACACACCGCAAAGACTACAGTCAATGACCAACTGGCATTTATGTTCTGCACCTGCATGACAAGAAATAACTCTCCGTACCAGCAAGTGATCTTTCAGTAAGGGAAAGTGGAAGATCTAAGATTGTGGATTCAAACATTAAACAAAGCACCGTTTGCTTACACCACTCGAATATTCTCTTATTGGAATGAGATGAGATGAAGATGAAAAAACCTACCAACACCTCTAAAACTGAAGAATTTGAAAGAATTACAACTGTATGTTGTTACTTAATCTGTACAGAAAGATAAATTTTAAATGATTGGATGAAGTAGTTCCTGCTTTGTTTGTAGTAACTAACTATACGCAGCTTAGTTTAATTTTCCCAATGAGGTTGCCACGGTTGTTTCCAACATGTCAGTGAGGCTATGGTTCAGACTCCAGCTTCTTATTTAAACCCCCACATGACAGCCTTTGTGTTTTGTTTTGTTTTTTTGCTGCCCTTTTATGGAGAGAATACATTTTTCACATTTTTACCAATCAGTGGTTGAGAGGGCTGTGAAAGAAGCAAGACTCACGCCAGAACCCAGATCCACAAAGGCCAAAGAAAAGCAATGATTTACATTGTCCTCATATAGGATAATTAATTACACATTATCCACTGAAAATCATGACTCAACATGCTGAAATCACAGCTTGAGTTTTATTTTAGGAACGTAGTACATGTTGGTATTTAGGGAGTGAAGTGATTCCCCTGGGAACTAAACTCCCATCAGGCCTTGTTTAGAACTTAGGCCACGCTGTACATTCCCATGCTCAGCTACGTTCCTGCTTGCTACTGCAGAAAGCTTCCAATCAATCAAAGTTGAGTTCACTTTGCCTTGTGCATATGAGTGTTGCAATGTCTGGTAAAAAACTTTCTCCTTGTGTTAACAGATTTATATTTCACTGTCATCACAACAGGAACTTCACTGAATCTGCCCTCTAACTCAACTGTCTATTGTGCTTTAAAAATAATGGTACATCACAACATAGAAGAAGTTGACTCTAACAAAGACGTGACCATGTGTCCCTCTTCCCGCCCGACCCTCTCCCCTCAGGCCACGTTTTCAACATGCCCCACGACAATGTGAAGGCATGTGAGGAGGTATTCGGGAAACTAAAGGACAACCACATGATGTCTCCCACGCTGATTCAGATCGACAGGAGCCGACCCTGGTCTGTGTGCAGCGCAGCCATCATTACTGAGTTCCTGGACAGGGGTCATGGTTAGTAAACACTTTCTGTATACAGTATGTCTCTGGACTCAGATGGAGGACTAATCCTGTCCAGGCTCCTTGCTCTCAGCTGGTAGTAATCTAATTGTACCCACAAAAAAAACAGACCTTGGCTGTATTTTGACATGGTTAAACTGATGATTTCATCATAATGACTTAAAGCCAGAGGCCCCAGGAGAAACTTCTGAATGGGGTAGCCAGTGACTTTAATGTGGTGGCATATAGCAAAATACACATCTATAAAATATTCACAGTTTTTACTTTTTGTCTCAAAATTGTCACTTACTGTTAATGTTGTTTTTGCATCATGACAAACCTTGGATTTTTGAGTTTAAGGAACTTAAACTTTGTGCATTCTATTCTATTCTATTCTATTCTATTCTGTCCTCCAAGAACTCTTCAAAAGAGAGACAGGACTTTAGAAGTTCTTTCCAAATGAATGTATATATATGTATATGTATATAATATATTAGTAATCAAATATATCCATTTCATTAAAAAAAACCCGATATATATTTATTTCACTATTTATTTAATTATTTCATGGTCTGTGTTGCTGCACATCATGAATTTATTTATCTGTCAACTTTGACCATCAAAGTCATTGGGCGGGTCTAACACTGTTTTCTAGTCAGACTATTGGTCTGGTCTGAAGGATTTTTCCAAACATGGTGGTTCTCCTTATGGAGGATCTGAATGAGTTTCTAACAGGTTGGTGAGAAACTTTCTAAACCTGATATTAAATCAGGAGTTGCTGACACAGAATATGTGACAAGTCAAACAGAGAAATTTATTGAATTTCTTGGGAGTTATCAGCCTTGTGGTGCCAAACAGCAGGAAGTGTGTGTGTAGCTTCTTTGATTTACTTGGCTTTGTGCAGCTAGTCGTCTCATCAAAGTCCTTCTAGCCCCGACATTAGCAAGGAGCCTCGCTACCTCGGCTGCAAGCCAGAGGAAATGTCACAGCATAAGCACTTACTTCAAACAACCAAATCAGCCAGATTAACATTATTTTGATGGCAGATTCTGATAAACCCCCTCATTGAATGGAACAAAGTGAGCATATCTGAAGATTCCAGGTCTCATCCATGTCATTATTACAGGTGGACATAAACACAATTTCAAATGAATGCCAAAGGTTTCCTGATTGCTATTTTTGTTCTGTGTTAGCTGCATCAGTAAATGGGCAACAGTTAATTTTCTCTAAGAGACAAGTTCATGGTAAAATGGTAAAACACTCAATCCAAAAGCATATTAAAACTAGAGTAGAACCATGTTGTCTTAGACTTAAAAAAGGAGAAAGTCATTGTAAGACTGGCAGATACAAGATTCCCCCAAGCATGAACACAATACATGAACAAATAAAGCTGAATTGCAGCTGAAACATTTACCAAAGTTGAAACTGCACATGTATATCCAAAGAAGCATTTTAGTCAACATGTAATTTAAGCTCCTGATGATACACAGTATCCACTTCAGCAGGTCCTTGATGCCAAGACTTGTGTCTGTGTCCTACAAGTAAGTGTAAGTGGGTTCTGTGTAAGAAACGTAATTAAACACACCAATTTATTGCCTGCTAAGCTAACACCACTGTCTTCTCTATGAGTCATTCATTAACTAAACACTACCAGGTGTCTGCACTGTCTCATGCACAGCTGCCTCTGCTGTATTGTACTGTATTACCAACATACCGTCAGAGTTATTATTAAGTGATTCATTTTTTTCAGATTTATGGCTTGGGTGTGGTGTACATCAAGGAATACTAATGTTACCAAATGTTTTAACAATATTTTGGATCCACTGAAGGATAAAAAACATGCCACCAAAATAAAATCCCAGCAATAGAGATGGAGAGCAGTGAACCTTGGGGTGATGATTCAGTGGCTGGAGCACAGCAAAGTTCAAAAATGTCTGATGGACTTGATGGTGATGTCGTTGACAGAGCTTCCCCAGCACAACACCACTGGGAAACGCCTCTAGGGATCGAGCAGGAAGCAGGTGCTGGAAGCAGAACCCTTTTGGAGGAGGCGCTGGATAAAGAATTTTACATTTGTTTTTAAATCTGTGTAAATGAAACACTGATACACTACCACCTTATTGAGCTTATATGGCAAATGTGTCAGCAAACAATTGCCTTAACACGTCCACAGACACCGAGCACCATTGTGTTTGTTTACACCTGATAAATGTAATTGCCAAATCCCCTTTTAGCTGATGTATGTTTTGGTCTCCACCAACTCCTGAGGGAGATCTCTGGCTCTTAAATATTCACCAGCTAGTTACTTTGTCTGCTGACAGGTAGTGTTCAGTCTGTTTGTTTTGGAGCTTTTTGGACTGCAAACTGTTAACAGCTGCTTGCTGCTGCTGGAGACGAGATTGATGGGAGTGCTGGCTGATCAGCAGAAACCTAAGGCCAGAGAGAACTGTCATGGTGGCTTCATATAAAATATATGGTCAATTCTACATTTTCAGCCATTAAATCACCTTCATTTTAATATCCATATAAGAGAATACAGCTGCTGTCCGACTGACTGCTGTGTTTTTGGTTTGTTTCTTTAGGAGACTGTCTGCTGGACCAGCCTCAGAAGCAGCTGTCTCTCTCAGACAATCTGCCTGGCTCCACCTACAACCTGCACCGTCAGTGTGAGCTAGCTTTCGGTATTGGCTCCAAGCCCTGTCCATACATGCAGCCCTGTTCCAAACTGTGGTGCACCGGGAAAGCCCACGGACAGCTGGTTTGCCAAACTCGACACTTTCCCTGGGCAGACGGCACCAGCTGTGGCAACGGCAAGGTGTGCTACCAAGGAGCCTGCACTGATCAGAACAGCACCATGCACGTTACGGTGAGAGTTGAAAAATCAGTGTCTGTCATTTTTATAGGAATCATTGACACATTTAAATGAACTAAATACTTGATCTTTTTTTGTCTCAGGTGGATGGCCAGTGGGGGAAGTGGGGTCCATATGGAGACTGCTCCCGAAGTTGTGGTGCAGGAGTTCAGCTGGCCAAGAGAGAGTGTGACAACCCTGTGCCTGAGAATGGAGGCAAATACTGCTACGGCCTTCGCATCAAGTATCGCTCCTGTAACCACAATCCTTGTCCAGAAACAGGTAGAAGTCTCTGCAATAACAGGCATAAATAGCTCTAACTGACTGTTCGCTAAACCTCTTCCTCATACAGGAGATAGTTGCTGGATGTAAAGAACCATTTTAATATGCCTGTGTAAAATCAAGAACCCATTGTTTTGAAAAAAAAATTTCAAAACAAAATTGTTCAAGACTAAATCTGTGAGTTTCAAAATTGCAAACACAGTCTGTAAGGTTAACTGTGCCGGACTAGTTGGCAATTTGTTGAAATATTGTTTTTAAATCTCCAGGTAAAAGTTTCCGTGAGGAGCAATGTGAGGCATTCAATGGCTTAAACCTGAATACGAACAGGCTGGGTTCCTCCGTGGTTTGGGTTCCCAAATACTCAGGAATCTCTCCCAAGGACAAATGCAAGCTCATCTGCCGTGCTAACGGGACCGGGTACTTTTATGTTCTTGCTCCCAAGGTATGGCTCTAACTTAACATTATTTCCATAGAGTTGTATTGTAAAATAACTCCAACTAGTTCCACTCTGGAGGCTGATTTGAGCGTGGTAATTGCTATTTGTAGTACAAATGTAGTTGTAGCCTGCAGACAGTACACAGATGGTACACTGAATTCTGTTAATATTCTGAGCTGATGGGTATGAGCCATCAAACTTGCTAGTGAAATTTAAACTCCTCATCGGTGAACGCCTCATCATAAGTCATGGGAACAGGGAACATTTAGGTAGAAATACTGAGCAGCTCTGTATACACAAAACTTTCCAGGTGTCTGCCCAGTATTATTTGACCTCTGTCCCCGACAATGGAAGAAATTAATGGCTAGTTCCATGCACAGCATAACCATGAGTGGTAAAGTGCTAGTGGCAGTAGACAGAGTAGCTGCTGCTGTAGGATGGATAGAGTGGAGAGAAGGAGAAACACGCAGGGACAGTATCACTTCACAGTTGCGGCTTGTCAGCACATATTTATGCAACTAGATTGTATCAGCAATACAAACCGACACTCCCTCTGGTTTCTATGTACAGTATGTGGCTGTCTGGTTTATTGTGTTTCTATACTCAAGATGTAAATACAGACCACACTTCTTGTCTTTTGCTCTCTGTCTCTTTCTTTCTGTTGCTGATATCTACAATTACCCAGTGACATCAGCCCATGATCATGATATAATTCTGAAAATCTCAAAACCTGCAGGTTGTGGATGGGACGCCCTGCTCTCCTGACACCTCGGCTGTGTGCGTTCAGGGAAAATGCATCAAAGCAGGCTGCGATGGCAAGCTGGACTCCAACAAGAAGTTTGACAAGTGTGGCGTGTGTGGTGGGGACAACCAGGGCTGTAAGAAGGTCTCAGGAATGTTCACCAAACCTGTGTAAGTAGTACATACATATGTCTATTTTAACTACTATATGCGTGATGAGTACACAGTTTTATCCTCGTCTAGAATCTTTCTCGTACCGATACCCAACCCTTGTTTCACACCTGAATGAGATTTTGATCAGTTTATCATACGTCTAAATGTAACTCTCGAGAAAGGCTTGTGGGCCAATATTTCTCCAGTGAAAGCTGTGAGAGAGCATCATGATTTGCTGCTGCTTTGTTGCCTGTGAGCTTGGACAGCTTGCCAGGCATGTCAGCCTATAATGTGTGTCACTGTCAGCTGAAGCTCAGTAGAAATTAGGTAATGCAGCAGGACAGTAACCCTAAACATCTACTGTAGATAGGCTTTAAATACAGAGGCCAGACCTTAAACCAATAGAGATGCTGTAGAATGACCTCAACAGTGCCGCTCACACCAGACTGCCAGTATAAAGTATGCGTGTGTTACAAAGTATAGACACCTAATATTATCATTTGTTTCTGTGTTATTAACATAAGCACATTTTGCCCTGTACTTATGCAGTAACTGTGTTCCAAGTGTTTACTTTTTCTTGCCACTGTGACTGGTTTTGATTAGAATTCAGTGACAGTGTATCTTACTGATACAACTACTGCAGCAGTAGACACATGTTTAATGGGTGGATGTGTAGCAACATGCTGTGACCTCCTCTGTGATATGCTACAAGTTGCACTTTTAAGTTAAAATGCTAAATCATGACCACAAAAAAACTACATTACCATTTTACATTAACATCTCTACTCTTTCTCCCCAGTCATGGCTACAACTTTGTGTTGACTCTGCCAGTTGGAGCCTCCAACATTGACATCCGTCAGCGTGGCTACCAAGGAATGGTCAGTGATGAAAACTACTTAGCGGTTAAGAATCAGCACGGCAAGTACCTCCTGAACGGCAACTACGTGGTGTCAGCTGCAGAGCGCGACCTGCTGGTGAGGGGCAGCCTGCTGCGCTACAGCGGCACCTCCACATCTGTGGAAATTCTGCAGGCCACCAGACCTCTGCAGGAGCCTCTGACTGTGGAGGTACTGTCTGTGGGGAAGATGACTCCGCCCAGGGTGCGCTACTCTTTCTACATCTCCAAGGAGAGCAAGGAGGAGAAGACTCTGAGGAAAGAGGAGAGAAGCCACAAAGTGCAGAACAGTGTCTTAGCAGATAGTAACAAAGTAGAAGCTAAGAAACAGGCCATGGGAAAAAGGCCAGTCAGTCACTGGGTGACAGGAAGCTGGGATTCATGCACAGTGACTTGTGGTAACGGACTGCAGAAGAGGCTGGTACAGTGCCAAAGCGTGGATGGCCATCCTGCAGTGGACTGTAACAATGCTGACATGCCTGTAGCAGTGAGATCATGTGGGGATCCATGTCCCATGTGGGATGTAGGTACTTGGTCTCACTGCTCCAAGTCCTGTGGAAGGGGCTTTAAAAGGCGGCCAGTGCGCTGCATGACTGAGAATGGTATGAATCTACCCAGAGACCACTGCTCTGGAAGGAGAAAGCCTCAGGAACTGGACCTCTGCAACTTAATGCCATGTTAAAGCAGAGCAGACAGAGCCTGTGGACTTATTTTTGGCAGTCAGAATGCTAATTTGACATGTAACTTAGCCCATATCAGCATGACAGTGCGTCTATGGTTGTGTTGGGGAAAAATATTCTGACTGTATCGTCAGGGGCTGCTCTACAGAAGGAAGTTAATGGAGACAGAAAGGGTCCTCGTCCATCAATCCTCCAAGCTGTCTTCTCATAAATTATCAAACCATTAATGGCAGGTTTGACTTGCGGTTAGTCTACCTCTGGCAGGAATAATGACACACTGCCTGTGCAAAGTGTATAAAGACAGTAAGAGAGGAAAGAAATGCAGAGACACTGATGACACACATCTAACAACATAATAAACATATTTTTTGTGGTATAATTACACACAGGGCAATGATGGATAAACATTTGTGATTCATCTTCAACACTCACACTGTATTGTTATCAGAAGCAGATATCTTATCTGTGAACTGACATTTTCCTCATTTCATTGAGGAACTAATTCAAATGTGAAACACAGTACTGCGTCTGTCACATTGAAAACCTGATGGTTCATGCAATTTATACATCTTTGTTTCTTGATTCAATAATATTGTCTGATGGAGAAGAATCAAACTAAGTTTTACAGTCCACAATCATTCTAAAAAATATCTTTACAAGCTTTGCATTCTTCCAAATGAAAAAGCTAACATTATACCCTATGCACTAGATACAATCTTCATCAAATTGATCGATATCAAAGAATTCCTGAATTTTACTTGCAACCAAAAATCGAAAAAATATTCTTATATGGGTAAATTAGTTATAGCTAAAATGTTATTGTGTTCTATACAGTGAATGTAGGCTGTTTGTGTGGTGCAATCTTAATGCATTTGTGTGTGCTCTGTGTAAAACCAACTGCTCAGATGTTTGTTCTGTTTTACCAAAGAGTTACAACCTTCATAAGGCCTTAGTGAAGCATGGCTTTGTAGATCATCATTGGCATCATCTGACTGTTAAACACTCGCCTCCTAGATAATGGCTTTAAAAAGTTGAAATAGTTAATTGACCAATGAATTACGTTAATGAACAGAAAATGTATATGCAACACTGACAATCACTGAGACCATGTCTACATCATTAAGCTGGGTAACTCTGTAACGCCAGGACAACGACACATAAGCCTTTACACTATAAAAGATAAGAGGTCAAATGTGTCCCAGACCACCTTGGCTAGTGATTTGAGAGATTGGATCAGAGTCCTTCTTGGCAGTTGCTTATACTTGTGTTTACAGTAATGCTGTATCGCCCAAGATGAGTCTTAAAGTCATGTGTAACCACAGTCATAATTACACCTCTCAAAGCTCCATGAATTCAGGAGGTGAGTGTTCAAAAGTTCAGATTTCCCAAGCTGCTCCGGGTAATTTGCTTGTTGCCTAGTAGCAGTTCCTCAACCTTCTCAGGCTTCTGTCCTCCAGCTGCATGGCTGCTTCAAAGCCTCTTGTCTTTAACGAGGAGACTTCAGTATACATTGTTTTTAATTGCAAGATCATGTCTACCGTTTTTGGGACTTGCTATAGTATATTTTATGTCCCGACCATCAAAGGTAAATTGCTAGATTATTTGCCTGGGTGCTACACTGACTCTCTTTACAAATTGTAAAATGAACCCTACAGCAAATACAAGCCGAAAGAAATTAAAGGGAAAATGCACCATAAAATACAAGTAATCACCAAATAGGTTTTGGTGTACTTTCCTGGCAGTGCATTTTGTTGGTTTAGAGGTATTGTTTCTATTCCATTATATAATTGTTACTGTATTTCCAACACAGCTGGAAATATGAGGAGATTAACTAAAAATGAATGAGCAGTATTTGGTTTAGTCTTGGAGTCATTTCAGAAGTTTACTATATTCAGCGATCAAACGGAGAAAAAATTGACTTGAAACAATACCTAAATTCAAAAGGTTTGGTTTCGGCATTCATCATAAAAAACACCAAGACTGTGTCAAAATTCACAAAATCGTGACAGAAAGGTTGAACATGTCCTCCAAAAGACAATCCATTCACTCTAACTATCCAGTCAGCCTTGGTTCAGAGGGACCAATAAAACCATCTAAAAGATGGTTTTGTTTTTTTTGTTTTTTCTTTCACTTCATGTACAGGTGTTTTTTTTATCAGTGGTCTTTTGTATTGTATACTATGTATACATTCATCTAGCTGTATAAAATAAAGTATACATATTGGACAGTATAACCATATGCTGAATCATGATTCATGATCTGACTCAAGCTTCAGGATATTACGTTGTATATTTTATATGAAAACAATAGGGAAATATTACTTTACAGATATCTGATCTCTTGAACATCTCCCTTTGCTCCTGCAGTATCTGTTACATCAGATTTTTGCTGTGCCTGCAGTCTTGAGAGAGTTTTGATACCTCAGCTCTTCTCCATCTGAAGCATGACTGCAGATGAAAACATTCATTCATCCACATCAATATTCTGCTGATTCAAGCTCCATTGTCCCAGCTGTACTGAAATAACACACCCAGGATAGCCAGCACCTGCCCAGTAAGAATGACGGATTATTGGACAGACATCTTTCAGACTTGGACATCCTCAACCCAAGAATTACCATGATAACTGACAACTAACATGACTAGTAAACTGATATTTATATCAGTGTAGTGCACCATGTATTCACAAATTATAACATATGTGGAAGTGTCCTTGGGCAAGGCACTGAACCCCAAGTAGCCACTGGTGGGTCAGGCCAGCTGCGTGTGTGTGTGTGTGTGTGTGTGTGTGCGTGAATGGGTGAATTAGAAGCAGTGAGAAGCGCTTTGAGTACCAGTCAGGTAGAAAAGTGCTATCTAAGTGCAGACCATTTGCCCTCTGTCTGAAACGGTTCATTTTAGCCAACCCTCTCCTCACTGATAAGTAAAGGAGAACAGACTTTAATAGACTTGGACTTGCTACCGCCTGAGGAATTCTGAACAGATCAAGACTCTGTTGGATGTGATCTGGTCCAGTGTATGCAGAAAATCACCCTCTTGGAGTTCATCTTAAGGAGTTTTGCTTCACAGTGTGCTGGAGCTGCAAAGAGGTGTGAAGAGATCTCTTGTCCGGAAATCACATTATCTGCTTCCCACCACAACACAGCAGTTAACACTGGCCTCTGCCAAGAGCTGAATGGATTTTGATTTGCTTCCCCCTTCCACCTCACACCCCCCACACCTCTCCAATCAGAGGTCTGTCCACCTATTCAGAACCCGCTCATGTAGATAATGAGCATGAAGGGTTAATGTTTCCCAGTCCCTGGGAAACTCTGAAGCTCTTAGTTGGCCTTTCTTTACATTGACTGCATCGCAAAGTCAGAAAGACCAGCGTTGCAGAAATAAATGCATGTGGAGGGTTGTAAACAATTGGGTGTGAAGTTCATTTTCTAAACCAAGGCAAAGAAAAACATATCAAGATCACCACTTGTTTAACAGAGGCTCTTTGTGAGTACATTGTAGAATCTGTGTTAAAGTGCAAAGCTGTCTCTGAACCAAAGTTCATCTAAAATGTTCTGTGGCAAATTTTTGACATAGACAATTTGACATTCTTCTGTGTCCTCCTCATAAAAAAATGGAGGTACTCTGATTTTAACAGCTATAATTCCTAAATGCTAAATGCCACATTTTTGTGAAACCTCTAAAAATAAAGCTGACAGTTTACACTTTGATCACATGTTGATTATTTTATTTCAAATCCATTGTGGTGGGGTATAAAGGCCAAATCATAAAAACTCATTGTCCAAATACTTCTGGACCTGACTGTAAATGCTTAAGTTTGTATATAATATCTGTCTTTCTCACCCACCTGCACTCTTTGTCCAGCCTTGTTTGTGCTTGTGTGTGTCAGGGTGCATCTTCCTTGTTATTGTGATTGTTACGATGTGTAAGTATGATGAGAGCCACCAGAAACCGGAGTCAAATTCCTTGTATGTGAAACACATTGATACATTGTCCTTTCTGGTGGTGGTGGGGAGGTGCTTTGTCTTTTTTCAGCTTTTTGTCAGCTCTACATACTCTTGCAACGTAACCATTTGCCACAGTTTCTACATTCTTCATCTTTAAACTGACTCTCATCACGGTCAAGCGGTGTGTTCTCAACAACTGTAACATTCCCTCCCGCAGTTTCTGTTCAGTGAAATTTTATTTCTAGTGTATTCTAGAGATTTGTGTTGTGTTTCTAAAGCACTCCCATGCAGTTGTTTCCATCAATATTGCATTATCCAGAGCCCTCTCTAGGAGGAGCTTCTTCAAATAGAACGGTTCCAAATTGGCCATGTTCTGATAATCTGCTCAATTCAACACAATATTCAGAAATTCTGTCATTCTTTGCTCTGATTGTGTTTGTGAAATCTAAACCTTTCCAGCAATGACCAGTGGCTTGGGGTTTAAACGCTGCTGGAGTGACTATTTGCTTTAATGTTTTGCCAGCTGGCTGTTCAGGGCTTAACAAGCTCCGTAACAGTCCATAAGTTTTAGCTGACTTTCTTTTCATCATTAACTTTGTTAGCATTGTAATGTAACTCCACTTTTTGAGTGGAAATTGCCCAGTTTCCAATGTCACTATCAAATGCTGTAATTATTCTAATCACCTTCATCTTTGTGTTTATTTAGTTGTGTTTTTACATTATCTTTGCATCTAGCTCCTTGTGCAGTAACTCATGTATTTAAAAACCAAAATTCCAACTTAAGTGTAAATGAGGATAAGGGTCTCATAGCTAATGGTTCTTAGTATTTTCCGCAGTCATTTTGTGGTAGAAGAGCCACATGTTTCAGGATATTAAGTGAGTTTGACATTCCACCGGAAGTTGTGCTTGGATATTTCCTTGTGATTTATCTCTATGTTTATGACAGCCTTACGCGATACGGCAGGGCCTGCAGCCGGGGCTTCAAAGTCGAAACAACCAGCTTTAGCTCATTTCACTGGCGCCTGTGTCATCATATCTAAACCTCGGCTCAAGTCAGACAGGACTCCTTCCTCTGGAGGAAGAGAGGCTGTGGTTTAAAACAATAAATCAAAACGACTGAAGACTTCATCCGCAAGGATTTACTGGCGGTGTTGTGTCCCCGTACCAGTCTTGAAGGACTAAGAATCTTCAACTTGAAATTATGTAACGTACTGTAATTTACACACAGCCATATGTGTGATTTCAGGAGTGTCTGGTTTTAATTAGACTTATTACCAGATACAGTCAGGAGCACACCAGAATGACTGGAATCTTTACATGTGGTACATGTAGCATTAGTAAGAAAAAGTAAAAAACTGAGTGACTGAGTGACCACTGCAAGAGGTAAGTGAAAAACTTGTTACTAGTGCTGGAGCAAAATGAACAAATATTGTACTAGTGCTTTTGCAACCTTTGTAACAACTCAAGCGCACACTCTGAAAACAGACACTGACAAAAGCTTTTGTCTTTTTCCAACTACCCAATTAACCTAACATGCATGTCTTTGGATAATGGGTGGTAGCCGGGGTCCCTGAGGGAACCCACACAGACACGGTGAGAACATGCAAACTCCACACAGAAAGGCACGTGGCCGACCCGGGGACTGAAACCAGGTCCTCCTAGCTGTGAGGCAACAGTGCCAACCACTACACCACCCTGCTGCCCCAAATTAATTAAATTCAGTTTATTTATATAGATGCCAAATTGCAACGTAAATACATGTCAAGGGTCTTTACAGTGTAAGGTTTAAGACCTTACACAATATAACTATATATAGAATTATATAGATAAAACCCAACAGTCCCACTTGAGCAAGCACTAGGCAACAGTGGAGAGGAAAAACTCCCCTTAACGGAAGAAACCTCCAGCAGAACCAGGCTCAGGGTGGGTGGTCATCTGCCTCAAACGGTTGGGGTGAGTGGAAAGAGGAGAGAGAAAAGAACAGCAGGTAACAAAAGAACAACAACTCACACACCTTTTATATATTACCAAACTAACTACCAGCTGTATAAATTAAAGCAATTCAACCTTACATAGTGATAAAAACTCACTTGAATACTGACTGGCTGACATTTCTCCATCTGAGCTTTATGTAGCTGTATTTTGCCCATAGTGTGAGTGTTTGTCGCTACATTATCTGAATGTGTCAGTTTCATGTATAGATGAGCACATTGGTCACTTTTCTGTAAAAGTCAAAATTGCAATTTTAATATGTCAGACTAGTAACATTTACTTGTCACTTTCAACTTGGCTGTCTGTACTGCATGCAACATCATTAAAACATCTTATTGCTGATGCCCGTGCATAAAGTGGCCTGAAGTAAAGGGTTCAGTCTCTGAGTAATAACTGGCTTTGCCAGTCTGAAATAAAGTTAAGAAAGTTTAGTGTTGAAATGTCATCCTTTCTCAACTTTTATCCTCTGTTTTAGTGACTAAAATTACTAAAATAAACTGAATCTAAAATAATATTGAACGCATGGCAGATACTGCACGCATACTCTCTCCATGGCTCTCTCCTTTACGGTCATGGGTAAATGAAGCCATGAGGAACATTAATGTAAAAGTGAGCGACAGAAGACAGAAAGCCGTCACTTTAACAGATCAACGAATCCAGCAGTGTTACGTGTCTGAAAAGGGCTTATGCGTCAGGCCGGTGATAGACTGGCAGCCGGTAATTTAAAAGATATTTTACTTGTGCTCTAAATAAAAGTAAAATAGGTTTTACTCTCCACTACATAATTCAGCTGGTGTCTCACACAGCAACAAAGAATCTGTTCTGTTTGTCTTTAAATCATGAGTCTGTGTGATATAAGCACCTTGACACTGTGACTGACAGGGATAAGTTAACAGATTAACTTATCCAATCCAGTCTGTCTTCATAAACACATTGTTTTCTCTCCCTTTTTCCTCCTCGTCTTTGCTCCCCACAAAGAAAAAAAAACATAATGACGACTAAACTAGGGGGTTTCCAGCGCCTACATACAGTATATTTAAGTTGCCATGGTAGGCTTTGCAAAATAAGGGCTGGGCTTGGTTAACTGCTCACCTAATGTTTCAACGCCTTAGCTGTAATGAAAGCAGCATGTTTAAAAAATTAAAAGAAACAGCGTCCTTTTACAGTCCAGTCCTCTTAGTTTTATAGATTTTATGTCTGTAACAGTTTTACAGTTTTACAAATGTGTGTTTAGACTATAAAGTGAGAGCAGGATCTCAACAGCATCCTATGCCATTTTGCTGAAGACACCAACAATGAGTGATTCACTTGCGTGCAGAGACTTTGCACATTTTAAATGCTTGCTTGCTCTCGTACAACAAATGCGCCTTTTGTTATCTGAAGGAGACGGAGCCGATGAATGGCAGGAATCCGCTGAAGATGCCAGTAAGCTTTCATTCCACAGAGCAGCCTCTGCTCTGCTTTGGCCAATAGCCATAGCATGGTCAGATGACGAGCTACAAGTACTGCAGATGAAAAGGGAGATATTTAATTTTTGCAAATAGGGATAAATCTGCAAAAAGGGAAAAAGGAGGATGAAATATGTTGTATAAGTGTGTAGTGAGAGAGCGTGGCTTTCATCACAACTTGCTGCGTTTGCTTGACAAGTTCACACTACAGTGGTTTGCCTCAGCCCCTGCTGATGAGCCTGTTCTTAGGGGAGGCGACGTGTGAGAGGACGTGTCAGATGACAATCTCTCAGTGAGTCAGTCAGACGGAGCAGATGCAATTTTGAGGACATCTAACACACACACACACAGAGTGAGAGAGAGAAATAAAGTGTGTAAAATGTTCTGTTCTTGCACATAAGAGTGCAATTTACCATCAATCTTCAGGGTAATTAATGAAACATTGACATCATAGACGCAAGCAGGATTCTCATTTTTAACTGGTGACCATCAATTTTACTTGCTTACATCTTGTTTCAGTAATCGACTCTCTCTCTTTCCATCCTTAACTGTTAATGTTTAGTATATTTAGTTAATGTTGTACTACTTTTAGAGGGTGGGTACCCAAACAGATAAGACCCGTCGGTACCTCAGGGTTAGGGTCAGCAGGAATTTAGAAATCATGTTGGGGTTCAGGTTGGGTTTGATCAGGTAGGTCGAACATTAATCTAAATAGCAAATAGTAACTGCAGTTCATAATATGACTACACCTAACAAATAAATAGGCAGCTGGATCACTCAATTGCTTTGTTTAACGGTCAGGGGAGACTGATGTTTCAACCACGAGGTCTTCATTCGAAGATCTCAAACTGAACTGCAGGAGGACTTGGGTCAGGTCAGATATATGTTCGTTGGCTTCGGCCATCACACTCGGTTCAGGTCGGGTTCGAACAGAAACATGCAGGCCGACATACTTTTGTTGCTTTGGAAAATCTAGTTTAAACCTTAATTATCTTTAGTTTAGACAATCATCTACAGTGAAACACCGGCCAGTGATTTGGGAATCCCAAAGTGTGATTCCCCTTGTTCTCTTCATCTCTTTGCCAATAGCTAAGAACATTTCCATACGACTATCTAAATCACTGAGTTTAGCTGCATTACATAATGCTTTCAGGAAACATGCACAAACAGTATCGCCATGCCCATAAAACTGCTGTGTGCATGCGAGTGTGTGTCATAGCATTTTAACAACAGTGAGGAAAACATTGGGTCCAGCCTGCATATGCACAAGCAGTAAAAGGCACTTGTTATGACAGGTGTTCTCATGCTATCCATGGCATCTGTTTTCAATGTAACAGCACTGGATGAAAGAGCACCATACTAAAATATATGAAACACTAGACTCTGATGTTGGTGGCAGGATCCTTTTGGTTTGACAAGGTATCGAGTGTCATGTTGGAGTGACGTAACCGGTACAGTAGACTCTCATACAGATATTAATCACTGACGTCTTCAAATCAGTGTCATGCCACACGCTGGACTGCGTAGTTCGACAGGGATGGGAACTCGGAGGGAACCAAAGTGGAACCAGACACGGTAACTTTTGTTCACAAGAGGTTCCGCTTTCTTAAATTACATTTTCACATGTTGTTATCAAATGTCTGAAATTTCAGCAAAATTAAATTTTTTTGTTTATACCAAAAGAACATCTAGGAGTCACAAAGTTTTGTGTAGTCAAAATATCTCCATGCTTGAGAGGGGACTACAACACTGTCCATCTTTAATGTACAGTGTTCTTCAGTGTGTTTCACTGTGTTAAAAATTACATCTTCCATATATAATCTAATAAGACATGTGTGAAATTTGTGTAAAATGTGAAAATCACTTGATCGTGTAAGCTCTGAACTGCATGCCAAGGTCCTGGAACCAACAAGTGGAATCTTCCTTTCATGCTAGGTCTGGGGCAGTATTTTCTTCTACACGACACATACCATATGAACTTTGCCAAACTACATCAAGAGTGTAGGGTGTGCCTGCATGTGTTCAAAGAGAGAGTGAACAAGCATCTGGATCCACTCCAACAAATTGCAAATCAAAGCTACAGTGATTCTTATGTCATATAGGAACTTGTTACACTGAAGCAAAGCTCAACACCAAATATGTCATTTGGAGCTTTGACATATTGTAGTCACATTCAGTTTCCTCAAGAAATCAGGGCTTTGTGGTCAGGCAAGCCACAAAGTCAACTTTTGAAGCAGCAGTGAACACAGCAAGAAGTGGTTCTGGCTCTGAAGAAATTGGAAGCAGTGGGGGTCCAAACCAATCCTGTGACCACAAGGGGACTCCGATTTCATGTAATGGAATAGCTGCGGCAGTAAATGCACTTGATATTATGCTCACTGTGAAAAATAAAGTCAAACCTATGAAAACTGGTGCAGCTCAGTTTCTGGTGGGTTTTTTTTATTAGTAGGGTCAAACGTTGATTTAAACTGTTCACTTACAGACTTTACAAAATAGAAATACATTTCTAATTAAGAATTAGGGATGCCTTTACATTTTTCTCTAAGCACAGCTTTACCCAGCTGTTTCAACCTTTGCAGTGTGAGAACCTGTTTGTGATCACTTTGGAGAGGCTTCAGGTGCAAAGAGCTCACTAAGAGTTTTGTGTGAATTTGGACATCTGACATCTGGCATATATGGAGTCCAGGGGGAGGGGAAGTGTGGAGGAGGCCGTGTTCCAGTAAACAGCACAGAGACAGACAGGTGGAGTTCAGAAGCACTTTGACAGGCTTTAGCATTAGAATAAAAAACAAAAGCCCAACAGGTCAAGCTCTAATTGTAGATAAGTGCAATGCAAAACCACATAGGCATTTGACCTGCACTTGTGTGAGAGAGGTTATTGTTGAGAGTTGGCATCTCTGAACCACGCCATCAAGAGTAAACTAAATTCTATGGAAGCAACTGCACAGAATTGCAGGATTTGTGCTTAACATGTAAATACATTTTAATCAGTTCAATTCAATTCAATTCAACTTTATTTATATAGCGCCAAATCACGTCATAAGTCATCTCAAGGCACTTTACATTGTAAGGTTTAAGACCTTACAGAATATAAGTATATACAGAATAATGTGGAAAACCCAACAG
>JAUMHL010000005.1:23602879-23613451 GCA_032362345.1 Sandelia bainsii
TGGGTTTTCTATATAGTTCTGTATATATACTTATATTTTGCAAGGTTCTTAACCTTGCTATGTAAAGTGCCTTGAGAGGATCTTTGTTATGATTTGGCGCTATACAAATAAAGATTAATTGAATTGAATTGAATTGAATTGAAAATTGCTGAGGAATGAGCAACTGGGATTCCACCCCCCACCACTGGAGGCAGTACTGAGCAAACTTTGCCTGGTTCAGGCCCCTAGGATCATTAAAGTCTGCGAAGTAGGGATGTTTTATTTTAGCCTCCTTTAGTTGTGCTGTTGTTTGTATGCATGCTTTGAGTGCCCAAAAATGTGTAAAAAATGTGTATCCTGGTAATTTTGAACTCTGGAATCCAGAAGAATCAGGAATTCTTTTCCAGACTAGAGGCCATTGACCAAATTTTGTAGAGATGAATGGGTGCCATGTTTTTATCTGTTATCCACTTTTCATAATACATCCATGACCAGAACAAGAAGAAAAGGCCATTTCATTCAAAGAGCAGAGTCTAAAGGGGATGACTAGGTGTAGCACTAACTCAGTTACTAAGCATTTCTGGCTGTGTCTTTGCAGACTTGGTACTAATCAGACATAATATCAGTAGACAAGAATCGCTGATCACTTTGCACCACTAGTTCAAGACCGACTATCTGACTGTGTCTATGGAAAGTGACCCCTGTGGTGTTACTAAGTTTTGTGGATTGAATTTGTGGCTCTGATCCACATTGTAGTCCTGGAAACTGCAACTGCAAGAAACGACCAAAGTCATCGCCTACCGTACAGTCCTACAGAGTCACAGTGGCTTAATAGTAAACATGTCAGAATGAACTAAAGCAAAATTTCCTTTAAGTGTTCTTGAGTAAAACACAATAGAACATGTCAGGAACAGTCAACATCATAGTGTCTTTGTGTAATGCATTTTCCTCCAGTCCTGTTGAAAGTTATGGGTGGTACAGAGGTAGTTTGGCCTTTGTCTATTTGTTGCCATGTACATCCAAATATTAGCCAAACACAAGAACCAAAGTTTATTTAAGACAAAGCCAATTTTATCTCCCTTTAACAGCTGCCCTGTGGTAGAGCTGAAGGATAGAAAGCGGGTGCACGGCTCCTACAAGAAGCTGAGATTAAGAAGCGGGGGCGTGACAGGGGGGTGTTTGATGGCCTCGCAGTTTCCAGGTCAATTTATCATTCGCAGATTCCATATGTAGACTGTGTTCGCTGCAGGGAGGAGAGGGGGAAGACAGGAAACACAGCCCCGACAGCCACTAATGGATTACCTGTAAACTTCACAAGATTTCATATTCTATCTATATCTACTCCAACAGAAACAGTACAGGTGTATCTTCTTCTTTTCTTACCACTAAAAACTATTTGGATCAGTGATTGGAAAACTGTCTGGAGGCTGTTCTGACAAAAGCTTCACTGTAGGATAGTGAGGCCAGATGGAGAAATATGCTGCTGTTATGAAACTATCTTCTGGCAAACGTCGTCCTCTGGAAAAACTCACAGTCCCTCTATGAACACAAGCAGAATTCGCTGCATTACTTCCCCCTGAAATAGACTAACTTCACCTACCTCCCTTTGGACAGTATCTGTTATTTCATAGCAAGTATTTTAGAGCTATTTAATCATTTTAAAGCCTGTCTGAAGCAATTATTCTTCCCTTTAGTCCCAGTTTTATTGCATTTTATACAGACCTTTGTTATTTTCTTCTTGTTTTTTTGGAGACATTTCAAACTTTCTGGCCTTGATTGTATCTTAGTTGTGACTTCTGCATGCAGGAATGTTTGGCATAATCATGTAAAGCTTTTAACCCTTTAAGCAGTAAATAAATAAAGAGGGTCATGAGTAAAGATTGATTGATTGAATGGTTAAATATTCACATTGGAAAGCGAAAAAAAGGCATAGTGTTTATTTCTTAGCCAGCGAGAAACTGTTTTTTCCCTTCTGCTCCACTATTGGCTCCTCTTTATCTTTATGATGTATTTTTTGTGGAGTCAAACCCTACATCAGGGTTTAATTTAGTCATACAGCCTCTGGATGGGGAACAATAAATTAATCCTGAACTACACACAGAAAGTGCTAATTCACTGGATATCTAAACGGCTGATGGGCTCGAAAGCTACCAATGTGATTGTGGTGTCTGAAGTCTGGGGGTAAGACAAAACTGTACCTGTTTCAAAGTGCCACATTTGAAGGAGTGGAGAGCCTGTGATCATAGAATAGGATCAAATGTGACTGTGCAAATTGGTATAATGGAGCACATTTCAGGGCGGTCTCTTCTTTAAAGCATTCATGTTGGTGCACTATGAAAGGAATCCTCTTTCTGTAATCAAGAGCATAATTTCTTAATTTGAGAGCATACTTTACACCGGAGCACAGGAAATCTGTGCGAGTAACACTAAATCTGAGAGCAAGCAGGGAAGTTTTCAGTCTGAGGAAAAGGTTTTGAGAGAAAGTACAACAAAATCTGAACATGATATCTATAACGTGTGCTCTCAAATTGAGAAACTATGCTCTTGATTAAAGAAAGAAATCTCATCTTATAATGCACTTGTTCATACACTCAAAAAGAGACGGACGTTGCTTTGTAAAAAATGAAAAAAGTGAGAGAGAAGTTAAGACACCTCACCAGCAGTGTCTTGGCTGTCTGGATTGCAGTTTGGTGCAGGTTTTCCTCAGGAACTTCTCTTTATTTGGCTGCATTCATCCAGCCTTCAATAGTGACAAGTCTCCAGTCATCCAGGTGAGATTATCTGGAAGAGGAGTCATGAACTTCCTGCTTGTTAGGCTGAAATGTTTCACTACTCACCCAATTAGCTTCTTCACTCTTTCACCTTTATGTAATTTCTTACTTCTTATGTAATTTTTCTGAGAGCAGGCACCTCTGCTGATCAGGTGAGTGCCACAGACATTCAGCTAACAGCTAGACTGCTGTTGTTGTGATGTTAACTAAGAAGCTTGAGACTGAAGTCAGAACAAATTGAATTTGATTTGTTCACAATTACATGAAAAAATCTGACCACACTCAGTTTGGGTGAAGGGTTATATAAAGGAAGAGTCCTGGCTCCAAGCCTCTTCTATTTCACAACTATAGAGGCCAACATGTATTAGCAATCACTGAAGAGTGTTGCCGTTGTAATAATTTTATCATGGTGAATCATGTTCTAGTCAGGGTTGTATTTTAGAAATATTGGTAGCTGTGGTCTACACAGATCTGCTTTCACTAGACTCCAGAAAAGCAGAGAGTGTGAATGAGAAATGACACACTGTCATTCACACTGTGTTAAATTGAGTCAATCAACTATATTGCTTCTTGTAAAACTCTAAACTAAACTCTAACTCTAACTTTCTTGAAATGCAGCCCTGTGCAGAAGGAGCTCTTTGTGCTTTGTGTGTGTGTAAACATACTAACGTGTATGGCAGCCCTACATACTTACATGTATGCATGAATGACAGCACCTGGTAGAGATTAGCTGTCTTAGAGCCAAGCATTGGTGCACTATCGGTTCAGAGCTCTCGCCTGGCCTTCTGGGCTAGCAAACAGCAGGGGGTGCTTAGCAGTTGGATTTTACAGCTAACACCTGCCCCTTATAGGCCAGAGGACAACTGCTCTACAAACACACCATTAACCCTGTGGCACTGATATGACTATTTGCTAAATTCTTTATCCATTTTGAGAGCAGCAACATGATCATGTTGATCATTTCTACCTTGGGAGAGATGATAATTTGGAATGGTAATGGTAAAAGTCAGCCATTTTATGTGCTGGAGTGTGTTTAACTGGTCATTGCATTCCATTCAAAGGGTCAGAATTGTGTGTTTTACCTCCATATGTTTGGTGTTGCATTTGTGGCTCATTCCTGATTTACTGTATACTTATAGCAGCTCTTAAATAAACACCATTATCCTACACATTCACGTTACAGCTTGACAAATTAAAGAAGTATGTGGGAGAAGTGCACTGTTGCTCAGTGGGTACACAGAACCGAAAAATACAGTTTTACAGCCGCTGTCATCTGAAAATTCAGTCACATGGTTTCCAGGATAGCTGCTTCTGCATTTTGATCCAATTCTGAACAGCACTAGTTGTAGCAGTTCATGTTGGTCAAATGGGCTATGTGTAGACCCTGAAAGCTTTTTTGTTGACTCTGACCTCTTGTGTGATCTTTCTTGAACCATAAAGTGCCTTTGTTGCCTAAACCTAACCACACACAGGCCTTAAAGGGCGGCTGTGGCTCAGGAGGTAGAGCAGTCGTCTGCCAATCGTGAGATCAGTGGTTCGATTCCTGGCTCCTCCAGTCATATGTCAAAGTGTCCTTGGGCAAGACACTGAACCCCAAGTTGCCCCTGGTGTGTCAGGTCAGCTGCATAGCAGCTCTGCCATCGGTGTGTGAGTACCAGTATAGGTAGAAAAGCGCTATATAAGTGCAGACCATTTAACACACAGGGTTAAACTCAGGTCTGTGGTATGACACACGTGGTATTGTGCGTATTGTACACCTGTCATCCAGCAAAACCAACTCCTTGTAAATGTTGCATGGGAACATAATCCAGTCGGTGACTGCATCCCCTAAAAAAACATCATCACATTTGCACAGGTTTTGTTGCATAGGAATGTAATTTTTAGGGGACAGGGAAGCTCAGGGCAGGTATAATAATTGACTTTGTCCAGAGGACAGGGGAGAGTTTTGGGAGACTCCATGCAGGTTTTAATTTCTCTGCATGTCTTCAATAAAAAGGCATCTCATCTGGCCCTCTGACCCTTTTACCACCTAAACTCTTAAAAGCCAAAGGAATAACATTATCCACGCAAAGTGTATTATAGTGTGTATAGTGTAGTAGTATGAGTGTGACATAACTGTGGACAGGAAACATCCTTTGACACAGGACAACACAGGAGATATGTAAGGAGATAAAAGACATAATTTAACAACAAAGATCATATATCAGCTGCTGAAGCATTTATTTTATGACACATTCACAGCACCTGCTCTAACTTTAAGGAGTTTTAATGGAGGTTAATCAATGTTAGAGTGATTGGCTAATTTCACTAATCTGGACTGGCATCTGTTTCTGTTTTATTCCGGTGGCAGCAGCTGGTCCTTAAAACAGGGGTGGGTCTAGAAATGTTTTATTGGGGTGCCAGGCTGGAGCCCGCACTAAAAGAAGGGTGGCACATTTGGAAGTTCAATTGCTTTCAAATTTAAAACCCCTTTTGATACACTACACTGTGAATATATGTGGTTATCAGTATAAATGGCAAATACACAACTTGTGTATTTTGAAATTCTGTATTCTGAAATAATAAGCAATAACCACTATTTTTAACTCTAAACAAATAGTAATAAACAACTGGAGAGAGATAAAAATCCTTGCATATTTACAGCCCACACACTCTTTTTTTTTAGTTAACTCACCTGATGTTGAGACCACGATGGTCTGTGGAAACAAGATTGACAGCCACCATGTCGAGGAGCGAGCTGGGCTGCAGGTTGAGTCAGGTACTTAGATCCTGCATTCTCAAGCAGCCTGAACAGTATTTTTTTAATGAATTCAATTTTCCAGTTTGTCACTTTGTGAACAGAGGACTAGATGAAGCTTTACATAAACCAAAGTGATCATTACTCAGTTTTACAGCTACGTTTGAACTAATTATTATCTAATGAGTCAATGACCTGTTGGAGATTTGCTGCTTTCACAGAACCTACAATACGAGCTATTGATAGTCTCAGTACTTTTGGTTCTGATTGAATAAAAATGTCTAGATCTGAGCAGAAATACTAGATTCTAGATTTTTTTTTCTTTAAATGCGAGATTCACAGTTGTCCGGGTGAGGTTATCTGGGAGTTGAGTCATGGCAAAAACAGAAACCCAGTTGCCATGACTCAAGTTTGAGAAAGGTCAACGTGTTGCGTGCAAAGGTAATGTCAGTCAGTTACGCACATATACAGAAGAAACAGGATTCTTTTGTCAAAGAGGGAAAAAAAATTGGAAGTATTTCGCTGCAACAAACATGCTACTCATGAGGGCTTTGCATAAGTCTTTTTATTACCTGTGTAGGGGGGTACTGTCAAAATCACACAATACTTTATCACATTGAAAACCTGCAACTATCCTCTCTCTAAATGATAGGTGAGGGTGATGAATGATGTCCTGGGTGGACATGCGGGAGATGCTCAGTGGGTAAGGCAGGTGTAATCTTTCTGCACCTTTGACTATGTTCTCTTCTGGTTGTGAAATTGAAGTGAGGTCAGTGCGCTCAAGAGCAAAAATGTGGAAAACACCGACGTCAGCGGAGCTGGCCAGAAGCGTACGTCAACACCATCGTCTGAGCCAGGAGATGAGCTGGTCACCAAGAGTCTTCAGCATCCTGGATTTAGAAAAATAATAAAAAATCAGGGCAAATTTCATGTGATGTCTCGCTGGCTTTCCCCTTCGAGTGTTGCAAAAGTACTTCAAATCTTTATCAAGTTGTTTTCATTGGCACTGGAATGCATTTGCTGTAAAGACGTACTACCAAACATAACTAACAACTGTGGTACCACCCCTGTAAAGATTCTCATGTGATGAACAGACTTTGTTCATTTGGAATTCACACAGTGTGAAGTGTCACAGGGTGCACATCCATTCTTTCACATTTCCTGCCCACTTCTTAAGCAAGACGACCTTCCAAGATAAACAATGTGCGAGAGAAATAATAAAGTAATAAAAATACACTTGATAAACTGGCTTAATTCCACTGGTTTTCTTTCTACAGAAACATATGACTGAAAGCACATGATTGGAGATCAAATCCTGTACTTCACGCAGTGTTCGAAACATTATTCCCATTTGGACACAGCTGCTTCCAGAGTTATGGATTTTTATTATTGTCATTTAATTTTTTATTAAATTAAATTAAATTAAATTAAATTAATTATTTCACTGTAATATTTGTCTTGTAGTTGGTGTCATGTGGAAGATATTATGGAGTTAAGAGTTTTACACTCTACATTCACCCTATTATACAAGTTTATAATAGGGTGAATTTGCTCAGCAGATACTGTACATGCATCTAAAATGTTTTTCAGGTGTCTTAGGCCTAGAAACTTTCCTTAGCCTGTAAACAATGGAGATTACAGTCATCTGGCTAAAGTGGCTGATCTACAGCAGACTCTCCACAAAAAAACAACACATGAATGGTAAAAAACAAGAAAAAAACTGACAAATATAAAGCGGCATCAGAAAGTATTCAGACCCCTTCACTTTTTCCACACTGTACCGTGCTGTAGATTTAATTTAAAATTGATTAAGAGATAGAGATAAGAGATAAATCTTTATTGTCATTGTCACTTTTACAAGGAACAACTAAATTGAATGTGCGGTCGACTCATTGTGAGGCATAAGATTAAAAAAGACTAAATAAATAACGTGAAAATAAAAGTACTTTGCAGATATATACAAATTGCACTTGGTATATATACATATTGCACTTGTCATCTAACTTGCTCTGTCTAGCTGTACGCAGTAACCCCTAGTGTCAAAATTCCATTGTTTTTCAAAATAGCTGCAAATTTATGGTTAATTTTTTGGTTCCACTGGCTCCAAATATCTTCCAATTTTAAATTATTGAGGCCACTGTGGGAACAATAGAATATTTCAAAATGGTTTTCTACTCTTGTCATAATCTGTGCCTGACCACAGTTTTATCATGGTGACAGAAAATTACTTGAAATTTGTGTATTTTACTCTGACATTTATTGTGAATTGTGGGATGTTGTATAAATGGGTTTGTGCCTTTCTAAACATGTCCAGTCAGTTCGGTTTGACACAGTTGAATCAAGTTAGCTCAAGTTCTATTTAAAGTTTATAGTTTCCTCATCAACAGAGGCAGTCCCCACCAAAAGTACTTTGCAACATTTTGAAAAAAATGCTGCAAAAAGAGAAATACAATCAAATACGAGAAGAAGGAGCAGCATAAAGAGAAAACTGGAGTACAATATGAAACAGCAAAGGAAATGTTTCCACAGGCAAACACAAGAAACACTACAGCAAAATTAAATTTGATATTAGAAAATTAAAACACACACTTTAGTCAAATTCAGCAGCTTAATGAGTCACCATGGTAACAACAAGCTTGTCCTAGTAGTTTGCACATGCGACAGTTGTCTGCATTGTTTCCAGAGGCACAGTAAAAATGATGGACATTTAGATAAATAAATGTAATTAGTTGCTCCTCAAAAACTGTTCCATTGTAAATTTCTCTTTCTGCAGCTTGTTTCTGCATTTGGTTGTGTTTTCTTAATTTGCTCGTATTTCGTCTATTTTCAAGCGTTTTCTTCAGTTGCAGCATGTTGAGCTCTCTGGGCCACCGTAGTTTCTCTCTTCTGTTTCCTCTTGACCAGTGGTCAGTCGGAAACCTTCCACTGTTTCCCTCTGAGTCCTTTCTGTACACCTCTGAACTTATCCTGCTGTGACCATCATGACTTTTATCATCAATAAAGATACACACAAATAAAGATTCAGATTTAGAGGTTAATCTTGGTGTCATTACTCCATAAAACTTTGTGGCTCATCTTTGTACTTTTCTGCTAATTCTAGTCTACTTCTGCTCACGAAGTCTTCTTCAAATTGTGAACTGTGATACCTTCACCCCTGCTCTGTGGAGGTGCGGTAATGTCACTGTTGCTTTTTGTGATTTTCTTCACAGCTCTCACAAAGCTTCTGTTATCAGCTGTTGTTGTTTTGCTTGACCGACCCTTTCTGTCCATGTTGCTCAGTTTATTGAATGTGCTATCAAACGAGACATGAGCAGAAAGGAAACCTGTGGCTAGTGCGGAAAGGGAATGGCAGAAAAACCATGGCTGATACAGCAAAAATAACTGCTGCAGCTTAAAATACACCCAACCGAATAAAGTCAGCTGTGAAAATAGTGATTTTTACACAGATTCAATGTATCAGTATCAAAGTATGTAATAAAAGTTTTCTTTCTGTATTCACAAACATGAGGAGGAAAACCTTGCATGTCCATCCATCCATCCATTATCTCAACCGCTTGTTCTCATAAGGGTTGCAGGAGTGCTGGAGCCTATCACAGCTGTAATTGGGCAAGAGACAGGGTACACCCTGGACAGGTCGCCAGTCTATCGCAGGACTAACATGTAGAGACAGACAACCATTCACACCTATCAGCAAGTCAGCAAGTCACCTATTAACCTAACATGCATGTCTTTGGAGAGCAGGAGGAAGCCGGAGTACCCGGAGAGAACGAACATGCAAACTCCACACAGAAAGGCATCTGGCTGACCCCGTGGATTTGAACTCGGCTTGCATGTCCACCACTTTCCATTTTTGCCCAACAGGAACTGTGCACATTAGAAGATTGTGGATTGTGTAAATGAATCATTTGTTAAAAGATAAACTTGCTGTGACGATGCTGTAGCTGCAAACTGGGGTGCTCAGGTCAGTCTCATAAATATCTGAAAATGACTAACCACAAATGTTGGAATTTTAATTAGTATATTAAATTATGAAAGTAAAATTATAGAATTAAGTTATATAATGACCAAAGGGAATAACAATGTAATGAAGGCACTTGAAGTACTTTGTTGCCAGAGGATGGCTTCAGATAATATCACAACAAGAGGGGTGGGGGTTGAGAACACATTGGTGTGAGTGAGCAGACAGGGGATTATGAGACGAGGCAGGAAGCCTGAGCTTCCAACTTGGTCGCTAAACAAATCAGCTATACTAACTCGCTCGTAACACTGAGATGCCAGTGCTGCGGCATGGATGTATGCAGCATGTTAGTGGAGGACAAGAGAGCAAGAGCGTTCTAATCTGACTTTAGTCATCAACCTAAATTCACAGTGAGTAAGCAAAATTGGTGAAGAACCAGGCTAAAGCACAAAAAGCACAACTAAAACATATTGTGCATTCAGCGTTAACATGCAGCCATTTTGCATTAATCAACAACATGTACACTTTATAACTCTGCATTAGTTAATGATGACGCTTGCAAGTGACCTGATGTGTGTTTGTCCATCTTTTCCACCATATGCGTGACATCTGATTACTATAAATAACTCCTCTGGTCCTAATTTCCACACAACTTGTCAGTTTTGCGTTGAGTGAGGCACTGAAATTACTACATTATGATGTAGCATGTGTAAATCAGATTATGATATCCACAAAGTATTGTTTCTGTTTCCTATGGCATGTGGCCCGAACCTTCAGAGTTTGTTTAGACATTTAATAGGTTGTGACTAGATGTCAGAAGAAAGTTGTTTGTGTTAATTGAAATCACGCTTGTGCTGGAAAACACTGAACACGTCTATGGTAGAAATCATACCACAAATTTGACATTGCTGTTATTAGTGTGTATCAGAGCTCAAAATGAACTTAACACGATGAACCCAGGCTGAAAGTGCCAAATTTAACAGCAGAAGCCATGTCATATAAAAAATCAATATGCTTGCTTCGAACACACAGAAAAGTTTTCTTTACTTTACTTTACTTTACTTTACTTTACTTTACTTGGCAGACGCTTTTATCCAAAGCGACTTAAAAGGAGAAGACACAAGCAA
>JAUMHL010000005.1:23627033-23686095 GCA_032362345.1 Sandelia bainsii
ACCAGATCACAGCAGAAGTCATTTAACGTTACCTTCCCTATAGAACAGGTCTGTAGCTTGTTCTTTTATTAAACAATGTAAACAGCCTCATGTGATTTATCTTATGTCATTTCTGTCTCTACATGGTCACATAACGTTTACTATTCTCCTCTGATCTCTGTATCACGCTTGGAGAAGTTCTGCCCCGACGCGCGCGCACACACACAGACACACACAGCGTTTTTTAATTTGACTGCTGTCATTAAAAGAAACACATGAACGTCATGATTCCTTTAAGTGTTTGCGTCGGTGTCCATTGTTTGGGTGATTTGCTGGCATCGGTTCTGTTGCGGAAAGCTGCAGCATTATTAGGCCCACCCAAAAAATGCTCTCATTGGTTGAGATGCTTCTTGACGCCAATCCAAAGCCAGTACTCATCAATATCCCACCCCTCCTGTGACCCATTGTTTGTCTGTATGTGTATTCAGCCCCAGTGAGCAACAGACTTTCATCATCATAATAATAACCATAAAACAGCGTTACCGCGTGATAAAATAATTATCGGCGTTAATTAATTAACGCTTTAACGCGATAATAACGTGCCCAGCCCTAATAAATATATAAATATACCGTTTAATGAAACAAGCAATATCTTATTTCACTGTAGTGAAGTTTAGTGACTGATCATTATCAGATTTCTTTAGGCTTATAGTATCAGAGGTGATAAACTCAATAATCATGTGAAAATACATAATTATAAACAGTTTCACTTGACATACTTTACTCAAAGTACTAAGTACATGCACTAAAATTTACTTTACTAAGATCCCAAATAGTGAGTACTATATTGCACGTGCAAACTCGAAAATTGTGTGTTTTGTTTGTGAGTGTTTTGCGAATGATCTACTAAGAAAAATTACGTGATGGACAAAAGGTGTAAACAAGGTGGATGCAGACACGCAAGAACAAATCCAGAGGAAATAAAGCTATTAGTGGAAGAGGCTAATAATCACTTTCATGAGTAAAATCTCAGTATTACAGGAGGAAACGTTTTGTGGAAAGATACCTCCTGTAATTCTCAGGAAACCAGCAAATGTATAAAACTCAATTCTGGTGATATGTATGTCTGTATATGTGTATTTTTTTATGTTTCGTTTCTCCTTTTTACCCTACTTCTTCAAATAACTGCAGGCATCTGTGCACAAGCAGATTGCAGTGGGTTATTAAATTCGGACGAAATCCCAGCCACTGCAAATCGCTTTCAGGCTTGATATATCACATTGTGCGTGTATTTGATTTTTGTCCTCCCTGTATTTTGCACACTTGGGCAAAAAAGTCTCAAAATCAACAGTGTGCACTATTTTGCTCATTTCAGAGACGCAGTATTCAGTGCACACACTTAGTAGATCAGCTCGTGCCTTCAAAGAGTATTGAAGTTAATGTTATTGATAACATAAATATACAAGTCTAGTCCAGGTTCAGTTGACCAACAATCAAAGGAGAAAAATATGACAGAAAAAAAAATCTTAGTACGGCAGCTAAGAAGAAAGAAAGACCTGTGCTAATGTAGAGACCTTATATGGAACAAAAGCAGCATTTGCTCAAAGTGGAGCTGATTTGAACCACATTATGTACAACAGGTGGTTAATCCACAACAATACATCATCATTTATT
The DNA here is from genome assembly GCA_032362345.1 of Sandelia bainsii. Classification (NCBI taxonomy): domain Eukaryota; kingdom Metazoa; phylum Chordata; class Actinopteri; order Anabantiformes; family Anabantidae; genus Sandelia; species Sandelia bainsii. The sequence continues at coordinate 23,628,687 of JAUMHL010000005.1, forward strand.
AGTTCAATATACATAGAAGATGGTGGTGGTATAAAAATAATCCAGGAAGAATAATACAGAAGAATACAATATTCCCCTCTGAATTGTAATTGATGTAAGAGATATTTGATGGGCTGAGAAACCTTCCTAAGCTCTTACTTAACATACACATTATGTATCCTGTATCTGAAAAAGAAACAATACTTTCTACATCATATTTTCCAAATTATGTTGTGTTTTTTGTTCATCACTAGACTTAGCCTCTTCCGAGGTGACATGGTTGTCATTTATAGATCCATAAAAAGAAGAATATCAACATTGTGGTTGTTTTTCTGGTCCTAGATTGGTCTAGGTTTTTCTAGATAAAGTCAAGCTAAATGCTTTGTTGGCCTCATCAGCTCTATAACCTTCACCAAACCTCAGTATGTGCTCCACAGTGACGTCTACAGAAGAGGATTAGGGCCACCATAAAAATATTATTTGAGTTCTGACTTTTTTTCTCAGAATTCTGATTTTAAACTCTGAATTTTGAGATTAAAGTCAGATGTATGTAATGTATCATTCATCTTCTTGTAGGCCTTTTTAACAAGCTGAAATATCAGGAGTCTATCAATACTTCCTGGATGGGATCACTTAAAGAAAAAGAGGTAAATGAATGACTCTGATGATGTGCTTGGGCCTGGGAATGACCAGACATGCAGGATGTCTGAACATACAAATGGCTGTTAAATTAACCTTCACCCCAGCAATCCATCAGAGGGGATGTGAGGAGGAGTGATTCAGTAGATGATTTCTTGCTGAAACTCATTTTCTTGCTCTCCCCTTCTTCTTCCCCTTCCACACTAATGCTTCTGCTTTTTCCCTCCTCCCACTCCTCCCTTCTCCTACTTCTCCCTTGCTTGTTCTGTTACAGTGGTGCTGAAATTATTACCTGAAACCAGCTGTGGGTTCCACAACACTCCCGTCCTGAATAGTAATATAAACATGTTCTTTTGATTAAATCGCTGGCCACGGAATGTGAGCAATACAATTTCTCCATGGTGATTAGCTGTAGCGGGGTGAACAAGGAATAGATGAAGTGGTCCGGTTGGCAACGTATCCAGTGTTGATGTGTACAATATGCCTGTGAACTGACCAGATACTATAACGTTCCCACAGAAAACTGTCTGAGCTTTCACTGGCTCATTTACCAAACAAGACCCGTGAGATCTGCATTTAAAGTGATACCCTGGAATCAAGTGGAAATTAAACAACATGCATCATTGACTTCTTAAAATATAAAGCTGTTGGTTACGTTAAGCTGATTTTTTAAATCTGTGGGCGGCAATAGTTCAGTTGGTAGAGCAGTAGAGCAGTCGTCTACGAACCCCACGGTCAGTTGTTTGGTTCCCGGTTCCTCCTGGATGCATGCTGAGGTGTCCTTGGACATGGCACCGAAACCCATAGTAGCACCGACGTGTACTCTCTGGCATCTGTCCAACAACAATTTCCCTAAGGGGATCAATAAAGTATGTCATTGTCATTTAAGACAAGAGGATGCTAACAGATTATCTTTTGATTATCTTTGCCATGTTGACAGATGTGTGGGCACCATGTAGATTTGCATTGCAAAGTTCAACCAGTCAGTACAGTGGGGTTTATTCCCAATAAATAAATAATGATAAAGATGCAAGCGCCTAAAACATCAAACATGCACTGCAATTTTGTGGAAAACCTGTGCAAATTCTGTCACTGGCTGAACTTGTGTTTGCGACATTGCCACTTCCTGGAGGGACGTAAAATGATGTACTGAAACAGAAAGCAGGTAGCATAGGTGTCCAGGTGTCTAATTGCCACCTAATATATCTCACTCTTTGACAGGTGCCACAGCAATGAGATAATCAATGTTATACACTTCACCTTTGAGTGCTTTTAATGTTGTGACTGAATACGTTTTCATATTGAGGTCCACAAATACAAAAATACAAAGGGCATGACCAATCATATCAGACAGAACCATGGATAGTTGGGCTCTGAGTGCTGCCCAAGCACAAATGGCCTATGTGGTCCCTGAATGCCTCCCAGCTAATGACAGGCTGCTAGTGTTATGCTTCTTCTGTTACTTTCTTCACTTAACGCCACACAGCAAGGCTAGTGATAGTTCCACTTAGGACAAGAAGAGAGAAATATCCCATTTCCAAATTTCATGAAATAGTATATGATTTGACCAGGTGCCCCTCTGTGTGTGGTTTGCATGTTTTCCTTATGCCCAGGTGGGTTCTCTCCGGGTACTCCAGCTTCCTCCCACAGCCCAAACCCATGCAGTTAGGTTAGCTGTTGACTCTAAATTGTCCATAGGTGTAAATGTGAGTGTGAATGTTTGTCTGTCTCTATGTGTCAGCCCTGTGACAGACTGGCAACCTGTCCAGGGCGTACTCTGCTTCTCACTCAATGACAGCTAGGATAGGCTCCAGCACTCCTGTGATCCTTATGAGGAAAAGCGCTCAGGATAATGGAAGGACGGATGGATAGATGGATAGCTATGTTAGCTACATATGGTGTGGTGTTAGGCATGTCGTGGTATGTTGTGCTGCCAAGGTTACCAAGCTGCATAATAGCTTAATTGAACACTCTCTTTAATACCTGGATTAGGAACAACCATGAATTATATCTCATTTTAGGGATACATTAGCTGTAAATTTAACCTGCTTTAACTAAACCAGAAAAAGCCAGTCACATCTTCCAGGAACAATAGAAAACACTTGCAGTTGTGCTTTTGCCGGGACAGAGTCATGACTAGTCTTAAGTGAATGTTATTAAGCCATAAATTAGCCGTCCAATGTGGAGAGGCTAAATATTGACCACTAATCTTCTTCCTGATGATCCTATCTGCTCCATGGTCATTATACTAATGTCTCAGAATGACTGTGCAGTGATTTATTGATACTGAAAGATCATAAATGCTGTTCAGAGTCTTTGTGACCTCTGTGTGTGTTGCACCAAAGGTGCCTTTAGGCCCTACAGCTGATGCTGATAATGAAAGAATGCAACAGCTTTACAGTGGCCATTTGTGGAAGAACAAGAGCCTAAAACTAAGGTCAGAGAATAGGAAGTGGCTGATATTAATTCCTCATTCCAACACTTTTTAAGTAACTCATATACAGTTGAAATTGTTTTGTTTGTGGTCATGTGGTAATAACATAAACATCAGTGGACACACAGGGGCAACTGAAGATGAAATCAGAAAACAAAGTAAAGGGTGAGTCCACATATGTTCAAGCCATGGCATAAGATATATGAACACCGAGACATTTCTGTGCTGTTATTTGTTGTAACCATTGCTAAGGGAGTCCTCCAAAAAAAGCTTCACTTGTAAGTGATGGGGGGCCAAAATCCACAGTCCTCCATTTGTGCAAAAAAGGTACTAAAAAGTTTATCTGAGGCCAGTAATAGGCTTCAATCTTCCAAAATATCCATATTAAATTGATATCTTCCAAAGTTGCAGTCTTAAGAACAAAATTCCCTTTTTTGGTCATTTTCACCCACCACCCACTATGACCTCAGTAATACACATGTAGTAGAATTATCACCTTTCTGACAGTTTCAAAATAAAAACGATCTGATTTCCGAACAAAATGATCACCTTGTAAAAGTAGAATTCATGGCAGAACTGATGTATTAGCTTGCTTTAGATTGTACAGGTGGACCTGGATTTAAGATACACACACATAAGGACTTTAGATACACATTTGAATAAGGACTGGATGATGGCCCCCCATCCATTTAAAGGGTCTTAGGAAACAATCTCTTAGTAGAAAATATAGGAGGTCTTACTGAAAGCAATGGAGACCTCTTTCAGTGGTCATAGAGGCACCTGGCAATTGTTTTAAGACAGACTAGAACATTTGCGAACCTATGTTTTAAACATCTGATGGAGTTTATCCACCCACAGCTATGAAACCTCTGTGATGCTGCAACAAGTGACAAATGTGCTTGTCACTGATGGAAAGAAGCACTCCAAAGACTTGCTTTTAACAAAGTGCTCGTTGGATTGTCTTACAGCATTTAAAGGAGGCTGTACTCAGCAATTTATGTAACTTTCAGAAACCATAGTCTGAACATTTCACCCAGTTTTTCATTCTATACACAGCTGCTTTCATCATTTTTCATGTGTACAGTACTACCAAGTGCAAGAGAAAGAATGAAGAGAGAAACACAGACTGTGTAAAGTGTCCCATTATTTCCATACTTAATGACAGCCGGCACTAAATTCTGTTCAGACCAACTATGAACACTCTTGCTTTAACACAGCTATGTCATAGTGACCTAGTTTGAGAGAAGCATACTAAGGCCATGACTCAAACAGAAAAGTTAAGCACTTCAGTTTAAAGGTCGTATTGTTTTCTGCAAGATCGCCACAGGAGCAAGTGGGTTCAGCTCTCCCAGATGCTGAGATGAAATTTTACTTCATCACCTCTTGCAGATGAGCCACTTTTAGGAGCACCAAAACCCTCTTGTGTTTTGCACAAATGACACTGATGATTGGATAGAGATCTCACAAAATCTCATTCCCTTCCCTCTCCTACATATCTAGCAATTGTAATAGCTTGCCGGATGAAAACACGCTTTCATTCAAGCTGTGACCCCATTTATGTACAGATAGATAGATAGACAGATGGATGGATTAGATGGGAGAATGGGTAGTCTGGTCATTCTCCAAAGGCTGTCTAATATCTAATCTGAACATTTGAAGTTAAGACCTGAATTTGTTCTTTCCATTCTCCAGTGAATGATTAGATCTGAGAAGCCAGCTGAGGCCTCAGCCAGCCTGAAAAGAGAGTGCTTCTGGTAATGGAGCAACAAAAAGAAAAGTAGACACAGAGAGATAATCAATTCTAACAATCAGCAAGGCAGGCATCCTAATATAGCACTGAGTTTCTGTCTTGAATTCAGGATGGATCACTGCAAAGTTATTCTACTTTTTCTGTTCTTCTTATCTAGTGCAGATGTGCAGAAGGAGATGTCTATCAAATTAGCCAGCTGTGATTATTAGCAGAGTGTTGCTGAACTCAGGTCAAAGTCATGATTGATGTCATTTTATTAGTTTTGAAAATGTAACACTAACACAAGTTAAGTTAACTGAACTTGAGGAACAAGTTCAGTAAGCTGAAGGTAAGTTGACTTACTTAACAATACCTTGTATCGTTACTGCCGCTGAGAGAGACGCTCTGATTGGCTGTTGAGCTTAGCGAATTACTTCACGAGAAGAGAAATGGACCCCAGTACCATCTACAACTTCTTATCAGACATATACTCCGTTAGATGTAGCTACGATGAGACTGTTTGTGTTCAGTAGAGTTGGGCGTTTTAATTTCATCGATTCCGATTCTGGTTCTGATTCTTCTTATTAATTTCTCCACTTTGATGCTCTTTTGGCTGCTCAGAATCATTCAGCATTCCTGTCATCATCTTCTCCTTGACCCAGTCCCAGCGGCTGTCCTCCATGTTGAGTTTGAAATGTGGGTCTAATGTGGCCTCCTCAGGAAAGGTCTCTGGTTTCTGATGCCATCCCTCTGATACCAAAGACCCAAACAGCCTGCTTGAGGCTTAAACAAATACTGAGCCTTTCTCTTCAACACTACAATGCTTTTCAAGCTTTTTAAGAACTGCCAGTATCTGGCCACATGTGGGGCCATTTTTTAGAAGAAACACAGGGTGGGAAAGTGAGGGGAGGGAATTCCACCAAATTCTCACATCAAGAATTAGGCAGTGTTGAGACAGACTTGGTTTGATTTGGTGCTTTACCTGGAGTACTGTCTTTGTCGTGTCTCTTGATCCACTGGGTATGACTCACATGTTGCCTAACATTTTATTTGTGACACTTTTAACTCACCCAATGAGATGATGTTGCATAGTCCTGATGTCCGGTTGAATAGAGGTCAGCTTCAAGCGAAGATCAGATTCCACATCCAGTCTGTTCCTGTTCTTTGTCTTTAAAGCCACAAGGGCTGAAAACCCACCTGCAACCGGGCCACAAACTGACGACCTGTGGTGGCCCACTTGCAGTACCGTCCATACCAGCCCACAGTTTGGGAAGCACTGGTCTGGGGAAACGCTTGTGCAGCTATCACACACTGAGTCCAGACATAATGAATTCTTTTCCACCTTGTACCAGCCAGGAATCAATTCACTGGTCAAACTGTCTCTGGAGGGAGGTGTGTACATGTATTTTGGATCCAGGGCACAGCATTGCTTTGTCGAGTGACAGAGTCACGTAGACAATTCCAGGTCCACCGTCATGAGGTCTTATGCAGCAGACAGCACCAGCAGGGGAACTGTGGCTTGTTTGTAATGACGCTGATTACACCCTGTTAGTACCTCCTTAACAGGGCCTCCCTACTGACCTATGAGCATGATAACGACTGACAATGATGATTCAAAGGCTTGATAATACTAGAATCAGCTAGTTTACTCACATGGAAAGATGATTTTCCTGTCAGCAACACTGACTGGCTTTACTAAAGCGAGTACAGTGACTTTTTTTCTGTGATTCAAGTTGAAATCAACGAGTAAATGTATGTATGTATGTATGTATGTATATACTGTATCAGCATTAATGTACTGATATTAAAATACTTTACGTTGCACTTTTAAATAAGACAATAGAATTACTGAGAAAAAGAATTATTTGTTTTGAAATTCGGATGCATGATGTGAATTGGTGTTGACCTCAGCTATGTGCTGTTGGCCCCTTCAGGGTTGCAGGGGGCATCAGGTCAGATCACTGCACGGCCTCGAGGTTTGACTAACTGTCAGTTAACCTCCCGTTCACCTCCTCTCTGAACCTTTCTCTACAATTGGGAGAGAGCTTTTTTTTGTAAATGACTGTGAAGAAGAGAAGGAGAAAATAAGATGTGTGCATTCCTCTATCTGTGCAGATAACCCCATGTGTTGAGCAGAATGTTCATCTGAAGTTCAAACAGCGCACACAGAGCTAGGACATAAATCTATTAATAATTATTTTGCAGATTTGGAGGCATGTTGATGTGCACTGTATGTAGTGTGTGTGTTGTAGTTTGCAGACACGCCACGAGCACTCAGAGTCTAAAGTCCTGTCACATCAGTTTGTACTTGGTAAACTGTTTGCATTTATATAGCAAACTGAAGTATTATATACTGTACATGAAAAAAAATGCTGGTGAAATGTAATTTCACTGAAGCTATGCTAATCACCTCCTGACTACACTGACATAAACGTGCAGACAATGAGAGCGATATTGATTTAGTTAAATCACTGCTCACAACTGTAAAGTTTCATTAAGCATGAGAATGTGGTCTAATCAGGGACATTATAGAAACAGACTCATTAAACGTTCACACTTTTGGCGGTTTGACCTCTGATGCACACTGACAGAAGGTCACGGTTTCCACACCTTTCTATTCACAATCACCTTACTATGTGAAGTGAGAGCAGCCGTGGTAAAGGCAGCGTTTAAAGACGTTTGGTGTGGTTTGGCACACAGAGGTTGATTTCCCCAGTTTTACACGACACAGAAACAAAAGCAGCGTAAGACAATAATACAGGTGAGGGACGTTCATTCATTAGGGCAGAGCGGGATCCTGGTTACAAATGCAGCTGTGGAGGTTCTTTGGACTCCTCAGTGGTTTGGCTGCATTGCGACAGTGAGGGGGGGGGGCTGGAAACCAGTTGCTCCTCTCTCTCTCCACAATGTGACATCATTTATTTACCTTATTTAATACCACAGCATTGCTTTAAACTGATGCTTTTTTTTCAGCAAAATGTTCAAGTGAAACAAGCTTCATCATCATATTATGTAGACAAACATCACGTGACTAGGATGTATGTGAGAGTGAATGTCCAGCAGCACAGTGAGCTGTGCTATCTGCTACATCCTGCTCTCACAGCCTCCCCTGTCAGAGCAGTAACAGGTGGCTCTCTGTCAGATGACCACATAGCGCCTCACTGTGGTCACTTTCAAAATGCACACTAGGTCAACAGTTTGGTTACGTTGCCATCTAGAGGTGAAGTGACACATTTCACACGTCGGTTTGAGGTTGTTTGTCAAGTCAGAGATGGAATTTCAATCAACTACTTTCTGGGTTCTATTTTATGTGGTTGGCATGCATTTGTTGGAAATGTCTCTTCCTGCAAGATCCATCTGGACAAAATTAAAAACTAATTCACTGACTGTTTTTTTACTTGTGTCTTTGTGTTTCTACTTTTTAATCCTTTATTTAGACTCTTCTTTGAATCTCATCATATTGTATTAGTTATTAATATTATGCTGCATTTTATTAAGTTCTAATGTACTTTGCCTGAGAGCCACTGGTGGGCGCTGTAGTGCAGCACAGCCTCATTGATCTACTGAATTTGAATAAAGATCCCTCCTGGCAGTCTAATAGTCTCCTAGGAGAACACTTATTTTTGGTTTAATTAGTAAGCAGACATTTTGAATGAGCATTTTGCAAGTGTTTTCTTGCACTGGACAAACTGAAGATCAGACCACACTTTGACACACAGGTCACAGTGTCGTGTCCTGGGCTCATTTTTGTCATTTGTTTATTTCAAGGTGTTAAAACCATAATGGGGTTCTCAAACTAAAATATCTCCTAGTGGCATTAAAGACTTTTTAAATTTATTTTAAAACATCATGCTTCCAAAAAAATAGACAGAACTACTGCAGGTCAGTGAAAATTCCTTTTGCAGTTCAGTCTCAGGTTTTGGCCTTTCATGGGCAGACATCTCAAACATGTATGTTCTCACTCTGAGCTGCAGTTCACTGCGTGCACGCACATACGTGTGTCTGCATTTTTTTGCATATGAAAGAAAACACGATTTAGGCCAAGAACAAAAGGTGGAGTGTGCCTCCAGAAAATGAGGGCAGACTGGAGCTGTGATGAGGCGGGAAGGTTGCGTAAGGTGTTCAAGACAAAGAACATGTGGTTTTCATGTAAATTGACCCGTTGCTGCAGACGCTGATGTGAAACAACACTTTTAATTCATATACTGCCCAGAAAAAGTGCTGCTAGGCAGGAGAGCATGCAGCGGGGGGCTGCAGCAATGACACGGCTTATTAGCTGTGTGGTTTGGAATGAGCTGCAGTTGTTTGAAATAGGAATGAAGTACACAAACTGTATCACAAACAAAATCATTCTTTAGAGGAATCTAACTGTTGCCAACACAGTCTTACTTCTAAATCCATTTAGTAGCTGAGTTCTGCAGCTTTTGACCGCATCACATGCTCTTCATTAGCGGACGGGGCTAATCTGATGTGTGTTTTCAAGGGAAGAAGACAGGATGTAAACAGTGCTGGGTTTAACATACTGAAAGATCCGCTTTGCAAATGTTTCGCAAGGCAGAAAATACATTCAGCATGTTTGTTAGACCCTAACCATTCACACATGTTTCTGAATGGAAACAGAAACGCTGTTCACTGCAGCTGCAAATTGCAGTTGGTATTCATTGATTGGAGGGTGGATTGTCAACTTTGTAAAGTGGGGAGCTGCCCCAGACAGGACCTCAGCTGCCTTCAGGGTACCCTGTGTTCTTCGCGTGAGGACTGTTTAACTGCTAATTTGTTTTGGGAATTTTCACCAGTGAAGAACAATATCTTAATAATGAGTCCAGCAGTCCATTATCAGCAGAGCCTGGTGCCCCCTGTTTGGACAGGTGCCTCTACTAAACTAACAGGTCGAGAGAAAAACACAGGACAAAGCAGTGTTATTCCTTTATAGCAGTACTGAAGCATCAGTCTATAGTCTGATCTTTACACTGTAGCTGGTAGAAACCTCGATGCAACAGAGGGTCAACAGATTTTTTCCCCCTGCACCCCCAGAACATATTAATCCAGCCAAGGTTTTGACAGAGTTGCTCACAGTTCTAATTTGATGCATGAAAGCGTTTAATTTTTAGAGTAATGTGACCACTACAGCACAAAGTCACTAGATTTTGGACTTTTTATCTTACAGAGTATATTTGGATGTTATTGAACACTGTTGTGAAACATTTTAAAGACTTCTCATTCCCACTGAACACGTGGAGTCGCCCCTAAACTTCAAATCAGAGACAACTGAGCAGATGGGACCTGCTGTTGAAGATCATGTGAAATCACAGAAAGCTCCAACTCACTTCAGGTGTTAGGAATAAAAGAAGCTGAACTGAGTTGAGTTGTCACCGTAGCAACATGTGGATCTCTCCAGACTATGCCAGCAGCAGCAGCTCCCCAGCATCCCCCAGCATCCCCCTCTCCCCCGGGTGCAGTTGCTACAGTGACACGTTGAGTGGGTCTGATCATGAGGGTGGCAGCCGTGCTCAGCGATGGGGCCTCCTGCCAGTGCAGACAATGTGAAGTCGGTGCCAAGCAACTTCTCCAGTGATCCAGACTTAATGCAAATCTGTCTTCACCCTCATGCTCCGTCCATCTGAATGTCTTCAGACTGCGTGGGAATGAGGAGATAGTCCTGATGTCATTCAGTCGGTGTCGTCCACAATGACGAGGCGCCTCCCAAACCACGATCACATTAAAACAGTCTGGGAAGCTCATAAAGAATTTCTATTTCTATTGGAAGTTACATTTATTAATTTAAGGTATCACACTATTTCTTCATCTAAATGCAGTTTTTGATCTCAAGAGGATCCCTGCTACATAGAGTTTAGTTTACTGTCTGCTTTGGAGCTGCCACCAAAATAACACCAGTGTAGCCAGGCCTTTTGTGCCATTAATTGTTTAGGAAGATGTGATTAGTTAACAACTTTAACAGCCAGCAGAGAGGACTCCTAGAATGGATACGGAACCATCCTGTTGAATGGAACTGGACATATAACACATAAAAATCCCCCATTCACAGCTCACCAGTTTATCTCAGGGCTGATAAATAGACACTAATTAAACTAACTGCATGTGTTTGAATTATGGGAGAAAACTAGGATAAAACCCACCAAAGCACAGGGAGAACATGCAAACTGAACAGCAAAAAGCCCCTTTGGGCTGGCCTGGATTTGGATTTAGATTTCTTGACTTTCATCAGTTCATCAGCCATTGAGGTGTGTGACATGGTCAGAAGCACAAGAACAAGCATTTAAGTTGATGTTGAATTGAGTGTGCTTTATCAACATTTGTCTCCCAAGAATTTAAGTTCCAAGCTTAGTTCAAGCCAGTAAAAAGTGCTTCAAATGCTCACAATAATGCAAAGATCTGACTGACAACTGAGCAAACTCCTTCTACTAAAAGGATAAGATCATAAGCTCCAGAACAAGTGTAGGTGGACCTAGACTGGAAAGTCAGAGCATAAAGACTGAGCCCCATGAGAGGTCAGACGAGGACTGAAATATCATACAACATTTAACTAGAAGTAATTGAATTCACTGAAAGCGCATTGACAAAAAAAGAAAAGAAAAAAACTATCATATTTATTCATCTGTACCCCTCAGTGCTTGTCTAATCCAAAGTGCCACTTACGGTTTTATATGTAAATCCAATTTAATAACATTTGTCTGCGATGTAAAGTCACCCTCATTCCCCCTTTGTGGTTGGAGAAGTGGAGCTTAACAGAAACTGTTCCAAGAAATGGTCCTGATCTTCATTACTGGGTATTTGAAAGCTTTTCATCAACACACATTTTGTCGTTTAACCACAAGTCTGCAGGCTGAAGAAAATAAGTGTTCAATTCAATTCAATTCAGTTTTATTTATATAGCACCAAATCACAACAAAAGTCCTCTCGAGGCACTTTACATTGTAAGGTTTAAGACCTTACAGAATATAAGTAAATACAGACACACAAAGTGGTAAAGCATTATAATGAGGGATGCATAAGTGACCTTGCACAGGTTGAGTACATTTAAAGGGATAGTTTTGCAGTTATAGGCCTCCACCCACTAGTTGTGTTGCAGTTTAGAGACTCATTTTCTAATCAGTTCATTTATGAGTCCAAGTGGACGTCTGTGCCAGATGTTATAAAATTCACTACAGGTGTTCCTGAGACATAGCGTTGACCAGAGTGGGACACGTGAGGTCACAGTGTTCCAGAGCTTTAACCACCAAAATCTAGTCAGTTCATGCTTGAGACAAAGCTTGTGCTTGTTTCAAAGAAATTCCCTCAAGTTGTTCTTGAATAAAAGAAAAACAAAGGACAAAACATAGGAACGACCTCAGTCCAAGGAAATAATGTGTGAAACTGACGATTAAAGAACTCATGGTAAAGTAACTTTATTGTTGTTGCAAATATGCTCCAGAACAAGCAGCAAATGACTAAAAGGCTGCGATTACATTTTCTGAGAGCAAATAGAGAAACAGATTCACAGTGTTAACATTCACAACACAAGTCACAGCGTACAGAATCACCGGACACAGGATCTGAGACAAGATAAGACAAAAAGGTGCAAACGTGTAGAGGAGGAACAGTGGACCTCCACAGTGCTAACTATTACTGTACAAGTCTACACTGTAATTGTGTAAAAGCACTGCATCTTCATCTACTATCGATTAAAGCAGATAAGTACAGCAGCACGTTGATACATGACTAATGCATTTTTTTCAGCATTTGCTACAAGAATATTTTCTTAACAAGATCCGTTTAATGTAATGTATTATATAATGCCCTTATGACATACATACAATTTTTTTTTTTTTTTTTTAAACAACAATCTTCTCGTTACGTATCATATCACTATATTGTTCTACATTAAAATGTAAAGGTTAAACATCACAACTCAACAGAAAAGGCAACTCCATGAGCAAGCTGAAGGGTAGTGTCTGTAATACAAGGAGGCTAGATGCTGTAGTTTGCATACAGAAGAGTTTGGAAAAAGTATTTATACAATGATCAAAATCAAGTTTTGATGACATAAGTATCCACAATGGAAGCTTTTAGAAAAGTTGTATGCTCACAAAAAAGTTGTGATTAAAGTGGTCATATGCTTAATTTAGTTTATATTATTCTGGGGCCTGTTAATACAAGATTCTATGAGTATATGATATATTCCAAGTAAAAAAAAAAGGTGCAAACACGTCATAACGCCTCTTTTTGTAACAGGTTCCCCTTCCCCACCATCCTGCTCCGTTCTGATTGGCCAGCTTATGGAAGTCTTTCTGTGGGCCAAACTATGCCTGGTTGGAACAGCACCGTCCTTCAGTAACAATCTAGCTGAAAATCCGTCTGCATACTGGGGCACGCTGTGGAAACAGTCGTCTGTGAAGTATCCATTCTTGTTTTATGGTTTCTTCTTTGGTAAAAGTAACCAACACTTCACAATCGCTCGAACTAGCACTAGCTGTGAGCAGAGCGATGGCAGCTAACCTGAGGGGGGTACAGGATGGTGTACTCTGGGCCTCCGACTATGTGTAACATGGGTAACTTCATAAATGTATATATGTAACATCAGAACAGGAAAACCACAATATGAAAAGTAAAACTGTACAAACAGAAAAATGTCATAACATGTAAAGGATCTTGTTACACTGACACATTTTTATCATGGTGACAGCAACATGTAGCAGTAAATAAGTGATTATGTACATTTTTAATTTTTCCGTTATACACTGAATTCCTTCATCTGAATGAGCAAGCAACAATAAACTCTCTTCACTGCATGAGCACTAAGTATAATCTCACACAATAAAAAGAATGCATTAACGGTTTCATTACAGAGAGCAGGAAGTGGATGCTGATCTTCTCCTAAGGTTTGGTTAGCGTGTACACTGCTGCAGCATTACTGAAGCACAGTCAAACCAAACTTCATCAAGTAAATGTTTTTAAGGCTGAATCACGTTCACTTCTCTACATTTATTATTTGCTCCATCACAGATGTTCTTTGTTTTTTCCATCACCCTATGAAATATTAATCTTATTTAGTGATGTACTGTAGCTATTTCACCAAACATGTAGCGTTGTTGTCTGTTAATGGGAGCCCCATTTTTTTTGCAACTGCCCCTCAAAGAGTCCGTCACTGCCCTGAGCATGCAGCTGCTACCTGTGATGACAGTTCACTTTCTGTAAATTAAAAAGTCAAGGATGTCGAAATCATTTTTGCAGAACAACATCATGTTTACTATTCTTTTCATTTTCCATGATTTCTCCAAAACTGGTCTAAAACGTTCCAGGTGTGGGAACCCCTGTCAATCCAGCAAAAAGCACTTAATAAGTGAGGTGTGTGCTCTTCATAAGAGAAGACTGACATGTCACCATCTTTTATGGACACAATTCTGAACAAATCATTTAATATTACAAGCAAATAAATAGGTTAATAAATAGAGTGAGTCACAAGTTAATAGAAAAAATAGGTTTAGGACGAGAATGGGATCACTAACCCAACATATAGGTGCAAAACACTGGAATGATAGTAGAATCAAAATCAGACTCCTTTTCTACTTAGTCGATGGAATGTTACACACGTCTAGAACAGAGGCACGTATAACGATCTGTGCTGTAAAATACTTAAGATACACACTTTGTTTCTTTATTCAAATGAGAAGTACTGTTTGTTGTGTTGCAACCGTGAAGGTAATAAGATATTAAATTCAACAATATGTGTAAATTAAACTTCGTGGCTACTTCTTTATGACCACAAACCATAAGGATTTACCTCATATACCAGTTTTTGTGGAGCCTAGTTCTTGTATTATTTAGATATAATTGAGTTTAGTCAAAGCTGAGGAGCTTAGAGAGCAGGAAGAGGCTGGACGTGGAGAATGTGAGGAGGTTTAGCCACTTTTGTGCAGATCTGCACTTTGTGATCAAACACAAACCAGGTGTTCTCATGTAATCAAAGCTGCTTCAAATGTAGAGTGTGATTAAGTGTGTGTACAGGACACCGTGTTCCTCATCTGTCAATACATCAAGACAATATTAAAGACAGAACTGGCTGAGCTCTCGAGTATAAAGTGGGGACAACATTAGTTGAAGAGGAGCAGCCCTGCCATCACACTGCTTTTCAGCAATTTATCAATCGTAAATCATCAGTTGGATGATGTCATAGGGGGGCCTTGTAGGTTGTCTCCTTATGCCAGCCACTTCTCTGGGTTTTTAGAGAGGGTCTGCAGCAGGCTCCTCTGGAAGTCCATCTCAGGTATTTCAGGAACCATGAACTCCAGCAGAAGGTCAAATATACAGTAGACCAGGTGTCTAAGAGAACAGGAGAATGTTTGTGACAGAATTTGAATGAAGCCTGGGGAAGGCTTTGCCTAATTCTAAGCTTACTTTTTGCACTTACTTTAATAATATTAACATAATACTGTTTAATAATGCTGTGCCTTCGCTCTCTCTCTCAGCGTCCCTGTGTCTGTGTGTAAGTGAGCACATCCACTCCTTGACCACATGATTAGATATACCTGCTTGTTAACACAAGCCAGTACCTCTGAACCTCAGACCACGTGGTTGCATCCGAGTAAACAGAGCATGCAGGCAGATGGAGTATGGATGAGAGAGGATGATGAACTAATTCAAACACGCACTCATTAGGAGAAGTTGGTTGGTTAGTGCAATACCAGTAGTGAATGATCCAAATGTCTATACCATAAACTGCAACTGAGTTTATCAGTTTATGGTATGTCTAAAGAGTGAGAAGTACCCACTGTATTCACCTGCTGATGTAGGGGTCTTGAAGACAGTCTAGTGCGGTCTGCCAGCTGCGTTTGTACTTCTCTGAGCCCAACATATCTGAGACTAAATCTGGACAACAACAAGACATTGACAATATACAACATTAGCTGTTTGTTGTGTGTGTATATATCCCTCTGCTGTAGTTATTAGCTGAGTCAACTGAGGCAATCAGAGCATAATTAACAATAGGGCCCGACCAATGCTGGAAATTTAAGACTTGAAAAAAAAGACATAAAATTTTTTTCCTAAATTACCTTACACACATATTTTTGAAAGGATGCCATTTATTTGGGGTCTTTGGCATGATGTCCATTTTCCTGAAAACAAGCTGAAACGTGGAGTTGCCTGATACATGTTTCCACTGTCTTTTGCTCCACCTGACATGAGCTTGGACCCAGAGAACTTGGGGGCGTTTCAGCACAAAACTGAGGTATGGCTTCCTCCTTGTGAGTTTCAGGTTGCATTTCTTGATACAGTAGCGAACTGTGTTAAGTGAAAATGTATTCTTGAGCTCATGTGGCTATATTCATCACAGTTTCTCACATAGTTCTGCCTGAAGGATTGATGGTCATGTACATTCAAACAGTGGTTTCTGCCCTGGGCCTTTACACTCTGACATTTCTCTGGCAGCCTTGAATCTTTTCACAATATTATGAGATCAACATTGTGAAAGACCTAAATTTCTTGCAACCTCACACTGAGAAATATTCTTTTAATGCTCTCACAAAGTTTGGCTCAACGTTGTGAGCCATGACCCAACTGAGTCTGTTGCAGCATTAAAATCTATATTTGCTTAGATTTATAAAAATACAATTAAGTTGGTCACTGAAAAACTTTAAAATAAAAATATAAAAATATCTTCATTTTAGTAAAATTACTTCTGGAAATGGGGTTTGTACCTGGTAGGAGTCTCATCAGACAGTGTAAGGCTTTTTGCCTGGTGCTGTCCTTCTGCTGCTGGCTTCGTTCTAGTTGAGGGGTCGTGGGCAGAACTCCACCTGGCCATACAGCCTCCTGGATGACCTGTAGGTACACCACCCAGTACCTGGTGCGTGTCAGATTGGCTACACTCACATCCAGCCATCTGAAATGTACAACAGTTTCAAGTTAGCCTGAATTCACAATTCAGGCAGAGAAATTCATGTCACTGACAACACCTGAACTGCATAAGCTAGAAACACAAATCTTTGTTCCATAAATTATGTGGATGATTTTACGCCATTCAGGAATAGGAAACTACTTTATGATCGTGTGGCTTTTCAACATTTAGATTTTTCTTTCTTTATTTTATTTTTATTTAAAGTTTTCAAATTTGATTTAATCTTCAGCAAATTTCACACATGAAAATAGACCAAGGTATACTATCATAATAGTATTATCATAATACTCAATTGTTCCAGTTTGGAATTAATTAATCTAATAAAACCTAAAAGCCTTTTTTTTTTTTTTATTTACATCACAAAATCTTTTCTTTACTCAAACTACAGAAACTCACTAGAACACTTGTCTTTGCAACACATCTTGCAACTCTTGAAGAAATTCTTTCACTGAAACCAATAATCCCACAAGCTAGTTAGTAAGCTCAGCGCATTGTGACCTTTTCATCATGCCTGACCTGACCAGAATGATCCTGTCTACGCAATCCCTTTAAACGAAACCCACGCCTCATTGCATTCCCACACAGATGTGAAACTCAAGGTACAGCGGAGAAGATCAGCCTGGCACAGACTCACACTAGAAGTGATCTCAAACTGAACCTGTTTCCCTTTACAATACACATGTCCTATACATTCCATTCCATACATTAGAGTGCATTCACACGTACGTGCTGGATTTAAGGTCTTGTGATGAGTATATTCAATTACTATTGTGTGCAGCTGAAAGACTTTGACCCTTTATTCCTGCTCTGACCTGACCCTTTTCATACCGAGATTTACTATCTGAGGAGTGGAAACAGCCAGTTGCCATCCAGACTGGATGAGCTTGTTATTTAAAGTCCAAAGTAAAAGCTAAAAACAACATCAATGTAGCTCAAGCATTCAAATGTTGTATGGGTAAAGCCTGTAGGTTATATTACCAAGTTGGTCTAAATGAGAACAAAGGAACTCATTATAATCAAAAATCATCATATTCCAGTCTGTTTCAAGATTTAAGATTCAAGATTCTTTATTTGTCACATGCATAGCTATACAAGTACAACACGAAGTGAAATGCACCCTGAACCGCTTCTTTTTTATGACTGTGCAAAACTAAGTACAAAGAAAGTTTAAACCCTGGATCTAAATAAAGTAAAAACAAGTACAACTTAAACAAAGAGCACAAGTTAAAGGTAAAAATGCAGTCTAAATTAAGGTTGTTTTGTTTTTTGTTGTTTTTTTTGGGGGGGGGGGTAGTAAGCAACTTAGTAAGGGCTAAGTTATAAATTAAGTGTAGCAGCAGTTCCGGTAGAGCATATGTACAGTGTGCAAAATGTGAAGTTAAAGTGCATTGTGCCATGATAGCGCAACAATGTAAACAGAGTAATATAACAGTAATGTAAACAAAGTAATGTGAACAAAGTAATGTTTGAAGGCTTGAGGTAACTTAGACTTCTGTAAGAGATTTGCCGGACTTGCAGACATTCTAAAATGTATACCACTGTGCACATTCTGTTATGCAACATTATTCAAAACCACATTTCTGTGTTAGAAAAAAATTAGGAGCCTGCCTCTGGGCTTAATGTTCTGTTTCTTCTGCTCACTTCATGTGAAGTTATTTCATTAGCTTGTTCTGACTAGCTTGCACTCTGCAGAGCTGCACTCAGAGAACATATGGAGAAGCTGTGCAAGCTATCACTTTTGGTTTTCACTATTTTACATATGTCTAGTGTTTCATAACAGCACAAGAGACGCTAAAATCTGATAATGGTGGTATTTCACATTCTTCTAGTTGTATAACCGTTTGGCTTCTGTACACCACCACACTGAATTTAAAATGAGACACTCAAGATGTGAGCAAAGTCAAGACTTTCAAGCTCAGACCATAAAGACAAGTTCACTAAAAAAAGCAGTTATGGAAGATAGACTACTGTATGGACAATAAGGGCTACAATCACTGACTGAATCTGCAGTAACATGAATGCTGTAGAGTTCTGAGTCAAAAACAGTGTAAATCATCTGACTACAACTCAAAGGACAAGCCTTATTCAGGGATGTCGTAAATTCATCTTCTTTGACCCAAATAATGAATTCCACTTTTCCTTTTTTTCTTTTCAGTAAGGGATTGATGGTAGCACTTCAATCACCTGACATGGATACTTTTGAACATGCATTTGACCCGCTGAAGTTAAAATGCTCCCCCAAATAGCAGGAAGCCAAGACAGCTGCCGCCAGGCCTGATAGAGCATGACCAGGGAAGAAACCCAGTGTCTGGTGATGCCTATGAGTGTCAGACTTCAGTCAGCCTTTGACTCCAAAGGATTTGCAACCAAGTACTAAAACTGAATCATAAATTTAATTTATGATTATGTTAGTCTGTCTAAATACAGTTGAGCCCCTAAAGATGGGGGTCTATGAATAAAAATTATTGTAATTACGACACGACTCATCCAGTACTTTTAACCAAACCCTAAATTAAAGGATAAGGCTAGTGGTTTTTTTGTATTTTTCTAATTTTCAAAACATCTCATACAGGGACTTAAACTACTTGTACCAGAATGATGGGAAAGAGAAGAGTGTGGGGAAGGCAGCAAATACTTTTGAGTCCATAATATTTGGATTAAAATGGTTGTAATTACAGATCGTACAATAGCTTCTATCATATGTGAGAGTTGCTTATTCTCTGAAGAATCAAAAACTGAGCATGATGAATCACATCAGTTTAATTCATGCTCAGGTGCTACTCAGTTGTCCTTACTTGTGCTTTGTTGTTGCTGCCACATGCATTACTGGTAGGCACTATACCAAACAGTCTTCAGGACAGTTTCCAAGACAATAAACCAACAAATACCACTCCTCTTACAGGAACAATATAATAATAATAATAATAATGTTGTATTTATGTGAGTGTATTTATGAGTGTTTAAAAAGGGGTACTAGTTGGGATCACTTCATCAGCTGTGTCTCAAATACCCACTACCCTGATAAACTGTCTACAGAACATAAATGCCAGAACCTGAAATGAAATGACTGGTAGCTGTGATAAACTAAAGTTAGCTAACCTTAGCTGAAGCTCAGTGTTAACCTGTTCAGAAGGCAACTTGCTAACTCAGTGTCCATCTTAAAATGGCGACTCGTGCTGTCCAGATGTTACTCCTCAAATCCGCAGTGGGCAGAATCACAGGTCCAAACAGAAACAGACGTTCCACACCAAAACAATCATTTTAAAGAAGAATTTACAGGCTGTAGCACTGTCATCTGAGTAGCTAATAGTCCACCTAAGCATGTTTCTTTAATGTCTGATGACCTATAATGGTCATTTTATTATTTTGTATAGAAATATATTACATATTGTTCTTTTAACAAATATGAACACTCTCAGGTTCCAATCAATCTAGTGGAAACATGCAGTAACCTCCTCTTTTCAGTAAGCATGGATCCATTCTAAGGAACACAACAGACCAAGTCAACAGTTGGCCGTTTGAGTGTGTTGGGCTGGTTGTTGCAGTGTGTCCTGCACCACTGGCACTAGATGACGGAGCATTTTGAATCAGCGGTGGCTCCAGTCAGTGAGAGAAACCAGTTTGATCGGCTGTTTAGCTGATTGCTTTGTTAACAGTGTATATTTGCAGTCCTTGGTCTTCTGTTGTCCTCTTTTGAATGATGAATACATTTTGACTACCCGCTTGTATGGAACCTTATTTCCAGACTGCCATTGGCTGTACTCCTTGTGGTGTGTTCAAGGGCCACCTTTTGGCTGAGATAACAAATGTGATGATTCATCAAATCTAAATTATAATATACAACATAAGCAACATACCAATGGCTCACCTGTCAGACCTCATATGCATCATTTCCATTAAATTAAAGCTGACAGTCCACACTTCTTGCAATCTGCAAGACTGTATCATTTAAAATCCACTATGGTGCCTTACATAGCCAAAATGTTGCGTTTCTGTCACTATTCAAAAACCTATGGACCTCACTGTACAGCCTGTAACAGACTTCTACAACTTGCTGCTGGAGGATAAAAGTTGCCTGTTTTATCTCACAGTAATGAAAAGCATCAGTTTTACTGAACCCCATGTGTGTTTCTCCTCAAACTCTGAACATTGGAGGGTCACAGAGAAAATCCTCAAGATTAAGATTTAAACAGGACGACCTGTAGTACTGAGACAGGATGTGGAGTCCAAACAGCATGTCTGTGGTCTAAGGGAGTACATCACCATTCACATAGACAAGTCTGTTATCTTAAATTATCTCCATATGTTTTAGCTACACACAGGCTCACGGGTACAGTGCACTCCTGCCCATGAAAAACCTCAGACCTCTTTTGAGAGCTCAACAAGTGGAGACCTGAAACTAACAGGATGAACACATTCACCGTGCGCACCACTGTTGTTGGTGCTAAAACTACACAGCAAATTTCACTCTATATGCAAGGTACTTCAAATGTGTTGTGAAAACAGAGTCCCTGTAAAAAGTATACTTGATTTGATTTATGTCAACTGATTTCCAGGGTACTTCTTTAGACTCTGCAGAGCTCCATAATGCATCTTGGGTTTAAAAGTGGCATACCTTCTAGTAATACAAGCAAGTGTTTTACGGTCATGAAAGGTATTAAATTGTGTTGTATTGTATGGTTCTCGGTTAAAAGAACATTGGGAAACAAAATGAAATTGCACTGGGCACATAAATATCTTCACTTCTGAGATTCAATCTGTACTGTATTACATTTTTATCATCTTAGATATACGCAGTTTGGGTTCAGTAACCCATAATTATAAAACAAAATGCCCCCTTGTTTTAGCAAACGTCTAGACAAACACACAGGCTTGTATTTATTAAAATAGACTTTCCTAACAGATCGACTAAATAATAGAGATGAAAACTGCATTTATCCGTGTATTTGATAGGTAAGGACTCTTTACTGACAAGGTACTAATAATGTCCTCTATTGTTACCTCACTCCTGCGGTGAGCACTGAACTGGGAAAGATGTGATTTTTTTTTTTTGTTTCTCCTGGTTCACATTAAGAGTTTGATTGTCAGTTAATGGTCTTACATCAGAGAGCAACAGCAGGAGAACATAGACATCATGAAAACAGTTTACATCCCCCACTGATGAGATCATTCATCTGTAGCCTGTGACCAATAAGGAAGAATCACCAGCCATAATGTGGACTGGGCAGTGAGGGCAGACAGGAGTCATGTAGAGATGAACTGTGTACAACACCATCAGAAAAGAATTCTTGAGTAAAAGCAAAAGCACACTGCTGAGTTTCTTCATATGAACACACCACAACATCTCATGAGGCAAGAAGCTGTGTTGGTCTATGAGAGCAGGTGTATCTGGGACTAATGGAATGGCAAATTTTGTCCTGTGGAGCTTTTATCATTCTTGAATATCTAGAGGCTTCAGAGTTCTCAGGAAACTTATGCTCAAAAGGTACCCTGCTGACTGCTTGACCCCGAGCAGTGTGACTAGTGTGTGGAGCTGATGGGTGAGATGCTGTGCAAAAACTAATGAATTTAAGACAAACAAAACAAAAAGAATACAAATAAGCAACATGAAATAACATTTTTCCATAAGTTAAGCAATATTTTACTACATGATCTACAGTGCTTCTCATTCAGTGTTCTGGTTGAAGCAGCAACTACCACAGCTCAGTGCGGAGGTATCTTAAAATACAATGCTAGTGATGGCCACCAGATTTCCAAAAAAAGGCCCAGCTCTGACTAGTTATGGTAAAAGAACTTCACTTAAAAGATTAGATCCTTTGGTTCTCCTCATTTACACCTTTGGGTTATTTATGCTGTCTTGACAGGTTGTCCCTGAAGCAGTGTGGTTTGTCTCCAAGTTTTAGTGAACAAAAGAGACATGCCCAATTTTACCACAACTTTCTACATGAAGCTGGGGGAGGCATGGAACCTGGTTCCCACACAGCTAACTCACAGATCATATTGTTCAGGTCTTAAACACATGACTCTCTGGTTCTCACGTAACTCAACAGCTACCTCCTCCTCTGCTTTTAGAGATATTGTTTATCGTTCTTTCAGCTTCTTCATTCCTAGTTTCCACTCTTCGCGAACATGATGCTACAATCTGATTGACTGTTCAATAAGACAACTTAGTGCTTGCACAGTTGCTCAGTCAACAACATTGTGTAGCTTCTTGGGTCTACAGTCACTAAAAAGTGGGAGCCAAAAGAACAACTCTTTGACGACCAAACTCTTATCTCCTTGTTGAGTGCAGTTGTCAGTTATGAAGATTGCACTCCAGCTCCTGGGCATACTTGGCCTATTAGCATCGTTAGCTTAATGTTAGAGTAAAGTCAGTATGACATTTGTATGGGCCACCAGGAGAAGGTTACATTAGTGATCACGTGCTTTTTAGTGTTTTAAGGTGATCAACATTGGGTGAAGGCTACGTTATTGTTATATCAAAACTGTGTCTTAACATTAAGCAAATAGCTGGAATCGCTTGGTGGTGTGTGCAACATAGGATTTTATAGTTACCCCTTTTCGAACAACATAAACTTAGCTAGTGCTGGTTCAAATGTTAAGAGTTTTTTCCTTCACATCAATGCTAACATTAACCACAAAAACAAGTACTACAACGTAACAAGTACTACAATGTCTGTGTACAAGCATTGCTCCTAACTTTGCAAGCCTAAACTGACATCCAAACACACCAGGATCACATATGCGCTGCTCGTTGTGATCGCTATGTACAGCGATTACTGTATGTTTGATAGGTTTTAAAAATGTATTCATTAAAATTGAACGTTGGTGGTTACTGTTAGCCTTCATTAGCTTTAGATGGTTCTTTGGCTGTCGAAATGCAAAGAACTGGTTCAAAAATAAGCGCTGAATCAGAAGCAGCCCCTTAATTGTCTTGGTGGAAAAGGGCTAGCAGTGGGGCACATGGCAACACCCTACAGTTCTTATTTCGAAAGATCCTGGCTCCTAGTGGAAAAATGGTGACAACCGTGAGCCACAGCTCTGGGTACAGTTATTTATATAATGTGTGATGTGTAATTTTTATATAACCTGTCTGCTCCCAGTTACAGAAATTAGTGCAGCCCTCTGGCTCAAGGCTCAACACATCATCTCTCATCATACAGTCATACAGCTACTGGCCCGCTGTCTAAAGTTGGCTCTGTTTCTCTTTGTATGTGTCAGGCCTGGTTTTGGACTGTTGTGGTGCCTTATTCCTCACGGATGGTGAAAACATGTGTTACGTTTTAGCCCCGAGCCACAATTTAATCACATGTTGCCCACAGAAGTTTACGCTAATACCATCATTGTTTCACATTGATATAAAAACTGATACTAGAACACAAGACAAACACAGAGACAGGTCAGCTATGCAAGCACACACACATACAGGTCATGAGCCCAGCATATCCTACAACAATATCCATCAAACTTCTTGTCTCTGATGTCATTACCATTGCAGTCTTATGCCAACCACTGAAGATTACTTTTCCCTTTGGTGCATGCAACCACACACAGATTTAGAGCCTGTACACACACAACCAATTGGAGCTGACAAATGCCAAGTAATATGAGAGATAGTGGTCTGGTTGAGGTCTTATACTGTACAGCAAAAGTGCTACCATGAAAACAACTAGAGCTGTTTTCTAGCGCTAATCTGTCAGCGATATTATTCAAGCAGGAGTTCAGCACACAACTAATGTAATGCTCTCAGCCTGTGGGTTTAATATGAGTTAAATCACACAAAACATGTAGTGCGACCGCATTCAAGAACCATTAATAGATAAGTGTAGATCACAGCCGAAGAGGTTTGCAAAATATGTGTATGAAACCACTGTGGTCTGTCAGTCAGCTAATTGTACACACCTTGTGTCGATGTCCGTTTTCTTATTAATAAACTTTAAAAAATCTTAGATAATGTTATGGCTGAGCCAAGACTGGGTGAAAAACATGCTGCTCACACGAGAGAGCACATGGACTTAGCCAATTCCAAGTTATTCTTACTGTTAGTGATTAGTCTATCAACTACTATTACACAAATATTAGGCTGAGCGCAGGGAGATAAACAGCTTGTGATGCCAGTCTGGTGCCACAAAAAACACACTGAGGAGCAGCAGCCAAACCTCAAAACTGATAAAAATAAAAATAAGATAGAAAAGGTGATGAACTTGTTCCAGGCATTAATGTGAGGAATATTACTGTCTCCTCATCAGTCTATGCACGAGTGGAATTTCGATTGACTCTGGAGTCACTATTGGACTAACCTTTTCCCAATGTGCTATGTTCCAACTTATTTAAGCAGTCTTTTCAAATATTTCAATGTTTTTTTTGTAATTTTTTTTGTTTGTTGTCCCACGTTCTGAAATGCGCACACTGAAAAAGTGCATAAAATAAATGATGGGAACATGCTTATTGTGCCCAAGCACTGCAGAAAAATATGTTTAAACTGCTTTTTGTTAATTACAGTTTTGAACACACTGTACTTTTTGCTTTGATAAGTACACAGCTGTAAAACAAAAGCCTGTTACATTCACAAGCTCAAGGATTTGAATCAACTCAGTAGCTGAACTGAACTATTAGGTTCGGCTCCAACAATCAACCTGACATAATCACCGACAATAAAGATGAAGGTAAGACACTTTGAAAACTTGGCAGGAAATGCATAACAGGATCCAAATATGTGTAAAACATCAGCTAAGCTGGCCAACTACTATGTATGTATTGGACTCCACTAGGATTTATTTTAGCTACCTTTTATGGTAAACACAGACAAGTATAACCAGGTCCCATTTGAGCTAAAATAAGCCTACAGCCAGTTATCAACAAGCAAGATGTCATTGCACAAGTATGTCTCTGGAGACTGAAGATTAACCATGACTTTGAAGGCACATCTCAGACCCCAGGCTCAGGTGAGTGATGAAACCAGAGATGTGAAGCGGCCAAAGGGTCACCACATGACCTCATCCCGCTACTGTCCTTATTTAGTACATGGTGTTTATCACTTATCAACTTTATCAACCGCTTGGACGATAATGTGCAATATTATCTTTCACGTCCTGCCGAGGGAGGATTTCAGTGTCACTACAACTCTCTAACACTAAATAAGGATAAATGGACACAGAGGTTGGGATGGGAAGCTTTAACAGATGCTGGGGCCAGCAGGGACTTCACAAGCAGTGACTTTGGTATTTGACCTATAATGTCGCTTGAAACAATGACATAAGTCTACGTAAATAAGAAAGAAATCTTCAACTACTAGAAGTAGTCTGCAAGAAAAAGCAGAATAATGTCCTGAACAACATGACAGACATGAAACAGGGCAGGCATCCAGCTGAAACACAGGATTAGATATAAACCACAAAGCCTGATCCCATTCGAATTTGTCTCCATCTCAGGAACAGCCTGTCCAGAGACGTGACGCATCCACTCAACGAGTCTGATAGACAGCCGACACTATTATGCAACAACCATCTTTTCCATTCAATCCACCCTCCTTCCCACAAATCCCTGATATGTCATGTATAGCCCACCCATGTGGGCACGGGAACACTAAGCTTCACAATAGATTCGTGTTGACAGAACATATCAACCCCTCTCTGTTCTCTTAAGAGTTAGTCCCTAGTTTCTCCATGTCGCTGTCACTGACAATCATTAATGTCATCACACAGGAGACACAATGAATGAAATCTGATACATGTGAAGTGAGAAAATAAAATTCTAGGAAGAATCTACTTCAGCTGTATGCATACATACACATACCAACACAGTTTGTCATCCAAAACATCAAATTATGCATCCATCACTTTGTTATGCATACTGCAGTCATTCAACCTCTCCTGAAAATTCTGAGAGTTTGGTTATTACTTCCATTGAACTTTCAAGTGAGCTGAGGCGATTCCAAAAGGGGATGTGAAAACACTACTGCAGACTACTGATTGGTCATAGAGAAGCTTTACAACCATAATCTCAGTCGTTTCCCATCTGAAATTCTGAAAATATTTCCAAAACTCTCCTGATTTTTTTTCAGCAGTGTTTCATCTTCAGTCTCATCAAACACAATTTGTCTCCTGTTGTGTTCTAAAGCAGGTGTAAGTAGGTGTTCCTACACATCAATCTGCCCTACCCAAGCTTGCTGCGCACACGCATGTTCAAAATATGTCATCTTTTGCTGCTTTAGTGGCATTCTTAGAAATCCATGCTACTACTAGCATCGGCTTGTGTTAGATTTTTTTTTAATCATTTGTGTGGTTTTATTCAGTTTACAATGTAAATTCCACATAATATTTCAAGACAGCTTTATTCTTGTGCCATTCTGTGTCTACACCATCAAACATTGTAGTCTCGATTGTGTGGGGAGGATTTTCTGACAATGCAATAAGCGATCATGCTGCAAAAACTAAATGTTATAACTATATACTAACACCTCCAACCTTATTTAAAAGTCGCTGGCTCCAAGCCGAAAAGATGGTGTCAACCATATGACACAACTCTTGGCTTCAAACCAGTTCCAATGGAAATGAATGAGTGATCACTACGGTATGTTACATCAGTCGCCCCTATTTCTGTCTCACTTTTGTGGTTTGGTCATTTTGAGACAAGACTCAGTTTGTAAAGCTTACTCGGTTTATAAAGCACGCCCTTGCTATGTTTTGTCTACAATGAGTGATGAAGTAACAAATGCGAGTCGACTTGAGGTCTTCTTGACCTTCTTGAACAGAACATGGAGTATCTCTACAGATGCTTACAATGTGTACTCTGTTACACCTACAGTACATCTACACACTGACAACATTCTGGTTCCAGCTGAATTTTCCATCCAGACTTCTGTCTAAGAGAAAGAGTCTATATTCATCTTAAAGTGTTCCACTTTCCACTCCATTAAAAACTGACATCTACCAAACCAGAGCCTCGCCTTAGAACCCATTTATAGGAGCAGAGAGCTAACTTTTCCAGCCAGACGTGTCACATATACACAGACTCAGATTTGGCCTGTTGGGTCCTGGTTTCATCTCTCAAACACACACACACACATTTGTCTACTTGTAATTACAAATTAAATGCTGACATTTGTGCATGTGCAGACTGGCATAAAAAGGGTCTCGGATGCCCACATCTTATATTTTCTAACTTAACAACGGTCAGGTTATGTAAAGAATCACTAAACACATCCAGTCAGTCCCAGTATCAAAGTTCCATGTTGAATGACATATTCGTTGACTGATTTAAAAGGAATAAAAACATCCAAAAATATTCTATAACGCAGAAGCAAAGGCATCTCCTCCATTGAGTTTCTACTTCTATCCCAACTTTTCATAGCACCTCATCAAGCCTACTATGACCACTTAAAAAAAAAATCCAAAATAAAATAAAGGTGACTGAGCTTTGACTGTTGCTATGACTTAAAAAAAGTGAGATTTAAGTGGTTGAAGTACATCGATCAGCCACAACATTAACTCTGTGTCTTCTGTCTCCCGTGCCATAATGTGCCTTAAGATGACTTTTGTTGTGATTTGGAGCTGAAGTTTTATTTAAATATATATACTTTTATTTAAAGTTGTATTGTGTTTATTAGTGTTTGTTTTTAACTCTGCTGAAAATCTTTACTTGAACACAACTATTTTAGTAACACAAATTATATGTGATATTTTGATGTGCAGCAGTTTACAGCCAGAGCATCTTGTCTCCTCTGCACATGAGAAACCATGTGGTGAGAGGAGATATCTGCCACACTGAGAGCTGTCATTGCCATGTTGACAGACTGCTGCCTAATATAGACAAGGCCAAAACAAAAGTACAAGGCCTTTCATACTTGGCAGGTGGAACATCTTAAAATAGAGGGACCCAGTATCAATATGAGGCAACAATATTCTGGTACTGACACCCTAGGGAACGTGAGGTCACACCACTAACAGCACAAGCATTACAACCTGAGAACACTGTCTGCATGTTCACTTTACTGGCAGCAGGAGCTATACCTATTTGTGATAAATATTTGGGAGTTGATGTCAGGCATTCTCTCGAGGGCCAAAGACTACAAGCATGTATGCATTCAGACTTGTACATTTTACAAATGCAGAGCAAAAAGCCTTCATGCGATTAAAAAAAAACAAATGCAAGTACAGCATGCAGTATGCAGTTTCTATTAAGTGAATATTAAGATACATTGAAAGATCAACTTTCTTGATGTACATTACAGTAGTGTCCCCTCCAGCTCAAACTGCCCTCTCTGTGGAACCTCCACCAGAGAGGGCAACTTATTTGCATTGTTGTGGCATCATCACCCAGGGAAAAAGGTCAACATTAGGTTGTCTGAAAAATGTTTAAATGTTACCAGCATCTGCTCAGCAGTCACTACATTTAGGGAGAGTAAATGAAATGAACCCTGTCCTCTGTCAACAAGTCCTGTAAAAATATCTGCTGGTGATGATCTGCAGCCAAAATAATAAAACTTTATTTGCACTCAATAGCTTCTGGGTGCCAAAAGCAGAGAAGTGTGGTTCAATTAAGGAACTTTCAGTGTAAATATGTCGACTGTGTGAATGTAAAATAAAAGGTTTTGTCTCTGTAACATTGCATGAATAAATGTTGTTATAAGTTAGAATTAAAATAAATAGAAGAATGTAGATTCAGAGTTAGGTTGAGTTGAGGTTTCAGTATGTTAAGGTCTTGAAAAATATTTGTATTCGTGATATTAAGCTAGATTAATCAATGCGACTTGACTAACATGGTGCAGGACACTGACAGATGAAATGATGAAACATGTCTACCAGAAAATCCTGAAGGAGAATGTCCAGCCATCAGTTCATGACCTCAAGCTCAAGCACACTTGGGTTATGCAGGAGGGCAATGATCAGAAACACACCAGCAAGAAAAATTAAGGTTTTGGAGTGGCCTCATCAAAGTCTGGACTTAAATCAGATTGAGATGCTGTGTCATAACAGGCCATTCATGCCCTGCAGGCATGGTCGGCGAGCAACTTTATTTAGCCTGCTGCCATTGCAACCCAGATAAACAGCAGATAAAGCCTGGATGGCCTCAACTGAGATAAATGTATGATAAACTTAAATGCTTCCACAAATACCTTGACTACCTCCACTAACAGCTTACATATCATGTGGGTGCCACCAACCTACTACTGACCACACATGCCTAAGAGCTAAGTGCAGGCTAATAAAGACTAATAAAGTACAAATTCTTTTTCCTCAGAGGTGGGAAATGTATCATTTTAGATCACATAAGAGGGCTTAATGGACTAATACACAGCATGTAGAGTTCTATCACGTTTGTCCTCATGAAAAGATAAGTCATTTTGTTACTGCCTAAATTATTTGTCTTTCATTGATACTATCACACATTTGCCTACTGATTTCAGTCTTCCTTTCCAGTAACAAGTACTGTACATAGGCTAATGGAATAGAAATTATTTTATTTGACAGCACCTAAGTACACAGATGGATGGAAGTATCTTGCCCAAATCTGACCTCCATGGTGCCATGGCAAAAAAAGGAGATGCTTAATTTTTTTCTAAACGCACACTGTTTTTGTCTCTATGCACTTTTACTTCTTCTAGTCATCAGAATCACTAAACGCATGTGGGTCCTGGTTGTTTGTCCAATGGTCAGGAACACACATGCCGACCTAAAACAAGTCTACCAACACAGTAGTGACCCTCTAAAAATGCAATGTTCAATAAACACAGAAAAAACATCAAAACCACTTTGTCAGGCTCAGCTATGTGTTACGCATTAGAATAACTACCACGGGCCCACTAACATGCTTGCATTTAAATGTTACTTCAATGGTTAATTTAGTTTGCACTGTGGGCACAAAATGTAACAGAACACACATTATATTTTATCTATAGTACTAAGAGTTTTGTGTACAAGACTCATGTTGACAAGAGTACTGTATGTGTGCACTTTCCCCCCAGTGGTGAAAATCACGGATGTGTGTTAACAAGTGTGACGACAGATGAGATACAGTCATCCCTTGTTGTCACCATCACCAGAGCAACATCACTAAGATGGCTAAACCTTGCTTGAAGTTGCATTCAACAACTGTGAAGTGAAAGTAGAACGTCACCTGTTGATCAGGGTTCCAAACAGCAGCCTGATGGTTCTCTGAATGTTTTCAGTGCACAGCCAGCTCCACTGCTCCCTCATCAGCAGACACAGGATGTTCAGAGCCACCTCAGCCAGCCCTGTCTCAGATGCTGATCCTGCAACATGCAAGACACACATAAAACATGATTCACTCTGACAAACTAAAAATAACTGTACTGTATGTTGGTTTGGCATATTGTAAAAGCAGCATCAGATAGAAACAAAGATCTATAGAGGGACATGTAAATCTGAAACCAAACATTACTATGAGTTTCACATAGTAAGTAAGTAATAACTTGAACACGGCAAGTCAAGCAGTCACATCAGCACTTGATACGTACATTAACACTGCCCTCGTGTGGTTAGACGAAGTTGCTGCTGGTTCTGCAGAGTGTGACTTGTGCTGCCACTCTAAAATCTACCGTGTTTTACTACATCTACTATGCATGTGCAGCATTTTTTTAATCAACGGCCAGAGAAACATCATTTATTTTAGCTGTATACACTAATGTTTACAGAAACAGGCCAGCCCACTTACAGTCAATTAGCAGGTTGTTATTGTGTCATGCACATTACTGATGTATTTTTAAGACACTTACTAGTGAGTCAGGAAGAAATGACTACGTTATGACTCTGTGTTCACTCAGCTACATACTGGTATTATTAAAATGACTATAAATTTGCCAATTTTATTACCTGTCACCATGTTTCCTAATTTCCTGATGTACAATTTGAATACTGTCAGCAATGGCTATGTAACTGCAGCGACTCAAACGTAAACTGTTGGCATGTGTAGGCTGCTATTTCATCCAGCAGCTGTTCTTGTGAAATACAGTATGTCTGTAAATATTCCCAGTCGTCTGGAAGTTGAGTCACGGCTACTGAACTTCCAGATGTTCCTGTAAAAGTGATATTTAAATGATGGTGATCTAGTTATTGAATTTGAAATAATTTTCTGTTTTGCTGAAAAAATACCACAGGGCACCAAAATATAGGGGACTCTGGGGAATACCTCTCACTGAAATTTCCAAAAAACCCAGAAAAAGACTCATGACATAAGTTTCACTTCTCTTTTCTTACTCCCACTCTGCCCATTGTCCCATATTGTGTGACAGGTTCTTCCCCTGATGAGATATTGAACACTTAAATATTAACATATTCCCTTTCCATCACTGAGATAAGTGCTCACCAAAGCAGCGTAGTGTCCATGTTGTACATAGACCCATTCACATTACAGCCAATCTCTTTTTCACTCATGTTATCTTAAGGAGTATTTTGCCCAGTGAGGAAAATTAAGAGAGCTGTAACACCAACTAAATTGGACTTTTGCTTGAGTATCGCCAAATGTTGCCAAAATTTTACCCTTGTCTGATGACTCTGAAGAGTGACAGGAATATGAAACAGGCTTGTTTTCGATTAAATGAGTTGGCTGTCATTGTGGCGGAATGCAGAATGGAAAGTGGTGGAGTGAATCTGACAGGAAAGAAGGAAGACACAACAGGCACTGGAAGAGGAAAACGAAAGCAGACAAGTGTGGGTGACTCAGACAAGTAGACATGATGATTTCACATATTTGCAATTTCTGAGAAAAACATTTGATGAATAGAGCGGTACTGTGCAGTATGTATGATGTTACGGATTTTTTTAACTCTACTTCTGTAAACTGGAGTATTCAGAAGAAGAATAACAGGGACTTTTCTGAAAGCTGGGAAATCCAGCACTGGTACTGGCCACACGTCCCCCACATACTCCCCTCACTACAAGCCAGCACAGGTCTCTCCAGTACACAGTTTTTAAAGACGATGGGAGTTGCAACTTCCACCTTTGCTACTTTGCACATTCTAGGTGCACAGAGACATAGTTTTTCTATTCAGGTGTCCAGCATGAGATTCTACAAAACTCTGATGCTGGATGAGACATTTGAGGAGATTCAGTTTGTCCAGAATGAATTACGGTTTGATACAAAGGCATGTAAGAAAAGACACAATATTGTTTCTGAGTGTAACAAGTTAATATTATTACTACACATCATAACACTAAACGGAGTGTCGGTCATTGTGCTGTGAGGCATTCAGGGCCAGTACGAATGTAGGTCATTGCATTGCATTCAGAGACAGGACAGAGTGTAGGCTAAGAGTGTTGTGAGGTGTTCAGGTATAATACAGAGTGTAGGTCATCCCTGTTTCCACAGTGCTCAGAGCCCAATAGCGTTTAGTGTTCCAAATTGTTGTTGATTGAATAAAATCCTACACCAAAAAAACGTACCTAAAGCAGCTTTGAAACATGTATCAATTAACAAACAGCCAGACCAGATCCTTGTCCCATGCTCACCGTGTTCATGACTTTGCCTTCCACTCAAACTGTCACGTAGACAGCCTCCAAATTCTCTGACTAGTGGACTGTCCTCCCACTCTGTCTCAGCTCTAATGGACAGTTTTTCTTGTTCAGTGATAAGTCCTTGTAATTCTTCCAAGGACATCCCGTTAAACACCTTTGAGAGCAGAGAACAGGAGGATGTTGAAAAAGAAAAAAAATCATTTCAGTAAGGTCATTGGTCATTTGGTTTGCAAATAGCAAAAGAGTTTTGTATGTACGTCTGGATAAATTACACCTATGTTACTGCTGAACCTCATCACTGTAGATGATAACTACTGATAAAATAACGGTATAACATAAGTTACTTACTGTTCTACTTTGCTCCCAACTGAACAAGACTTGTGGTTTTATGTCTGAGCCATTCATAAAGGGAATGTTTTTACTGGAGAACTTCAGGCGGGACCTACGAGTACACAAAACAACAAAACGAAAACTAAATATCAGAAAATGAATATTTAACATAATCCTGGTTGCTCTCTGCCAGAGAGGATGGTGCTACTTTTCATCTGGCTGCGTATAGGGTATAGCTTGTACAGAGGTTTGTGTTGCCTCCACAAATCTTAGCCTTCGCAGCCCTTCACGCAGGTCATGATCCCTCACAGGCTTCCCACCCACAAAGTGTGACTTACAGGGATGACAAAAAATCAGCACTCAACTGGAGATTGTGTCCTTTCAAAAAATGCATGTGTGACCATGTTTCATCTCTGCAACCTGACACTTATGACTGTAGTGAAAAGCACTGCAGTAGTTTTGCGTAGTGAAAAAAAAGTACATTTTCCACATCATTTCTCGCAGCTTACCAGTTGGACTAAATTGTAAATTCGATTTAAAGCAGTTCATGGGCTGTCGCCTATGTAAATATCTAATAACTAAACAAGAGATGTTACAATTAAATAGTTTTTTTTCAGTTGTAGAGAACTTGTTTTGTACCTTTTCTTTGAAATGCAATGTATAAAGTTTATTATACTATGTAATTATACTAGTGTAATTGTTCTTACTACAATATAATAATCATTCTTATACTTAATCAAAGTATAAATAGACAGAGGAAATACGACAAAAGTAAGACTGGCCATTATTGGTGCTCTGAGTGCTAATAAGCAAAGTGGACCAATGTTGGTCTAGATCTCTGTAGTCATACTTGCTCTTCTTGTCTGCACTTAATTTCCCTCCATCCACCTCTGATTCGTTATCCTCCGTGGGGCTCTGTGGTTCCGAACGAGGAAACGCTGTTTTCAGGGTGTCCACAATGGCATTCACCACAATCTACGCACCACAAAACACACATACTGCATTTCAGACCCACTATAAAGCCAGCAAAACTTTAAATGTACAACATAACCCCGTTTCCAGAAAAGATGGTAGGTAAAATGTAGATAAAAAGAAAATGATTCATCAATCATTTAAAACCTAAACCGAGAAATAGGATTGTTTTTTGAAAACTGTCTGTACCTGACTTACAAATACTCCAT
The DNA here is from genome assembly GCA_032362345.1 of Sandelia bainsii. Lineage (NCBI taxonomy): Eukaryota > Metazoa > Chordata > Actinopteri > Anabantiformes > Anabantidae > Sandelia > Sandelia bainsii. The sequence goes on from JAUMHL010000005.1 coordinate 23,663,350, forward strand.
ACATAATTATGCAAGCACGAACATTTCTTTTTAGTACTATATAGTGTGTTTACAGCTTTGCATCACTCTGAGTATGGTAATGGAGGCACAGTACATGAAATATTCAGGGATCAGACCTTATCTATACGTGACACAATGAAAGGCTTCTTGACAAAGGCAATCCTTGCATCTGTGTTGAGAGCCAGAAACTCCTGCATCTCTTCACTATTGGCTATTTCAGGGATGGCACAGAGTTGCTGTAAAGGTACACAGAATGTCTTAGAGATCCGAAACGATTGAAGTAATAATAAAAACACTAAATGAATGTAATATCAATCCACCAACTTTCAAAAAGGTCTCCAGCAATCCTTTTCTAGCCTCTATCTTGTCACTGTCCATGTTTCCAAATGGCATGTCTGGAAATATTTTCTTTGGACCTTTCACACCTGAAACACAGTCAGTTTTTAATATAACTAAATACCAAATGTAAATCAGCCCAATCTTCAAAACAATTAATTAAAGTTTACGCTTCCTACCTTTGATGAGTTTCCGTAGTTCTGTTTTTTCTTCTAGCCGCGTTTGCAGATTGAGGAACTCGCTGTATCGTCTGTTGACTGTGTGATAGGCCACTGGTTGAACGGGAGATGGATTCTCCCAGCTTGTCTGTACAACTTCAGCATCCTCAGAAACTGGCTGGATGGAGTTCTCACAGCCCATTGCTGTTTCATACTGAAAAGCAAACAAACCATAAGGCTTGCCATATGTTGTTGACCAGTGTCTTAGTTTATATTGTGGGCAATATACTGCAGCTCAGAAAAAAACAAAAACTTTGGTGGACCATATTCACACAGTGGCCATTTTCATCCATTTCCTTCCACTGGAACTATAACATGAGCACCCAACTTCTCAAAGTACATATGTCACACGAGAACACAAAATGCATATGAGCCCTTTAGTAAAACAATATATCGGATGACATATTAGCTAATGTTACGGTTAAACAACGGCTACCGACTATCCACTGTTTTCTTAGTTGGTCATCTTTCAGAAAGTATACCAATTCAAATATTTAGTCGGATTATCTACACTTATAAGCCTTACAGCAATACAACCTTATCCATCTGATAAAAGTCCTACCCTTAGTGAGACATCAGAGGAAAATGGCCAGCACGTGAATGCAGCGTACAGAGGAGCTGAGGTCAGTAAAGCAAAGCAGGGATGGAAACTAATCTTTTAAGTTAATGAGGAGATGTTTTTTACTGTATGTATGTTAATGAGCAAGTTCTCACAGGGTGTATAATCCACTTAATAGACAGGGAGACTGATCATGCAGGCAACTATCAGGGCTTCCAGAGCACTTCAAATGTCAAACACTAAAGTTGTTTTAAGCTATTCCTCCACTGTCAAACGTAGCTATGGGTCAGTCGTCACACACTCATGGATGCATGCACACCTATACCGCTGCTGTAAAACTCCCTGAGAGAAAAACTGGAATGGCCTAAAAATAAAAACAGGACATGAAACATGCCACCCATACTCACGCAAATGCATGATACATGCAAAATTGGGACCAACTCATAAAAGTATAGCTCTACTAATAGTCAAAAATTCCATAGGGTTGCTTGAATTTTTTTTACAATGTTTCAATTGTAACTTTTCTTGTAAAGACAATCCTGGAGGGTTACATGTGAAAAGGTGCAGGATAACACATGATGAGCAGAAGCTGGAGAAACAGATGATGTAATCGCCTTACTTTGATGGTGTATAGTGTGTAGGGATGTGAGCCAGTGCCTCTGTGTTCCTTAGCTGTGATGGTGCCAGTGATGCGGAGGTTCTGGATGATGACTGGTCCATCAGGGCTGCTGAGAGGTTCAAAACTAAATGATGGCATTGGGCAAGAGCCTTGCAATGGACTGACTACAGTCGGATCATTGGGGTTCCCCAACCCAGTCTGTTCTACATGCAGAAGAAGGTCTTTGGTTGGATTTACTGTAGGAGAACTAGCATCCTTCTCCGTATCCTGTAGGCTGCTCATACAGGGAGTCATATCTGCTGTTTTAACAGATAAGGGACCACAGCCATTAGGATGTTTAACTGGTTCTGAATTTACCAGAACTTTAAGGCAGGAGCCATCCACTGGATAAGGGCAAACAACCTCCAAGTCCACACCATTGTTGTTTTCAGCACACATGTTACAGTCCTTCTGTCTGTCATCCGGGCCTTCCCCTTGGCCTATCATAACAAGAGAATCAGTCGAACTCTGTTTATACTCAGCCAAAGGAGAATCCAGGTCAGAGTCATTTTCCTGGTAAAATGGGTTTGACTTGCTTCCTCTCATGTATTGCTTTAGAAAAGGTTGAGTTTCTTCTTCTTCAGCATTGTTCTGTGGACCATTCACCTCCTTGGAGTCAACCACATCATAGACAGAAATCTCAGACATCTTTGTCTCATGGACCATTTCAGTCTCTGCCCCTGCTGGAGGAACTTCAGTATTCCTCTGGGGTACCTGTGATGTTTCTTGTAATGCAGTATGCTCTGATTCGACAGGTGATGGTATTGGTGGGGATGAAGTCAGTGGTTCTGTTGCAATTGGTTCTTGTGGCTTGCAGGACCAGTCAAATATTTCAATCACGAGGAGGTTTAACCAGTCAGGGTCAGACAGTTTTGCAATGAGAGGGAGAAGGACGTTGCAAGTGATGAGCTCTCCAACAACAAACCGTCCAGTCCGGGACTCCAAGTGCGGTGATGGCACCAAAACATGCAGCAACAAATCTACGACTGCTCTGGTGTAGTTGAGTTCAATTTTGTCACTGGTCATGGCAAGATGAGGCGTGGTAACTCTGGAATAGGCTTTCCACAGTCGTTCACTTTCGCTGCTCCAGTTTGCTGTCAACAGTGTCTCCTGCTCAGTCACCAGCTCCTTGGCTTTGATGTAGTCCTGCAGGTGGCAGCCAAACAGATCCAGGATCCTCTGAGTCAGCTCCTGCAGTGATAAAAAAATTCAAAATTTTAAACAAATTTTTGTTCTTTATAGTAATGTTTTGGCACAAGTGTGGCTTCTTCAGAGTCTATAAATTAGACAGCTCAAAAGCTCTCAGGTCATGGAAGGCGCAAAATGCAAGCAAATACCCTGCAACACTTTAAAAAGTTCCAAAGGCTGAGGTCTAGATCTTAGTACCTTCCTGTCAACCCGTCTTGCACGCATTTTCAGCTCCATAGCCATAAATATCATGGCCTCTTGAACCTCTGTTTGAAAACCACTCTCAGAGGACACAGTGGAGTACCAGGAGGTGACGAAATCCCGGATGATTTTTCTCACTGTGTTGTGAATCTCTTTGTCCAAGTGATGCTCGTCTTCCATAGAGGATGAAACCTGAAACTAGCAATGACAAAATAACAATGCCCAATAAAACTTTTATAACAATGTCTACAAATTAAAAGCGAAACTAACACCAGATCTTTTAACTACATTTACCTGTTCGAGTGTGATAAACCTTTCCAGGTGAACCATGTTGTTGGACTCGAGGACTGCCTGCGAGCCAAGCCAGCCCCCGAGAACCACCAGTAAGCTGGTGAACACACACAGCAGCCAGATGTTGACCAGCAGGTGGAACAGCACAAGCCATGCCAACACTACACCAAAGCCCAACAAGCTCTTCTTTCCCAACACATCGGTCATGGCAGTGCAGGGGTTGCTCTCTGGCTTTAGACCCTCAGGAGGAGTGTGGAGATCACACATGCTGGAGCAACGTCACACCCTGAAAAACAAAAACAATAACAATGGAGAATATAGATTTGGTTCAACACAGAATGAGAAGCCCCATGAGTGTTAGTATCCTTATAAAAACCTGCAAATCTGGGCCAGGGACATTAGAGAACTGTTGGACCTCTGCTGACCCAATTTTCCCCAAAGTCTTTGTGTTGGTCTGTGTAAAATGCTGCTAGTTTAACACTGTTTCATTTTACTGTATGTACACTTTGCATGTGAACAATTAATTTAATTCTGAACACGAAGTCAAAATATATTTATGCTAGCTGCTAACGTTAGCTTGTACGATGCCTCGCCCGACTGCGTGTATACACAGTTTGACGTTAGTTGTTTGTCTTTATCTGTATTTAATACCGTGGAGCAGCTAGGTAACGTGTTTGACGTACATTAGCCCCGATACAAACCGTTATCTGCTCTGTTATGAAAACGCTAAACCAAACTCCACTTACATATTTCACAATTTACTCTATATTTGTTGCTTGACACGAATACGCCCAATAAAATTGGTTTTAGGACCATATTGACTCCGTTACACGCAACAGCTGTACATTCGGCAAACAGGTTAATCGACATTTCAACATAATATCTCGCTAATAAATGTGTTGGCGTTATAATGTTAATACTTAGCGTTATTCCGTCACCACCCTCCATGTTTAACATTAAAACGTTAGTGGAGAAAGAGTAACCACATATTAAATGTGTGGGGTACACGTCGAATTATTAGGGACATCATAGTTTTTTTAGGTATTGTAAATTTGCCGAAATAACGACAAAATGATGTCGTTTGCGCGGAGGTTCGCAATAATTGCTAATTTTCTGGCTAAAGGTTCGCAGCATTATTACACAAGTGTTACTTCAACCTACATGCGCCCCAGTCTAATATGTTGGAATGTTTCCCTTTCATAGATACAATTTACCAAGGTGTATAAATAAAAGACAAAAATCTTTAACCTGCATGAGCTGTCATGAAATTCAATGGGAGGTCTCGTGAGCGTCTTGATGACCATCCTTTCGTCTGGTTTGTTTACTTCCTGTATGATGACGTATGTTGGAATGAGAAAAACTGTTCATGGCTCCTATAATGTTTTTGTAGAGTAAGAATAAGGTAGTCAGAAAAAAAGTAGTACATAAAAAAGACATTTCAATTTAATATACATAATATATATATATATATATAACACAACTCAAATTGTTGTGTTGACGATCAATAAATTGCAGTTCCCATAATGCTTTGCTCGCGAATGAGACGTATGGGATATCTTGTTTTATGGTGGATTTACTGTAAAGATGTAAAAAATGTGACATTAGTAAGCCAGTGGTGTCTGTTGAAGGTGTAGATACAGGACACATTTGTTTTTGAAGGCAATGAGACAGAAAGATTAAATTCTTTTGTATGAATAATGGAAAAATATCATCTCCAAAACGGAACTTTGGAAACATCTGTCAGGAGCTCTCTGAATATTTTCAGAATATGAGGTTGTTGTTTTTTTTAAGGATTATACTGTCTGGTTTGGGGCCAAATAGGTAGCCATAGATATGGCATTTCTTACAGTGAACAAACACAGCCAAAAACTTGGCTTTTGATTTGTCCAACAAAAATGACAGTATGTGTCTAGTCTTGTTTATTAGTATCGTTCTGTATTTACATGCTCTATCTATATTCCAACATGTTATATTTACATATAGCCTATAGCAGACACAGAGCAGCATGGACAACATTTAGAGTCATGCTACTGACCAACTAACACATGTCAATTCAATATTCACCCTCCTTTTAGCTCTGTTTCATTCTCCACTAGCTCCTGTGGGAAATATCTGTTGCTCTCTTTAGAGCTAATTTTAAATATTTAAATTTTGCCATTTGCTGTTGGACACATTAGTTTACAGTGAGGGATTGTTTTGTCTTCCTCTATTTTTTCTCTCTCATCTTTCCCATGCCTACTACTTCCATACTGTGCAGAACCAGCCAGCTCAGACCTCGGTCTCATTTCTCAGGGTCTTGTGAGAGCTATATCTTACACATTATACACAGACCTGACGGACTTAACTCCCACAGTCTCATTAGTTCAGTGACCTCAGTGTTTTCCCATGTAGTGGCAAAATGAAAACCACCAACAATAATACAGTGTTCTTCTAATTATAACACATTATCTCTATATTGCTAAATTGTTTTGTTACCTGTGATGGGAAATTTTTTGTGAAAGTGAGGATAAAAATGAAAAAGTAAAACATATTTGAATAGAAACAATCAAATCTCAGAATGCAGTTTTTGTTGTTGTTGTTGTTGTTGTGGAAGTCCAATGTAATGCTGCAGCAGCTTTAAGTTTGATTTAGGCATCTTTTGACACCACTGAATGAGCACTTTCAGGTCAGGTATTGAAATGAGTGAAGATGGAGGAATTGAGGTATGTAGATGACTAGTACAACTTCACTAATCTGATTTGTTCAGTGTGGTTGACTCTCGAGCCGGTGTGGGAAAATATTTCTGGAAGAGGAGCTGCGTAGTCCCTCATTAAAATTAGGTTGGGATAGGTTAGGACTTTTTTGCGAGGCTGTTTCCATAGGCAGAGACACCGTGTTAAAAGTCAAGCTTTACTGAGGACTCCTGTCATTTGACCTCAGTCATGAATCGGCTTGCGACCACTAACGAGACATTACCACTGCTAAAGGTGAGTGAATCTGAACCAGCAGTTTCCTTTTTCTCATTTTACATTTTCTTCATTTCATTTATTCGATTGAAATAGTGAGGTGCTTTTTTTTTTACCAAATTTGCTACATTGTACGTCTGTGTTTTTATTTCTATGGAATATTAAACTTCTGCTTGTTCATGCTAATACTGATTAAGCCTCTCCCACTCAGCTCTCTCAGTTTATATGATGCTTGTGTTTGGTAGGTTTCTTTTTCCTCTCACAGTGTCAGTATCAGCAGGAGAGGGAAGAGGTCCAGACTGTGGAGCTCTATCATCAAGATGATTCCTCACATGGCTCTATGTAAATTCTGTAAGTTTTGGACACCTTTTTCCTCTTAATAAATGAAATCATCGTTAAAAAAAACAGCATTTTGTATTTACTCAGGTTATCTCTGTGTAATATTAACATTAGTCTGATGATCTGAATCATTTATCATCAAGTGTGATAAATAAACAAAATCATTGTAAAAATCGGGAAGAGGGGAAATACTTTTTCACAGTACTGTATTAAAACTTAACACATTCATTTACTAATACTAGACTAATTTATTTATCATACAGTAGGTTCTGCTCAGAGGTGGGGTTTGGTTGTTTCAGTAGTGACGAAAGGAAACTAAAAGTGTGTCACTCCTTAGACATCACTTAAAGAAGAGGTTTTAGACTTATATGATCTTTAGCTGTTTTAACTAGTCCTCCTCTTGTGCATTTGCCTCCTGATGCTTTGACTTCACTCACTCTACCGTCATTTTCTGCCTGCATCAGTTCCTCTGGTCCTGGTCGGGGTCGTGGTGTTTGCTGCGAGCGGCATCATCGGGGACCCTCTGTATGAGTGTCTCCAAGACACAGACTACAACGTGCTTCTTGATATTGTGGGAAAAGGTCTCCCTGCCACCAAGACACCTCGTCACGTAGCCATCATCGGTGGGGGCATCGCCGGACTTACTGCTGCAAAGCTTTTAGAAGACGCCGGCCACAAGGTAAAGCCATTTATTGTGAGGAAATAATGATTATGGAAATGCATTGGTGCCATTTTAATGCATATTACAATACACTTGTACACATATTGTAGTATTGTATTTATTATGATGACTGTGTATGACCATGGACAATAAGGTGACCATAATAGAAGCCAGTAACCGCATTGGTGGACGTGTTGAGACCTTCAGAAACAGAAGAGAAGGCTGGTATGCTGAGGTGGGTGCCATGAGGATCCCCAGCTTTCATAAGTGAGTAAAGAAATTACTTGACTCACACACATATAAATGTCTGCTTTGTCATTATATGACAGTGACATGAAGGAACCAGCAAGTGGACTGTCGCAAAGACTCTTTGATCAGTATTTGGAAGAAATGTGCAGAAATGAACAGAAATAGCTGAGTTCCTTTCAGCTCTACTGAGAACTTTAGTGCCTTTCACCTCATTTTCCCACCAGCATCTTTGTTGGAAATATTGGATTTGTCAGGTGGCCAGAAACCAGAGTTCATGTGATAGGTGACATTACATCTATGTTACATTTAAGTCAAAAAGTAAACTAATACAGTTTTAAATAAATGATCTAAGTACACGGTACTTCATCCATGATTAGTCTCATATACTGTATATAAGATATTAATATACATAATCATTTTACAGGATTCTGCTTACAGTTGTTTCCAAATTACAACTTTCCCTAAACCCCTTCATCCAAGACGACATCAACACCTACTATCTGGTAAACGGAGCGCTACACAAAACCTATACTGTGGAAAACAACCCTGCTGTGCTCAACTACAGCTTGAATGAAGGAGAGAGGGGGAAGTCAGCTGCTCAGCTCTTCAGTCAGGCACTCTGGAAGGTCTGTGCACATTCCACACATTAATAATACCAGTATTATTTAGTAAGCTTGGATATCTTTTTTTCTTATTGCACAAGGACAGATATATGTGTATTAGTAAGAACTGTGATCTGTGAATAGGTGAGGGATGACCTTAAGACACTCGGCTGCAGTGCCATGTTGGATAAATATGATTCCTACACAGTGAAGGTAAAGATGAATATAGTATTATATTATATATCATATCCATCTTTTGAAGCTAAGTCCAGATGTTGTCAGTTCAGCAAAACTCAAATGAACCGACTTTGTCATTCCAATACTCGGGGAAGGACGTGTAAATAACATTTTACATGTGACTACTGACAGGAATATCTAGTGAAGGAAGGCAACCTCAGCCGTGGTGCGTTGAGGATGATCGGGGATCTCCTGAATGAAAACAGCCTCTTCTACACATCACTGGTAGAGATGCTGTACATACAGTCAGACATCAATGACAACAACGAGTAAGAAATATTCAATTTATCATTTCTATTACTGGCAACATGTAGTCTGTGGTGTGGATGGAGCATCTCTGGAGTTTTAGGCGGTTTAGTGTGATGAAGTTTTAAGGTGCTCCCACAGCAAAGCAAATGTTGGATGTCTTCTTTCCAGGTACTTCGAGGTGACAGATGGCTTTGAGCACCTCCCCAGGGCCTTCTACCAGGTATTAAATGCCACCATTCTCCTCAACTCCAAGGTCAAGCTGATCAACCAAACAGGTGGCAGCAATGTGACTGTAACATACCAGGACTGGCGTGATTCAGGCTCTCTGATCAACCTAACAGTGGACTACGTCGTGGTTACACCCACAGCTAAGGCTTCTCTCTTCATTGACTTCCATCCCCCTCTCTCTGGGGACAAGATGGAGGCCCTGCGCTCAGTTCATTACGCCAGCTCCACCAAGGTGATACTCAGCTTCAGGGAGCGCTTCTGGGAGAAAGAGGGCATCAGAGGAGGGAAGAGCATTACAGATCGTCCCTCTCGGTTTATCTACTACCCCAGCCACAGCTTCCCCGGTACAGCCGCGGGGGCCCTCCTGGCTTCTTACACCTGCTCTGACGATTCCACTCTCTTCCAAGGGATGAGCGAGGAGGAGCTGATGGCTGTGGTCCTGGAGGACTTGGTCAAGATCCACGGAGAGGACATCAGGCAACTGTGGACTGGGGGGCTGGTAAAGAAGTGGGGCTTGGATCCTTACAGTCTGGGAGCCTTCGCCCTGTTCACACCCTACCAGCAGGGGGAGTATGCAAGAGAACTGTTCCAGAGTGAGGGGCGTGTGCACTTTGCAGGAGAACACACAGCCACACCTCATGGGTGGATAGAAACTGCCATGAAGTCTGCAATCAGGGCAGCTAGAAATATTAATAGTCTTTAGTAGTTTAGTTGTATTTGTAGGAAATATTTGTACACATATTGCAGCATGTTCCCTAGAGTGGACTTTAAATGATGACATTATACTGCAGTGCTTATTGCTCTTGTAATGGGATGAGCTGGAGGTTTTGTATGGAAAGGTTCTAGTGACAAAAATGGGAAAGAAACGACATTTAGAGTCCCTTTAAGTCTAACATACTAAGTGCCAAATTGGGTGCCCTTTCTATTAAAGCGCCCATCAGGATTCCCACACATGTGACGAGTGCCTTTTCAATGAAGAAAATCAAGTTAAAGTGCACTTTAGGACGCACTGTGTAGGAGCAATGCATTGTGGAGTGCCCTTCAGTGGAGAACATGAGATACTCCACCTTGAGGTGTAGCAAAACTGGTAATAAAATCATGAGTATTATTATATCTACATGCATTTATAACCTTTAGAGGTTGTAAATTAAACCTCCTGTGACCAAAGTGTTATGTAATGCTGCAAAAGAAGCTTCTGAGTAACCCTGTTAACAGACAAACAGTTATAAATGTTATTTTACAGCTTTAGTGACTTTTTAGATGAAGATTTTTAATAGCAAATATAATCACCTAATACATTGTAACACATTATTATGGATTAAAAACCTGTCAGTAGATTAATTTATTAAACTCAGCTGCATCTCTATCAGTGGTGCTGTTCTTGTTCCACACCAAGCTGCTTTGTAACTTTGATCCTTATTTTAAATGAATCCCTAGAACATTTCATTGCCATAATGTTCACATTTGGAAGTTTGTCAAACTAATCTGGACTAAACTTGTACATTCATGTCAGCAGCATCAAATTCAACTGTTGTGAATACTTTTTTTTTTACTGGTGTACATGTACTTCTTTTAGACAAGTACTTGCACTTTTACTATATTGTACTATTAAGTTAGTGTACTTCTACTGCTACCAACTATACCTCTCAGTTGCTGCCCACTCTGATTTATGATGTATATGTTCTATTTTACACTTTGTTCTGTATATATGGTTTATTTCGGGTGTAAAAACTGTTTTAAATGTGACAAGAGCCCAAATGGCCAAATAATTTGTACCACGTGACCCTAGACTGCGTCTCTTATTGGCTAAGATCAAAACATGAATCTAATCTTGAGCTTGAATGTTGTTTTTTTTGTTAGTAATAGATTATTAAGCATTTTTTCATCTACATAATCAGCGTTCATTTATTGTGATTCTCTGACGATACTTTTACTGTTGTATTTTCCTAAAACTCTAAACAGTATCATTCTGTATAAGTAGTAATTCTGTAAATATCTGACATTTTTCTACCAGATGCACATTTTGTTCCTGATAAAACCTGATGTTTAATTAAAATGGTTTTGCTGATGCTCCTCCTCTCTGGGACTGTAACATTGGGCCTGGTCCAGCTTACAATGGGAAAATGACCCCTTCTGGTGAATGATGGAAGTTGTTTTATTGTTCCTTTGTTAGTCAGAGCTAAACTTTACATTGTTCCAACCACCTTAACAGTGAATGAGAGCTAAAACTCTGATTTTACAGCCGAGTTGAATCTGTTATCTGTTGTGGTATAAGACTGTGGTGAAGTATCAGATCAAACACAGATCCATCACTGCGTCCAAGCACAAACAGATTTAAAGAATAAAGTAGCGTGCCTGTGTGATAAAAGACTTCCATTAAGCTTCTGTATCATCGCCTCCTTAATCCTCTAAACACAAATAAAGAGAAGTGAAACAATCCTTCCTGATGATAAAAGGATTTCCAGGTCGCTCAAAGAAAGTTTTTGGTCTGCCTGGAGAAAACTACATTAGCCCGTTTCGATTAAAATATAGAAAAACCACAGGCAGGACGGTGAACATGAGCGTACTGTCCGTTTATTAATGTCACGTTACACACATTTTCAATTCCAACATCTTGCTGCCATTTGCAGCTACAAACATACACAGAAATGCAAAATACTTTATGCCACGCAGTTCTGTTGGCATCTATAGTCCACTGTTAATGAGCACCCTTCTGTACCATCTGTGTGAAGCGGTTAGTTATGGTCAGGGTGGTGTCAATGAATCGCTCCACACAGCTCACCAGGCACATCTCCGTCCTGTGGTCCAGCTTGGAGCCCGGACTGTCCACACACTTGTCCCAGCAGATGTCGGTGAAACTGTGTACCTGGAATCAACATTGGAAAGCTGATTGGCAGCTGATTTCTAATACACTGGGATTAAAGGATAAGTTCAGTCATTTTCAAAATTAATCATATTCCCTACAAACCGTATTACAGAACAATTAATTGACGTTTCCTCTAAACTTTCATCTGAGGCGACGTCGGTTTCTGATGATGTCACAGCTGGACCAGGCTGCAGGTATAAACTGCTCTGTATGACTTGGAGTTTATAATAGCACAGATAATGTGATGATGTCCTCACCAAATAATAATGAACAGCAGTGTAGTGCTGTTTGTACTGTTCAACTGCAGAAAGCACAAAAATGAGACATGAGGCGTTCTCAACACAACTTGGATAACTGATCCAATCAGGATGGATAGGATGGCAGCTCAGATGTTGTCACACTGTTTATTTGAAGGGGAACATGCAGAGAGGGTTTAGTCTCATTTGGACGACATCACCATCCCACTGTCCCAGCAGAAGTTATACCTAAAGCCTGATCCAGCTGTGATCCATCATCACACAGAAACTGATGTCGCTTCAGATCACAGGGTCAGAGGGACAGACATGTCATTTGTTTTCCAGAATCCTCTCCTGCCTTTCTTCATTGCATCTTACTTTTGAGGGGACTGACATGCAGGTGAAGTAGTAAGTAAAGGAAACAAGGAGATGCTTTAAGGTAATGAGATGCTCAAGAAGAAAGGAAATATGGCAAACATTGAGTTGTGGGACATTTACAGCATAAAAATAAAACATGCCTCATGGTAGACTATCAATCTAACAAGTTTGGTTCAAACGACCTCTGCAGTTCTTGTCCCTTTGGTTTAGGTTTTGGGGCAGAGGTGAAAGCTTCTAGGGACAGTTAATGTTTAGATCTGTACATCTTACTGCTTTTCTCCCCCAGTTCCAACTAATAATGTTCATCATCATTTATTTCATTGTGTTAGTATTGGAAATAAACACATATGGTGCAGTGAAAGACAACATAAGCTGACTTCATGTTTACACCTCATGATTTGTTAAAAGTGGCTCCACTAGCCACCAGCTAGCTAGAACTGCTCTTTACACACATTTTAATGATAGTACCTTACTTTTAAGTCAGATTTTATACGGACTATTGTTACCAAATTGCTCTAATTCACGTTCCCTTGTACTTAGCCAGGGTGTTGCCAAACTCCATTCAAAAAACTGACAATTTAATATGACCTTTGTACATAACCGAGCTACAGCTGCAGACAAATTAACTTAGTGAACTAAACGAACCTATCATGTTTCATTATTGTCTAACACCGTTTTTATGTGATGAAACACTGAAAACTTGAAATGTCACATCTTAAGCGGAGTTTGGTGTGAGTTTGAGGTTGTGCCCCCGCAGCACCGGCATGTGGCCACACCGGTCCAGACATGGCTGCTAAAGCGACGGCACAAGTTAGCATGGTTAGCATACAGACCTGGGCCTGGAACTGCGCTTTCTGTTGCTCTATAGCGATCATACGTTGAAGTTCCGTCGCCTCCGCCTTCCCCGAGGCACTCAGATGATCATAACCGTCCATTGTGTTGTTGAAAAGCGACAGAATAACTCCGCTGTCCCGCTGACGAGGCGGTGAGGTGACCTTCAGTTGCACCTCTAGTGAGCGCTGCCGCTTGGGAAATCCACTGGCGGACTCAGGGGGAGGCGGAGGGAGGGTCGTGCACACGGCACATTTTCTGTAAGTCAAGTAGACCATCCTTCATAGAAACGTTATAATGCACAGACACACTATGAGATATTTGTTAATGGATGCTGCAGCTGATCGGACTGATCTGAACTGTCATCTAGACATTTACTGTTTTGCACCAAAGGAAATGCCTTAAGAAGGGCATAGATTTCAAATAATCTGGAAGAATATTTGATATGAGCCATCTACTAAATATTAGAATCCTAATAAGATCACAGGGTTGTCTTTTAGGATTATCCACTCGTATTATTCCTCCAAGGCCTAAAATGTAAAATGGATAAATGTTATTTGTTAGTTTTGCAATGTCATTGTAATAGGCTATTTATTATTTTCCCTTTTTTGTCTTAACCCCTCGTTTTGTTTCTTGTTCTTTATCTTGTTTAAATAAAGTTTGGGGGAAAAAACTACATCCGGTTCACTGTGGTAACCTTGGTTAGTGATCATCATGGCGGCTGTCGTAAGGTTGAGTTGTGTGTGTCGCAGGGGAGTTAAACGTAAGTAGTTCATTTCTGTTTGGTCTCGTATTTTATTAAGTTGTGTAACTGCTTTGTAGTAGTACTGCAGAAGGCTGATATCAAGACGTTTTGACAGAATGCGACTCGGTTATAAGCTGCGTGCAAACAAATCATTTCTGGCTATAGGCTAACGTCACGTTCAAGTTCACGACTGTATTTACTGTAACGTTATGTTAATTAAATTACAGTAACGTCATACAGGCACCATCTCTGCTTAGTTAACGTAGTGGCAAGTAAACGGTTTTTATTTCCCCGCATGCAACCATATAAAGTGACAGTGACCATCATCATAATCATCATGTAGTGTTAATAAAAAAAAAAAAAAGAAACCACGAAATAAACAACACAGAGTTTACTCATACTCAGCGTGGAATTAAACAGAGAGTGCAGAAAGTTGCTGACGTCTGTAGGAAAACTACTGAAGTTGGCATCCCACGTGATCAGGAAGTGAATGTATTTTGTGCACACAAGGTGAAAGAATTGTGCTCGAATAACAACTTGAGAAATGAAATATTAAAATTATGAACCTAGCATTAACACCCAGATGACCCTAAAGTGGAAATGTGCACATTTATGCAAAAAAAAACGTTAAATTGTAATCATTTATCAATAATAATTTTATTGCCCCCAAAGGGTAAATATTTCTCTAGCAGTATGTGTATGAGTGAGAGAGACACACAGACAATACAATAAAACATCCAGAACAAAGAACATAAAGGAGAAGTGTGTCCTGTAAGTCGTAGACCAGGGTTTAGATGTGAAATGCAAGAAGTATTTAGATTAGTGTATCCTCTCTGTAGTTACCACATTAACAGCAACAGTAGAAAAGAGTGTTTGTACCTGTCTAGAAGCAGAGCCAGACGGTCAGATAAGACACACTTTACCAGTGAGAGAGCCAAAGAAAGGAGGTGAGAAAAAAACACTGCCCTGTGGTCAACCAGTTAATTCTGGGGTCAGATCCACTCTCATCATCTGAGTCCTGCAGATTAAAAAGTCTGGAAAGCTTATACATTTATCTTGTTGGTCAACAATGGGTGTTTCACTTATATTTGATCTGTCATCATAGTGCCAGCAATTGCTTGTCACATTATCATTGCCGACATTTGCACAACGTCAGAAAATGCTGCAATCGAGTCATGGATGTATTAGGGAGAAATACTGGAATAAACTGGACTCGAAAATGCAGCCCACTCACTTGCCTCACTTTGACTGGTCCATGAGCCAGAAATGTGTTTTCTAGTTTCCTGGTGTGTCTCGGCGGTGTGTGGCCCACAGCACATGTGCATTAGTGGTTCCCCCCCCCCTCTGTCTCATAGTAAAAAAATGTTCCTGTAGTTGTAAGTGTTCTGTCAACAGTCTTACAGATGTCTGTTTTATTATTATAGTTGAGAGAAAGAATGCTTTTTTAGTCACAGGGATTTGTCGTTGTTGTACTGTGATTGGCCAGTGGGAAAAACTGGCTGAATGGAATGTACTGGGTTGGACAGGAAACTAAGCAGCATGCACTGTGCATCGATTGCTCTTAATCCCATTTATTACAGCTAGAAATCCTGCTATTACTGGAATAAAAAACAATTCCTAAGACAAAAATTAAAGTTGATGTTTATATAATTAACACGTGAGGAGGCTGTGGAGAAAAATGGACACACTCAGCATGTTTGTGTTAGTTATTAGCGACAGAACAAGGAGAATATGTGGACATAATGAACTTTTAAAGAATGTGTTTTGTGGGCATTTGAGAATGATTTTTTTTGTCTTCTCTCTTCAGCTCTGTTCTACCAAAGCACTTTGCTGGCCAGGCCCCTGGTTGTACCTCACAAATACCAGGAGCAGCCCTACCTGCAGACAGCGAGGATTCATCCATCACACGCTCTGCATGGTGAGTGCTGAAAGGTAGACATGCCTGGTTATTTCAAGCTAAGTGACTATTTAGTTATCAGTTACTCCATTAACAGAATTCAGTGCAACTATTTTGACTGAATGCCTAAAAATTGATTCTCTAGTTAGTACTGTTCCTGCTGTCTCGTTATACTAAGTTGAATCTCTTTGAGTTTTGGACTAAAAAAGGTAACTTATTACCTTATATTACTACTGTTATCACTGTACCGTTCTGTAGTGTGGTGTTTTCTAGAGCAGATCATTTATTCACAATTGACTTCCAGCATGGACTGTTGCTGCTCTTTGGGGATTGTTAGAAGCTTCACTGCTCGGCCACGTTTTCTCAGTTTGTAGAGAAGAGGTTCTCACTTCTATTCACTGTGTATTCCCAGACTAATGCACAGCTGTCAACCTCTTCCTCATCTCTTCTGGAATTTCCTTTGTTACCGGCAGAGATCGCCAGCTACTTAGACGTTCAAACAAGCTTCCAGAAAAAGTGATGTGTAGACTGAACAGTGCAGGGTGTGTTTACTGCACCGGAGGTTCTGTAAATGATTAATGAAGTTTAATAGATCAGTGCTTTTAGTAATTACTGTTCTAAACTTTTTCACACGGGTCTGGCTGATATTTGTTAACTTATTTTGCTCAAAAAATGTAATTGTCACTTAAAAAGTAGTATTTACTCAGATTGCCTTTTTCTCATGTTAAGTTTTGCAGTAGATTCAAAAACTGAATAAATCAGGAAGAGGGCAAATACTTATTCTCAGCTCTGCATGTGACACCTTTTCTGCTTCTACAGACCAAAACTACATTATCACAACAAAACCCTGTAATTGCAAACTTCTCAAACCAAGTAGCACTGAGTGCAGCTGTGTCAGCAGTAATCTGTCAGAATGGCCCAGGTCCAGCATCCTGTTTGCCTGTGTGCTTACACTTTACCACTCTGACATCAAAGCAAGTGATTGACAGCTTTGTGGTGTGTGACTGGTGTTTTGGAGCCCAGATTTAGCCCCCTAAATACTAGAGTTGTGACACGAGGTTCACATAAGTTCAGCTTACATGAGGTAGGTTTTGCCCACTGTGACCTGCTCTTTGGGTCAGTGGGTCGCTTCTCTTAAAAGCCACATGTGTAGCTCATACCCCCAAAGTTGGCTTAGTTTAGTTAGGTTCTTAGTCTTGTTTATGCAGCAGCATTTTGTCCTCTGAAAATAAAAAGAAGTTGTAGGGTGTAGTGCATAAAATGAAGAGACGTTTATGATGCTGCACTGTTTCTAGGTGATAAATCAAATTTAAGCACGTTTGTGGCACCGACCGTGTTAACTGCTTTGCACTAAAGGTCAGATCTCCTTGAGTTGTATCTCTACGACTGAAGCATATGTTCAATCTACTCATCAGGTGCTTGATCAACTAAGTGAAATCAGCCTCAAACTGATAGGACAGTAGGAATATTCAAGTCTGGGGTGTTTAGCTTACTCTGAAGTTGGATATCTGCACTAAACTGAGTACGCTCCAACTAAGGAAATAAACTGATCCATTCCTCAGAGATGTGCTTCACTCCATGGGTAACATTTTTGTGGTGAAGGATTCATACCTCAGTATGATAATTAGCTCAAACACAAGCACAGAACAGCTACCTCAAAGCTGTGCAAGGCGTGCTTGAAGAGCAGAGAAGACCAAGGAGTGTTGAAATTTACCCCAGTGGGCAAAGTATGAAGTAAGCTTTAGAGGTGCTGCAGATGGATTTTGCTACCTGTGGACTGAGCCAGGCAAGAGACACCAAACAACTATGGATGGTAAGGAACTAATGAGAGACACGACTGCACCTTCAAACAGACAAAAATAATAATAATTTTTAAAAAAAGTCAATGCTAATGTGAGTCATTGTTGTGTTTCAGATTTCTGATTCATCTGAAAAATATGACTCAGACACAAACTAAGATTTAGTGCTGATTTAGTCTGTGGGTTAATGGTTCATTGTTTGAACATTGCAGAAATGGAAGTCTGTCATTCTGTCTAAATCAGCAACAACGTTTGCATGGTTGACCCAAGATGTTGAGACCTCTTCACAGTGTAGATTAACTCTTGTCACCCAGTGTCACCCAGTCCAGGAAAGCGAATCAAATGAAAAGTTGGCCATGTTTGCGGCAACTGTTTCTCCTTTTACCCCACAGATAGTTAAGTCTGCTGTTCCTCTTGCTCTACAGTGGGCTCCGGCTCCACAGGTGCCTCCCGGCACTGGACAGCCGAGCGGGTGTTGAGCATCATGTTGCTGGCCATGGGGCCTGTAGCCTATTTCAACCCCGGCCCCGTCATGGACTATTCCCTGGCTGCTGCTCTGACGTTGCATGGCCACTGGTAAGACAAACAAACCGACATGAACCCTGGAGTCATTAGTTTTCTGTACATACAGTACACAACAGGGGTTTTCCTAGTGATCTTTTAAATGACATTTAACATGTATCACTGCTCTTCCTGCAGTTTCCACAGCTTTCAGTTTTACTTCCTGTTTAGCTGCCAGTGAGACAGCAGACTTCTGTTTTCCTCTCGTTCTACTTATTGGTTATTTTGGGGTCTTGGGGGGGGGGTTCACATGAGCTCCTCAGGCAGCTCTAGTCCTTTGTAAATGACTTCATTTGACTTGTCATCCTCAGCTCTGTGGTCTTCACAACAGATCAAGCATTTGGAGCATGAATGAAAGTTCGTAGAAACTGCACAAACATATTTGTGAAATGCTGAAATGTCTCCACCCGTAGCTGGCTCACTAACGTTCACAGGGGAAAGGTAACCTTTGTGGCACCAGTTTTTGTTTGGGGTGGAATCCACCTGTCAGCTGCCATTATTTCAGCGGTTAGTACTGGCCCTGTGTGCAGACTTTAGAAGGTGGTTTAGCGTCACAGCAGCGTGTCCAACCATCAGTCAGAGTGCAGACTGAGCAGCATGGCAGGTGTAGCAATAAATCTCCTTATGTCACAGCTTTCAGGGCAGGTGGACATCTCCAAGTTATGTCCTCTTTAACCAAAACCAGTTAGATGAATGCTCCCATGTCATGTGGCATCACCACCACTGTGGGTTGCAGAATGGAAAAGGCTGCAAAGCTTCTGCTTCCACCTGGTTAAGGGGATGAGCCTACGAGGGGTTTTAAAAAAGTTTGAACTTAATCCAGTCTGATGAACATGACCAAATGAAAGCTTTTGGAGTTCTGGTGGTAGAGGTGGCGACAGAGTGGATTATCTAGTTAGTTTAAGTAAGATTAGGCAAACTTACCACAGTGACTGTTGTGTTGTTGAAACACAGTGACACAATTGGTCAGATGATCATATGGGTTTAAAAAAAAGTTATTTAGAAGAGAAAATGAAAGCAAATGGTGAAATTGCTCAATATAGAAACAAAACACCCAAACTCTGGGCGACTGGATTCAATGTAGACTTTGTAATTATCCCAGTGTGAGCCTGACTTTTGTATACAACTGTACATCAGTGTGAAACCCCTACAGTAGGCTAATATCAGCAGTTTTAACATCTTTTATTTTGATAAAAACAGCCAGTCACCAAGCATAGATTCTAGAGATACACGATTCATTCTGGTTTCTGCTATTATTATTATTATTTTTGTAATAATCTGATCTGCAAGTATCAATTTCTTTCTTTCTAACAACTAGAAATGACAGCGTACACAAACATTCTTTAATGTAGAATTTAATTGTTTGTTTTTTTAAATGACAAACTCAAACTAATATCAAAATAAAAGCGCTCCAGGTACTCTGCGGTGTGGCAACTGTGTTTGAGCTGGAATGCGTCACAGGCAGTTCTGTTGAAACTATGGTGTTACTGCACGACATAAACCACCATGCGTGTAAAAACTTGACTAGTCTGTGAAACAGTGAAACAATTAATACCTGAACATAACATACACCTGTGCAGCTATGAACCGTTTTGCTTTATTTCAACAACACAGTTCATTACTGAGGACTTGACTGTGAAAGTCTCTTCACCGACAGCTCAACTTTTCTCTGCTCACTTTTTAGGGGTATTGGACAGGTGTTGACGGACTACGTTCATGGGGACACTAAGATCAAGATCGCCAATGCAGGTCTGTTCCTCTTGTCTGCCGTCACCTTCTCTGGCCTTTGCTACTTCAACTACAACGACGTCGGCATCTGCAAAGCCGTCGCCCTTCTCTGGAGCAAATGAACATAAAGCCGGCACAGGAGCTGTCTTCATCCTGGCTGATGTGTACATTCTTACAAGTGTATCATTTCCACTACACCACAGTGACAGGTCTTACTCAATTGACAGTCGTCATTGGGCATCGACTTTCCCTCCGTACATGTGGGCGATTAGCTTGTTTGTGAATTAACGCTGTGTTTGTCTGTAAAGTCTGATCATAAGCAGCACGTGCTCCTATTAAATGTGTCACTACCAGTTCTACAAACAAGATATCCTCTATCCCGATTTGTAAAAAAAACATGACTTGTGGCAGGGTTTACACAATAGTGCTGTGAACGTCTAATTAAAACAGTTTGGCTCCTTTTTGCAGCTGGTATTTCGTTTGTGTCTCTTCAACTCTTCAGCAGCAACATGTGGTATGAAAGCTCACATCTGCTCTGCTGCACTAGTCAAGGTTTTTTGTCTAAAGTAAAGGTCAGATCTGAAGTGAATCATACATTTCTACTATACTCAGCCTACCTGTGCATCTCCTGCAGAAAGGTTAAGATAAAGTTTGGCAGCGTACAAACACTAACAATGTTCAGCTCACTGCAACATGAACACATACTAATGACAAGAATATCAATGCCTCAGTAACATGTATGAATTATAAACGTTTTAAAAATATAAAAAATGCACATTTATTTTGATCATTTCAAATAAGAGAAATATGACACAGTATCTACAAACAGAACAGTTGTTGTCATACAGTGTCAAACATTTCCTCACTTTTATATGTTATACACAGTCGTAACATGCAGCTGTTAATATCAGCAGTACTTTTTGGATTACTGAAATAAGTATCGATGAGTTGTGTTGTCACAAAGCTTATGAAGGAAAGTTTTATGAGCACTTACAAGTTTGCTACTGCTCTGTTTTCTTATTACATTAATTCTCCATTAAATGAATGCCCTTTTACATTATACACATACTGAAATGTTTACAGATGTTCATATTTTGATTATATTTATGACTCAACAATATATAAAATGAAAAGAATACATAAGGTATAAAATATAAAATGGTGATGTACATGTCTGCACTTTAGCTCATTAACATGCGCAATATTAAACTATAAAACAAAACGTTTACAAAAAGGTGCAGTGGTTTTAGAAAACCCTTTTGTTTGAGGGAAAGAAAACGACACAGAGGGAAGATGAAGAGGAAGATGAATACTGGTCCAGTCTATGAAATCAGGATTTCACTGGTGCGATTAATGAATGTGATTCCGCAAGTGTCCAATTTTAGAAGCATTTTTAAAATAAACGTAACATTAATGTATTTAAAGTGTGTGTAAGGGGAAAATGCTGCAATGAAATAAAAACAGCACCAAAGAGCATTTTGAAATTAAATGTGACTCAATAAATAAAGATTTACCAAGTGAGCTGTTACTATAATAATCACGACAAAATCCCATTTCATGATCATGTATTTTCTAGGTTTCTGGCTCTTTTATATATTTTCCACATTTAATTATTTTATGTTACTTAATATTGAACACTGGGTTCTCTGTGCTTCATTGTAATCTAATATATTCAATTTAAATTACTAAATGACCCAATAAGACATCATCTTCAACCAACTACAACTTGCTGACTGGTACAAGATAGTTAGTCGTCCTAGTTCTGTTGTGAACATCCATCAGTTTGTCTTGTTTTGTATAAACCTGCTCTACTGCAAGTTACCTATGTAGCAATTTAGCCTTGATCAAACTAACGGGGTGCGATTCTTATGACTCATGACTGGAATGGTTCCTTACAATCAGCATAACATAATCTCAGAGGATTCATCCACTTCATCAGGACACCTCTGATGCAAGACCAGCTTCTTCAGATACGGATTGTTCTTAACAGGCTCAAATCCCAGGAACTTATCCAGGCACACGGAGGACTCAAACGTATACGTGTTAGATGCTGACAGTTTTCTTACGTAGAACACAGCTTTGTGTGTACTTTCTGGAATTTTCTGTGGAAGGTCCTGTAGGAAAACACACGTTACATTTACAACATAGCAGCTACAATAAATGTACATTCTATTAGATTATGATGGTATTTTACTTGTGCCTCTGGTCAAGCAGTACTATACTGCATGTACATACGCAGCATTATCATTGTGCCATGATATATAATTAGCAGCGTCTCTCCTTCCTGTTGCTGTTCAATTTTGTTACTGTACCTGTACAGTGTATGTCAAACTTACTCTGAAGCCACGCAGACACTAACATTACCCAAACTTAAGCTACAGCTGTTACGACTTGTTCATTCTCACCATTGCCACCGGATAGATTTCGTTCTTCTCATTGCAGCATACCACCATCTTCTTGCTGTCTTTATTGATGTACAGAATTACAGCCCTCCCCTTACTCTCCTCTTGGTCTAAAGTAGAGTCTTTGTACATCTGGAGGGAGAACTTGCAGTCTGAAAACAAACGCAGGACAAAAACATGACAACTCTTTCAGTGTGGTAAAGAAAACTTATGTTGTTATCCACTCTATTGGTTTTATGGTTCCAGTTTTTCTCAGCTTCTCCTAATATACACTACCAGTCAAAAGTTTGGACACACATAGGAATGACCATGTTTTTCATGAAAAGATACATGTCTTCAGTT
>JAUMHL010000005.1:23691641-23704168 GCA_032362345.1 Sandelia bainsii
AAATTGTTTGAGATGAGGAAATCACCATTGCATGCTTCTACTTAAATGCCCGACTTTCATGATATAATATCACTGTATATATAATATCACTAAAGCCAAATATCCCTAACTTTTTGTGAGTAGTGTAATTCAAAGAATTCCAAAGGTTCTAGCAATTGCATTTTATCATGTTTAATGTGTTTAGAACCAAATCAGTGTTTTTTAATCTACCAGCAGTCTTTAACATCTCAACACCAGAATGTAGATAGAACCTTATAAATCTATGGTCCTGAAAAGTACATCAACACAACATTTTGTAAAAAATACCAATCTTACCGAGAGCAAGTTGCTTTAATTCAGACTGGTGGAAAGCCCAGTGGAGGAGCTTTCATCAAATTGTTGCAAATTGCATCAGAGCTGATCCTGCATTTTTAACAGATTATGAAACTGGACACAATAAAGCTTAAAGCTGAATTTCTTACTGTATTTGCCTGCACCTTACCGGGCTGCTGTGATAGGGTTAGGTCACATGCTACCAATTGTTGTTGAGTGTTTAAAAGCAGGAATTTGTTGTCCTTGCTTTGGATCAGATGTTGGAAGCACTGCTGGGACATTCTGAAAGCGTCCTCATTCACATCTGAATCTTTGAGACAAAAACATAGTAGAAAATCACTAGCGTCATGTGCCTGCAATCACTGTGTATATTTGACTACTAATGGAGCATATAACAAAAAGCAATAAATAAGTTTCAATTATACTGTCTAGATCTACAAATTAAAAAAAAAAAAATCCTTATCTCTTTCACCCCCTTTAAACAGAGACAGAGGAGAATATTTCATATTTAATCATTCAACATTCAAAACTAATAGGGATTATGATAAATACAATATCATATATATCACACTATAAACAACAACAGTAACCTATTGATTTACCTTGATCATTGAAGTAGAAGGCATTTTCACATATATCGAAAAACACAGCATTGAAGCTGCTGCAGGAAGCCATCACGTAGACCTGGTCAAAAAAAAAAAGTCTGGTTATAATGTAGTACAGTGTACAGTTCATCCATAGGATGCACACTGCTGCCACGGTGGCTTTTAGGAAATTACCAGTGGTTGATACCAAACTTTCAATTTCTGCAAATATAACTGGAAAATGTGGGTTTATATGCAGACAGGTGATGAATTAGTGGAAAAAACTGAATAAACGAATGAATGAACAACACAGGTGCACTGGATTTTTTTTGTTTTTTGCTTTAATCTGTCACTTGTCTATATAGATAATAACTTTTGGTTTCTATGTGTATCACGTTTAGACAAATGACAAACTAAAAAATGAGCAAATCATCTGAAGCTGCTACAATCTGTGGAAGCACCATGGATAAACATGGACAGGAAGTGTTCTGGTTTTTCCAGGTGGTGAAACACAGAAAAACTGTAACTACAAGCCGAGATGTGCTAAATGTTACTAATGTAACATACAGTATAACAACACAGCAGTTATTCATTAATTAAGTCATTATCAGACTGTAACAGTTCTCCACGTTACTCTTCTATAAAATCCCGGGTTTTAAGTAATGCTGCGTTCACAGCAGATGAAAACTCCTAGTCGAACAAACGAACTCCACCACCTTCATTAACAACCTGAGACGTCTACTCTTTAACGTGTCATCTATCAAACTGTCACATGAACGTTTGTGAGTGAGGGGAGTTCGCATTTAAACCTTTAAACTAAGCGCTTTTGGTAAAATGCTGTAGACGACGTTACGAGTTAATACGTGTCTGAGTTTTAGTGACTTTGGTTCACTCCGCAACAGAAGACGACATATACCTAGTAGCGAGCTGCAAAGTTTGCCCACGGCAGAATTTAAAGTAACATTAGCTGTAGTTTTATTTCTTTTTTGTCTCCAGCAACCGCGGTATTGACTTTTAATGAGCAGACACATGTTAGCAGTGATAAAGAGAAACGGGACGGTTACTTACCTCTCCTTTGTCTCTCACACAGCGCGAGCTCTCTCCCCCTCTGTACACGCGCGCGGCGACACAGCACGAAAACTTCCTGCCGAACCCTTCAAAGTAAAGTTACACACGTCTGTACGTTTATACGTGACTTCTCTTTTTCTGGCAAACCATTCATGAGAACAGTTAGTTAACACAGATTGACTAGTTTAACATCTTCACCTGTTAATTTGCTGACTCCACCACTACTACTAGTTCCCAGTGTTAGAAACTATGTGAAATCTTCATGGTCCATCATTGTTGGAATAAAAACTGTAAAATCCACTTTGCATGACATTTCCTCTTCTCCGTGATGCTGATCTGACACAAGCGTCGCCCGCTGCCTGACGCCGCTCCTCTTGTTTCACGGGGGTGGAGGTGATGGAGGAGGTGGGAGACTGACAGACGCTCGCACCTCCCCCGTCTAACACATAGGAGGTGGAAATGACATTTATAAAAGATGCTATTTGCGTTTCATTTGCACTAAAATGCAGATATAGTTCTTTTACCATTAAAAAAGTTGATGCTTTTACCATAAAAACATCCTTTTGAATCATGTAAGACATCTAGCTAGAAATGTGTTCTAAAGTTGGATGTGTGTTGGCTGTGTTTCCAGACAACTTCACCTGGATGACTGAGAATCTTCACAGAAAGTTGTGATAAAGAGTCACGGTTTATAGATTTTTAGCAGGGAAAAATCCTTTTTATATATCATTACTATTCTAATTTTATTTTGAAGACTTTGTTGTCATTTCCTGTCTTCTTAATTTGGTTTGATGACTATCATCATGCAGGTGTCTGGCACCAGAGGGCTGAAACAAGCTCATGTGAAACAGTGTGATTTAGAAATGAGCATACTCTTTATCCCAAAAAAGGTTATTCAGTGGCAACTGGACGTGTTTTCCACTGAATAAACTTTTTTGGCCTGGGTGACTGGGAATCTTCACAGACATTGAGCATCTTCTTTGTTAACTTGGTAACACTAGTTCACTAGAAGTTATTTTTACACACACGTGCTGATTCATGAATCACAGGCTCACTTACACAGACGTAAGAAATCATCTCAAAGTAGTTTACCACAAGCTGGTTGTCACTTTTCTCCAAATGTCAAGTCACTACTTTTCCGAGTGACAGACAGCAAAGGTATGGAGAGAATGTGTGATTTTAGAAAACAACTTCCCCCTCACCTACACAACATTTACACTTCTGGGGTCTTGCTACTCAATATTCTTTCATGTGTTTTTATTATTTCTTCTTTGTTCTTATTTTGTGCCAGCACTGTTCAGTGCACAGCAGAGTTGGAGAGAAGCCTTGCTGTATGTGCTCATTTTATCTTCTGCTAAGTTCTTGGTTCTTGTTCCAGATGAATGGTGAGGTCTCTGCTTGTGTAAATTCTGTAAGCAGATGTTTGCTGACATATACCCAATGACCCCCACACCAGAAGAGTTATTATCCATGAGTGATAATAATGAAATATCTCAAACTTTAGTTTTTCTCAGGCCATGTAACATGACGTTCGTCACATGACTGGTTGAAATAACAGCGACAGACAGGTGTCGACGCTGTCTCCTGTGCTTTGCTGGTCCATCCATCCACCCTGACCTCCTTCACAGCTGTTTGAAGGTTTAAAGAGGTGGTCGTGAAATGTTCACTGCAGGTACTAGACGTACATATTGTTGTTTTTCTCTGCTAGTACAAAAAAGCCATTTTTAACAGGAGTCTCATGTTACCACATTACTTTTTTAGTCTGGACAGACTGCCAAGTAAGCAGATATGATAAATAATTAAGTACATCTATTTAAGTACAAGTTGGAGGTACTTGTACTTTACTGGAGTATTTCAATTTTATGTTACTTTTACTACCTTTATTATACCTTTATTACAATTAATTAACATTAGTGCTGCAGTAATAAGCGTAAATTAATAGCTAAGTAATAGTTTACTAATGTATCAACTAATCATTTACTAACGTAATTTGTGTTAGGGTGTTATTAACATTACTTAATACAATAATAAGCATGAGCTAACAATAAAATAACAGGCATCTTATTAAACGTCATATTTATTTATTTTTTTTACACAATCATCACCAATATATAATGCTTACTATGTTAACTACACACAGCATTGCCTCTATTATGTTTCCAAGAGGATGAGGATGGATTCTCATCATCTGTGATTCACTCCTGTTTTCCTACACATCGGCAAGTTGCAATACAGTGAGTAGTGCAAGCAGAAAAAAATGCATCTAG
Source organism: Sandelia bainsii (assembly GCA_032362345.1). Lineage (NCBI taxonomy): Eukaryota > Metazoa > Chordata > Actinopteri > Anabantiformes > Anabantidae > Sandelia > Sandelia bainsii. The sequence continues at coordinate 23,695,873 of JAUMHL010000005.1, forward strand.
GACAATATTGAGAGGAAATTCCAGTGTTGACACAACTGTGATTCTTAAAGCAGCTTAGTTATGCTTATGTAATAGTGTTTACTGCAGATTACTGCAGAGCAGGAGGTTTTTGGTGGGGATCTCCTCAATGGCTTACATCCAATAATAGGTGCTCAAGCGGAGTGAGATGAGTTTAGTATTTTTATTCAAGTTACAAGACCTGAAACTGGGCCCAGCATTGGTAATTATTTGCCACTGTTGTACACAAAACTAAAGTCAGCTTGATTTGGACAATCTCAGATTTCCAGTACTGGCAACCAAATATAGTTTGTGTCAGAGACATGTAGCCCAGTACAGACTTGCAGCAAATGCAGTTGTCTGTGATGCTGCAGAATTTCAATGCATATACTCTGCAGACGTCTGTCAAAAATCAAGCTACAGTACCCTCAACATGTTTTCTGTGCATCATTTCTGTAGCTCTCATTGAGACTTCTGCACCTTCTGCAGGGCTAGTAGCCAGTAGCTAACAGCAGGCTAGCTGTTAACCATATGTAAAAAAAACTATGCTATATCCATGATAACGTGTGCCTCCCAACAAATGCTGCAAAATCCTCTCACAAACCCCAATAGATCACAAGGATCTCAGTAAGTTCACTTGTGGCCATCACCTCAGAAAAGCACACAACACATGTTGGAGGAAGATGGGCGATAAAAATGTACAAAAACAACACACAAAGAGAGGAGCTGCTGTGACTGGCTGCCAACCAACACGTGCCATCCTGGAATGACAGAATGGATTATTATTAAGTCCCTTCTTTTCATTTCTCCTTTAGCTAAGATGATAAAACACTATAAATAAAACTCCTTGAATACAGCGTTACATAAAATCTGTCTGCAAATGATTTCCTGTGTTTCACATCCACATTTCCTCATTTTTACCATGCAAGCAGAAAGAAATGCATCTAGACAATACCGAGGTGGAATTCCAGTCTAGACAAAACACAAGAATGAAGAAAGTGCAAGAAAAGAACTTTGGTTAAGGTATCAATGTATTTGCAACTTGTCATTTATGTTAATTATCAAGAAATCCTGTGTTCCTTTCAGAAAGGTATTTGTGATTTCACTTTAGTGTAGAAACTGAATGTTTAGGAGGCAGAGCACAGACTGCCAGATGCAGCAAAACAGGCCCAAAACATAACTATGCCACCTCCATGCTTCACAATAGTTCCAGTGTTCTTTTCTATGAGAGCTTCATTTTTTTCACCTGTGAACATAGAGCTGATTTGAGTTGCCAAAAAAAATCCCAGTTTTGTCCAAAGGTCATTGTCCCAGATGCAATGTAGTGTGCATTTTAGCAAACTCTTTCATTATATATATATTTAAATATATTCTGTTCAATGAAAAGTCTAATGCAAAGTTTGATTTTTATTTCTTTAATTTCTTTTTTTTTTTTTTCTTTTATATTTGTCAGATTCAAGTTATTTCAAAAGTTATTTGTGGGACATTTTTTTGTGGAATGGTAACATTAAGTCTGTCTACATATGTATTTTATCTACGTTCTTTTATTTTTTTCACATCTAGAGGCTTTAAGCTGCAAGACCCAGGGAGCAGCCCCACTCGAGCCATGAGAAAGCTACATTCAACAAGTCTGCACCTTTAAACAGTAAGAAAAGAACCAGAAAGAGCTTCCACCCTCTTTCTCACTCTGAAACTATTTCCCCCCTCCAGGGGATGAGAACGTTGCTGCACTGATTTTGCCGCTTGTCAGCATGATCAAGTGAGTATTTCTGTGAACAACATACCACTTGTACTACGTTGTGAACGCAAAGTAGTACTGTCTTATAGAAATGTATGCAATTATGAAACTAGTATGTGCTTGCCCTCTTTTCTGTTGCTAGGCGAAGTCACGGCCAGGAGAACAGAACAGAATCCCAGAATGGATAAACTGGAACTGCTTGAAAAACTGACCTGAGACTGAAAACCAGAAGTGAGTGCAGTGTCCTGTTCTCAGTTTTTTGGGGTGATTTTTTCTTATTCTGCCATTATTTAAGGATAGTAGGTGTCATATGCTGTACAAATTGTGTATTTAGGGTTAGTGACATTTGCCTGTATATATCCGATTGATCCACTGGTTTGCAGGGTGCTCGTGCAGCAGTTCAAAATATACAGTCAGGTGACTTAAAGAAGCCACTTCCTGTCTAGTAACTACTACCAAGTCAACAAGGGGCACAGCTGCATCACAGGGTCTGTCTCCAGCACATCCTCTCAACATTTGATTTACTGACTATTTTGAGTGAGTTGTTTTTGTGGTTTTGCTCACTGCCCTCTGAAGTTCACACGTAATGCCAGTGTGAGCTTTGTGACCTACAAAAGTAATTCTTATATCAGCATGGAAACTAATGTGGTGCACAAGGTGGATGGTGAGACGCCAGAGACCAGCAAAAAAGTTACAAGACAGTGAATGTATGTATTTGTACGGTGTAAGATCACTGCACCCCCTCACAGTGAGCATGATGGAACAACATACAACATGGGGAATTCCTGCAGCAGAGATGGAGTTTCAGACACATCCAGTCAGTTTCTTCACACAGCATCTGATGAACACTTTAGTGTCCCTAATCCTTTTCTGTGAAATGATTATCTTTAGTATCAGATGAGATTTTCATGAAATCAGACGCAGTTCTGAAACCATTTCTGGTTAATATGTTGCAATGCAATAGCAATAGACATTCAGTGCATTTCAATTCAGCAGTTATCTCTCTCTAGAGTCCATCATGTTTGAACATGATGTGTCATCTTGTCTGTGTGTGGTCATCATCCAAATAAGGTCAGATCAGGTTTAGTGACAGATTTGGGACAAATGGATTGTTTGTATGCTCAGGAAAAACCAAGGTGATCCATAGTCACAATACCTGCTTTTTGCTTTAAATTGACACTAAAACTAACCTGGGATTTTGTTACAGGCGGTGGTCCAAGTCTCCAAATTTCCTTGCAGCTCTGTGTTTGCTCAATATAATCATATTATTCCAGCTAATTTCCAAAACATCAGCAATGGGAGGAAACTGTGTGCAAATCTCTCTGTTTACAGAATCAGCACTGCTTGAATAGATTTTCTGGAACTCTGCCGATCTTAAAACACCACAGTGTTTTGCCAATGTCTTTATTGTTTCAAGGATAAGAGAACTTTTCTCCTGGTTTTAGATGCCAGGACATTCACGAAGCTGGACAAGGGGTGTGGTGCTGGTTGACATCCCCAGCCCGTACGGTTTCCACGGAAACTGCGGCACAATGGTGTGAGGAGGAAGCACCTGTGACCTGAGTCTGTCCACTTCCTGCTAGTCAACACACACATTTAAAAAAATGTTCTTAAGGTTCACGTCAAGTTCACCAACAAATTTCTTTTTTATAAGAACAGAAAAACCATGTGTGAGTGTGTGAATGACAAATGAATAATGAACAGTGTGTGTGAATATCCAATGCATACAAATCTCTTTTCATCTTTGAATGTGCATCATCTTGTTGTAATATTTGTTGCTTAGGCTCCAGCACCCCCCCCCCCGTAACCCTTACCAGGACAAGCGGTTAAGAAAATGGATGGATGGATGGATTATGAGTGGGCATGTTCTTTTCAATGTCAGTGTTTGAGGCATATGAAACACTTGCGCCCTCTGCTGGCCACACATTTGTCTTCATAATAAAGTTCACTTTACTGCAGAATAAACTGAATAAAGCAGAGAAAGGTGACATTTTTGAAGAAAACCTTAAGTACTACAGCTTTGGTCTTTACTTGATAAGACACTTTAATTCTTTATAAACAGTAATACATACATTGGTGAACACTTGAACACTGAATGTTCTCTTGGTGTTCTTTACAAAAATAATGGCATTTAGTGGGTTAGATTTAGACTGTGTCACAAAATGTGAGCCTGGACTGAAGAATCAGTAGTAATAATAATGAGATGATTTGTGATCATTTGTGTTGACATGTGAAGAAGAATAAATAAAAAATATTATTTAAAATGAGTTTCTACAAAAACTCCAAACTCAATAAACTTAACAGTGAATTTCCTTTTACAGTCAAATTAATGGAGCAGGTACATGTAGTGTATCACACACCAACAGAGCTAATAACTGTTAGCCGGTAAACAGGTTCGCTCCCTCGTGTAGGCAGCGTCCACGTCTAACCCTGCAGTTTATCAGAAATTAGAGCCAATGTTTGCCTCAGATGTTTTTTCTTCTCCTTTAGGTAGCACTCGAGGTTTTGAGCTTCTCTCAAAATTCCCTCCAGCTCCTTCATCTGGGAGGTGTCAGCTGCAGCTTTCTCACTGAAACAAACCATAAATACAAATAAAGCAAGCAAGCCTGAAACTGTAACAGAACGTTACAAAGCTGAAGCTGGCAGGTGGCTTCAGTGACGAGCATGAGGGAAATCATTTTGTAGCAGCACAGTTCAAAGGCTAAAACCGCTGCAGATTTGGATATTGATAAGCTCACAGGTTTTTTTTACTCACTTTGTTAGCATTAATCTCACAAGACAGGTGAGTCAGACGGTGTTTACTAGTTTTGTTCTAAAAGAACTGAAACGTAGCTGTTGAAATATGAACCTACCTCAACACTTCAGCAAATTTTGTAAACAGCATGCTGACCTCCCTGTTTGCACCTGTAACAATCACTGCACATGTCATTTCACCGTGTAAAATACTGACAAAAGAACAAAAATATCTATATGTGGCAAACAATTAGAAGTCTCTAAATGCAATCTTAAAGTGTGATTCTGAGCACATCTGAGTACAAACAGCATTCATTTCACCAAATGTTGTGTTTGACATACAGTATCCTGTTTGTTTCACATCTTTCATGTGATTTAGATCGTAGGTCACTTGTTTCACTTCCTGTGACCTCATGTTGTAAGCAGCGTGGAGACACTTTGCTTTATTGCTTCTTTCATATTTTCTGAACTACAGTAAAAACACAGTGATGATGACAGTGCGACACTGCACGTACCTGCAGTAGTGGCCTCAAATAAATCTGCTGACTCCAACGTAGACTGTTTAGAGGATGTTTTTTTCTTCTTGGGTGGAGATTTGTCTCGATTAGTAGGTGGACGTTCCACCTATTGTATTGTAGAAAAGACTGATTACTTCTTTCAGTATCTATTTAGAGGACGTCACTTACTATAACCTGCAGGGATCGATGTTGCATTGCAACAGGATTACATGGAGACTTCAGATCTTGTTTAAAGAACCTTACTTTCAAATATTTTTGATGTGATTGCTTTATTGACTTGGAGTCAGGAGAAATGGGAGGCTGCCAGCAGCTGTTCTTACCTCGTGAGATGCTGTTTGTACAGGCCCAGGCCCTTTGTTGTTGTTCCCTGCCCTCTTGCTTAATGCTGGTGGAATAAGAGTTTCTGCCACTGGCGCTGTGTCTTTCATTATGTCGTAATTTTACTGGAAATATGCAAATAAATTAGATTTGATTACAAATGTCTGTTAGTCCTTGTTTGTTCTATATAGCATGTTTCCATGTGTCAGTCTTTAGTCTGTATAAGATCGGCTGACGATACCCTTCATCCCTGAACCCTGAGTTGATTAAGCCTGAGATGAACCTTTGAGTTTTTTGTTCTAGAACGAGATGATCAGTGTCAGTTCAATCAAAGATTGAGTTAAGTGCGTGGGTGATGTCTGTAAAGTCTTCATCAATGGAGCTCTGATATTACCATTCACCATGGCATCAGGTAAATAAAGAGCAGACCTGACATTGTAATCAAGTGTAGCTAGAAATATTAATATGTGACAATAACATACAAAGTAAATAAATTAATTTGGTTAGTATTAATATTTAGAACTTTCCTTAATGGATGATGAAGTCCTGGGACCCTACTGATTTTTATAGCGGCGTATGAACTCTGCTTATTTAACTGTAGCCTGGTAGTGACAAAGGTGCTGCTGGCAACAGAAGATGAAATCGCACCTATGAGACACAAATGTATTTATAGACCTGTGATTGTATCCTCACACAGCAGTCCAGCACAACATCGACACCACCAGGTGGTATTAATGTTGTGGCTGATGTGCGTCAATGATGATTCTGTTATTTTACAGTTGAAAGTATCCAGCTTAAAAACGAGTGTAACTGAAACGCTGTTTTAAAAAAAAGCCTACAATCACCCTCACTCAGAAATATTGACATTATCTCCAATATCACATAATATGTTCATTAACAATAATGTTCCATCAGTGTGTCAATTCACAATATGAGAGGGACAATCAGGGTTTGTTGCCATAGTAACTGATGCAGTTACAGAGACATGTTAGCTAAAGTTCCTCGAACCGAAAACTCGACGTTTCAAATTTAAAAACGTTACGATGTCTTATTTTTAAATTGATGAGTAGCCTAGCAAACATAATGCTAGGGCCGAAAGCGAACGCAAACTAAAAAAATGATGTGAACTTTGTAGGTAAGCTAGCCATACAATTATCTGCTACTAAATTAGCTAGCTATAGACGGTTAGCTAATTTAGGGATTTTAAATTTAATATATAGTTAGCTAACATTTACTTACAAGACACACAAGGTCCCTATTGAAGAGTTAAATATGAATGTATCAAACAGACGAGAGCATGACAGTTAACGAGCTAACGTTAGCTACACTCACTGACGCTGCAGAAATCTATCAAACTAGCGCGCGTGCGGTGGAGTGTCGGTTCACATGATGCATTCAGGGCTCCTCGGAAAGTCAGTCGGCGCAGTACTGCATTTGTATAAAAAGATAGCCAACGTATGTACTTACAGATGGAATGTACTGAAGAATAAGAACACGCACACGCTGTAACCACCACCACCTGTAACAAAAGACATAAAATAAAATCAGCATTCTCATATAAACAAGTCATGTGTAATACTTTTATTAGAAACCACGTGTTATTGTACCTTCCTCTGTAGAATCTAAAGTCTGTGGTGTGATGCAACTGACTACACAACCTCTGTTTATCCATAGGCATTCATTTCTAACAGAATTTGTTTTTTGTCGGATTGCCTCTGTAGAAGTACAGTGTGTGTTAACAGGATGCATCTTCCTTTGGACAGACCGTCCCAGCACAACCTGTGGACAAAAAGTCAAGGCAAATAAGTTTAACTCATATAGCACAACATTGGTGGGACTGTCTGGAGATGTGTATGCTGTGGATGATGACAGTTGTGCTGGTTTGCCATGAGCTTTACCATTGCACAATTCAAACTAAGTAAAAAACACTTTACAGATCAGGCAGGCTAGGTGGTGGATGCTCTACATTCATTACTGCAGGACGTCAGTATAAACTGTGATTGTGAGCTGTCTTTTGAATGCTTGATAGCTGACGCATGCAGGGCAAAAGAACTTTTGTTCATTTTCTACAATCCGTGGAAGCCTTTAATTCTACCAGAGCCTGAGGAAATAATGAACAAGATTAGAGCCTCTGTTATATGGGTAAATGATTTTAATGCTCATAACCCACAACAGGGTAGTCAGGGAAATAATCTAAATGGCCATGTAATTGAGGAACTCATAGATCAGTGTAATTATGAATGACAGCAGAGGGACTATATTTAAAGTCAGTACATTTCAATATCTTGCACAGATTTACAGGAAAATCCACAATCTGATGAGAGAGTTAAAGGATTTGATGGTGTGTATAACTCTACTGTGAGATGTGTGCGTGTGTTCTGTTCAGCTTTTGTCACTGTGCCCTCGCTCAGCTGCTGTGATCACTCAAATACAAATACAGCCCCCGTGCAAACTACGTCAGTGTTCAGCGAGCAACTGAAAATATCAGTGGTTCAGTCGTCAGCGTGGTGGTTGGTTCCAGCTCCTGCCACAAAACACTGGCGATCAGTGCCGTTTCTTGCGCTATGCGAACTATGCAGATGCAAGGGGCCCCGCGGCCACTAGGGGGCCCCCAAGCTGCCGCTTTAGTCTCAAAATATTTTAGTAGAATTGTAATTCATTGTAATTCAAATATTTCTCAGATTATATTTGCTCTGTAATGTTGAAAGAAACTTCTATAAACCATTGGGAAGTGTTTTTAATATCACTGCAGAAACAGCTGCGCCAGAGTATTAACTTTGATTTGCTCTATACCGGATATGTTCAGTGGCCCATAATGTCTTTGTTAGCTCAACTTCTTAGGAAACGCTCTGTTATGCAGGAGTCCTGGGTTGGCCACTAGTCTTGGCCATGATATAATTTAATTTTTTTTTTCGTTTGATCATTCCTGTGTGGCTTCATTGACATTTAAAAACGATAATTGTCACAATGATAATAAAATTGTTTTAAAACA
>JAUMHL010000005.1:23704268-23737977 GCA_032362345.1 Sandelia bainsii
GTACAAACTTGTGATTATATTTGTTCAGACTGAATTACATAACAATCTGAATCCAATTATTCTTTAGGTGACTTATTACAGCTATCTACAGAGGCAGTGTACGGTTTTACAGAAGGAGCCATTGCTTTTCTGGTCATTAATGCTTTCCTCATGTTGATTGGTAAGGTTTACCACGTTGCAATTTCAATTTATCAATATACTTTTTGAGTTAGGTGTAATTTTTTCCATTGTTTTTATCAGCTGCCTACAGGAACCTGGTTTTGCTGTTTCTAACAACAATCATGGAGGTTGTTCTGGTCTGTTTCCTGCTGTCTACCCTGAGTCGACTACCATATGAGCTAGAAAGTAAGGACTAACAAAGCCTATAAATCCTGAAATTTGCTTAAATAAAAATTCTTAAAAATCCTATCTTCAAAAAATATAGCTATTGTCAGTACCGTTTCTTGCGCTATGCGGACTATGCAGATGCATAGGGCCCCGTGGCCACTAGGGGTCCCCCAAGCTACCGCTTTACTCTCAAAATATTTTAGTAGAATTAAATGTAATTCAAATATTTTTCAGATTATATTTCATCTGTAATGTTGAAATAAACTTCTATAAACCATTGGGAAGTGTTTTTGATATCACTGCAGCTGCGCCAGAGTATTAACTTTTATTTGCTCTGTTTCAGGCATGTTCAATGCCAAACATTGTCCTTGATAGCTCAATTGGTAAAGAAATGCTCCGGCACGCAGGAGTCTGGGGTTTGTGACCAGTCTCGGCTATAGTAAAATTGAATTTTTTTTTGTTTCATTTGATCATTCCTGTGTGGCTTCATTGGCATTTAGAAACGATAATTGTCACAATTAAAATAAAACTGTTTTAAAACAGTGCATTTGTAAGTAACCTTTGCTGTCAAATCTTTTTCTGAGAAGCCCTCGGGAATTTTCACATCATCAAAAATATCCATCTTTAAAAAAAGTTTGGACACTCCTGCTCTTTACATAATTAGGTTTATTATGTAATAAACTAAATTGTTGAATCTCATAACACAAAAATTTAGAAACAATGGATCTGATTTAAATCTTTGCTCATGACTTTGCCTTGTATCTTAAAAATCTTTGATTTGCAGGTGCCATTCTAAAGTTTGTAAGCTTCTGCACCTGTATGGTCATAGAGAGAGAATTTTTTTACCTTTATTATTTTCTATAGTCTATTGCTTGGTTCAACTTGATTTTTTTCTTTGTTGTTGTTTTTAATTTCAGTTTCGAGAACCTACTGTGATGCATTGCCACAAATCATCGAAGGGTTTAAACTCCTCATATCGATTCAAAACAGGGGCCCCCACAAAGCTAGAAACGGCCCTGCTGGCGATAGCGGTCCATGCTCATGAACATATAGGCTGATACTAACGTGAGCTAAGCTGCCATTTGTTTGTTTCCATGTGTCTTTTAGCTCTCATTTTGTTGGCCTTTGCTGACCCCAAAAAATATTTGGCAGTAGATTTGCAGGGTTGTCATATTCCTGCCTCGGGCCTGGTGATTGGTCCAGTCTGTTTCTCTGTCACTTCCCCATTTTTGCCACCAGTTGCCCTTGTTTTCCTTCCCGATTCCCCCTTGATCACCTGCACAGCTGCCCCTTCCTTCCTTCCTCCCCTGCATGTCTTCAGATGTTCAACACCTGACACGTCTCCTACCTGCCTGCCAACATCGGATTCCATGTGTTCATTCTGTACATGCTATTTCTTTTACTTTTATTTAAAAGCCTGTAACAGAAAACCAATCTGATGTAATAATGACATTTCTTTCTCTTCATCCTTGTCAGGAGCCTGTAGTAATGACGACTCACTTATTTCAGTGGTCGGATCTTTTGATAGGTTAAGAACCATAATCAGGAGCATCATATTTTTATTAAATTTTTAAATGAAAAAACTCTCCTCCATCACTCACACCAGCCCAGGAGAAAGCAACATGAAGGAGGAAAAACTATTTGGGTAAATCAAATTTTAAACAATGTGGTGTGGGAAGACTCTACCTGACAGACAGAGAGACAAGGAGAAAGGGCCTTTGCACATGGATCAGTTGGGTCTGCGTTTCCTGAAACTATTAAAAGTAACAACAAGTAAGCAAGTACAGAAAAACATACCACAAGGACTAAACGTGGATTCTAGAAAGGATGCTTTATCAGCCTGTTAATTCAACAGTACTCACTCTGCATTCTGCAGAATATTAGTTGTTCCACGTCACGGAGCGGACTGGGTCCCAGGTATAGCACCTGCGTAAATATAGACATCTCCAGGCTGCATTTCTGCAGAAACTAACTCTTAACACTCAAAAAAACTAGTGGTTGCGGTGAGGAAAGACCACCCCTGGTCACTCTGAGTGCTTTATGACCGACAGAGAACCAGTTCTGTTCAATCCAGTTCAATCTGGAAGGTGGCAAAAATGCACCTAAAAGCTGTTTGCCAACCACCAATAAACTTTAAAATAAGAAGAAACATAATGAGAAGAAGTGTGCTGCCTGGTAGTCTGAACAAACTATAAGGAACTAGACGTCTGTCGTACTGAAGAGGATCAGTAAGTCTATCATTAATCTGCGTCATGTCCAGTGAGATGCAAGTGTTAGTTCGCTTCAGGGCGTTTGGTTCTGTGGTTCCTGAACAGGACTGGTTTGTGAACAAGAACCTAACTGGTTCTCTGTCAGTCGGAAGGCACTAACTGATGCTTCTGTGCAACCGGAGTGATGAAGGGCCTGACTCTTTACAGACAAACCTAAAAATGCACAGGACTGAGTCAGTTTCTCAAATGAGCAGCACAGTGCAACAAGCCAAAACCATTAAAGAAAAACACTTCACAGCAGACGCCCATCACAAATCTCTGTATCTGATCCTTATTCAAATTTTAAGCACTGCATCCTAAGGATTAATTAACGTTGATTAATTAAAGCAGGACACAACCAGACCAGTTTTGTCCACTCCATATTTAAAGGGCAACTTCACAGATTTTCTTGCGTTACATGGGCCTAGTTGGGAGAACATGGAACGGTGTTAAACTTCCCTCTGTCTTATCTGCATTAAAATATTCCTCCTTAAAACTCCTACAGATGACATCATCAGTGGGAGTTTTCAGTTCAGATGATGTCACGGACGTTGTTTATGAATGCATAAAATGATATCTGCTGATGTCATTACGTCAACTATCAGATATTTTGCCCTATTGTTAATATTAAAGTAAATATCCTTTTAACATCTCATAGGCCATTGTGTAAGTCAACAAGAAAAGCAGTTTTATAGTTATGATTTTTTCAAAACTATAAAATAAAATACCATATAGTGCATATAACACAGATACAGGATATATGACAAGAAAAAAAAAACTGTTTTCAGATGAGAAGCCTGTATTTGATGATAATGATGTTAACAATCATGTCCATGGTTATGTGCAAGATACAGATATGTAATGCATATAATTTTGGAGTCATTTCCCGTTTTTTAGAAGAATGTCAGTTTAGGAATTTATTATTTTTTTATGGATAGTGTATTTTTATTAATAATTTCTATCTAATTAGGCCTTGTGGTACATATTACACAGCCTAGATATATTTGTGGGTATCTTTATAAGGTTAATATCGTGTTGTTGTTGGTTTTTTTTTGTGATTTTTGTGTGTTTGTGTGTAATTAAAAAACCCAGATGGCTCTATATAGTGCAGCAGAGCTTTGCTAACTGTTTTTGTGTGTAGTGTGAAGGCAGCAGCACGAGCATATGGGAAGCTAGTGTTTCCCGGCATTCCCGTGGCTTTGTGCACGAGGGGCATCACTACCAGTAGAAGGAGCTCTCCAGTCTTACCTCACCGAAAAAAAACAAACGTACACAAACATGGCGATATCACAGACGAGCAGGATGCTGTCCTCTCTCCGCTGTTCCTTATATTTATTAGTCCTCGGAGTTGCTGGAATAAATTCGTCGAGCCTTCGCGTTCACCCTGCACAGCGATACATGCTCACTCAAAACAGAGGCTTTTTCATTATAGACGCAAATGAGGATTTACCAGACGGAGGTGGAGGTGGAGCGGGCGCCGCGGCTCCGAGGCTGCCTCTGGCCGCTCGGAGTACCGCTGAAGGCGGGTCGCACTCGGGCGCTTACCCGCAGCATCGAAGTCGACGGAGCACGGGTGAATTGACCATGCCAAAGGTGTACGGGAAGGTAATTTAATGCGTCACGGTGATACAGCTCGCTTCACTGCTTGACTCATATTATTTGCCAAGGGTGTCTTTAAGAAATTACGCAAGGGCCACTGTTTTCTAATTCACATCATTTCTTGCAATTGCACCTTATGTTGAAGTAACGTTGGTCCTGACTGTGTTCACTGTTGCGTGGGGAGAAAGGCTACAAAGTGGGCCGCTTAACCTCAAAGCAACACGCCCGGGGAACAGAGCACACACTCCGTCCACCTGGTTCCACTTCACTAAACATATGTTGACATAATGTTAGCTCATAAACCTGGTTTCCTTCCAGTGGCAGTCTCTCTGACACTTTCCAGAGTAGCTCCAGAAATTATTACTACGGTTACAACTTTTTCTTTCACTAAAAGCCTGTAAAGTGCAAAACTTCCCTCAGCACTATGTCAAATAACCATGATTGTGATTACACTATAACCTGCCATAGTTATTGTACATTCATCATGATGTACATCTTGAATATTAAGTTTATAGCAGTTTGTTTCCATGAGAAAAGTAGCAATAAATAAAGGGCAGTAAGGTGGAAGCAGGCTGTTATGACCTTTATGCAAAAAAGGGGAAAACAGAAAACTGGTCAAAGACTAGAGACAGCAACAACAAAACAGTGTGGGTGTTGGTTCCTGTGTGTGTCTGTAGTTGACAAACCCAGAATGAGCTACGTAGAAGATAAGAAGTGAGAAGAGGGAAGTGTTTCTCTCCATCGTCTGCCATAAGCCTGCTGCTGCCTCATGCTGACTGCTGCTACCCTGTCTGGTGACACCCGCAGTCCAAACACGGCAAACGGGACAAATGGTCCCCAGAGAGTCCGGTCGGGATCAGGTTTCGTCACTTGTGAAAGATGTGACTGGCGAGGGGGGGACGTCAATAAATGCTTAGCCAGTGATTGTTCCACTGCTTTTGGCTCACACTGTATGACTGCACTTGTTAGGAGGCTTGAGCAGGCGTTGTAATTACAGATAATGGCTCAGTCTGAGTGGGGTACAGTTCGCATGCTTAATCATGCATCCATTGTCCTCATATGTCGGTAACTGACCTGGCATGAGGCTTGATTGTGGCTCTCATAAGACCAAAAATATCATGAGTGAGTTTCAAACAGGCCACTTCATGGTGATTTTACATATCTCCTCTGTGGTTGAATGTGTCATATTTGTGGCTTTAAGGGGCTTACTTGACTTAGAAGCAACTATTGCAGGATACTGACATACAGCATTTTAGCTCATCACCATGCAGCAAATTAGTCAACTAGTGTTGGCAAACTGTTTTCATGAATTGCTTGCCAGAAATATGTGTATAATTTTTTGATACTGATTTGTTGTTGTTGTTTTTGTTGCTAAATCCTGCTTTTCTTAATGGATCAATCAATCAACGCCTCTGTCTCTAAGGTTCTGGATGTGGTGTAACAGTGGACACTGGAATAGCCATCACCAAGGCAACCAATGGATGTCTTTATTAGCTAACTCTTGTTATCAGCTGCTAGTCTTAGTCAGCAGACGTGCTGTGTTTGTCCATGTTTGGTGGTTTTAAAGATATTTTTAGTGATAGTGAAAATTTTCATACTAAGGCAACACAAACAGAGCTCCATATCAGCAGTGATCGACTGATTTGATTCATGTTCGGTTCACACAGTCCAGAACCAGTTTATTTGGACGTGATTCATGGTGACTCATTTACAATACGCAAACACCAATAGTGCATAAAGAGTTTCTCAGAATCCTGCACATTTAAAATCTTTTTTAATCAACAAGTGAGCAATATTGTGGTTTTGACTGTGGACCAAGGATTTATTTTTCTTGGCAAATGTAAAATAACTGAAGCATGGCAGATCTACTTTATGTTTTTAGGCATACGGTACATGTGCGAAACAGTTGAGTAAGAAAAATAAAGGTAGCCTACATGTGTATTTTTTAAAAATCTGCTATTACACGCAGCTACATGTGGACTTTCTGTAGCAGATACTTTAAACCCTAAGTAGAGAACATACACTTTTTTCACAGTTTTTGTAGACACAATCTGTTAAGGTGGGGACACACCAAGAACTAGCTATGAGTTCCAGACATTGGAAAGTTCACAGTCCTGTCTCTGACAGTCTGGGAGCAGCACACACCTGAAGGCTGAGGAGAATGTGGGCAACACACTTAACGAGTGATCAGTAACAACAGGAATATTTGGCAGTAGAAAATAACGCAAATCCTGCAGGAACAGAAACTCTTCCTTGCTTTTGTATAAAAAAAACAACAAACATAGACTGACAGCATCTACTTTTCTTAAACAGTGGAATTTGCGGTGACAACACAGATTATAGAGCCTACATCAGAAATTTGAGGTGAAATAACTTAAAACAAAGCTGACTTCAGGTAAAGTTAGTTAATAAGCTGTTCTTAAGACTAAAGAGTGGATTCTTTACACAGCACACACTTAACAATTAGCTCTGCCGTGTGTCAGCACAGACTCAGGCAGCCGCTTCACTCACCCTGCTGTGGTTCAGGAGGGTAGAGGGGTTGTCTGCCAATCGTAGTTTCACTGTTTGATTCCTGGCTCCTCCTGTCATATGTCAAAATGTTTTTGGGTGAGACACTGAACCCCAAGATGCCCCCGGTGTGTCAGGCCAGCTATGTGCCAGCTCTGCCCTTAGTGAGCTTTGCAATGTGATTATGATTGATTTGGTGGTTCATTTATTTTCATCACGTTTGTAATCTATACTTTTTTGATCATCTTTGAGAAAAGGATGTCAGACTAGACTGTAATTGATACAGTCATGAACACTTCTAGATTAGGTCACACATTCGGACAAGTTGTAAATAAAATAATTGTCAATAGCAACTAGGGGTGTAATGGTTCTGAAACCAAGATCGGTTTGACTTTGCTAGTGCTTGCATTGTGCAGTGCACTGTATGCCAGTACTTGAGGAAAAAAAGTAGCTTGTATTTTCAGTTTTAGTTGGCACGAGTTTTCTGCACAGTTTGCAACGCACAGCACTAGCTTGCCGAGTGTTGAACTTCAAATAGACACACACGTCTTGTCTTTTTATCTTGTTTATCTCCTGTCTTATACAATAGATGTTGTGGCTGCTAAGCTGCTGCTTTCTTCACCAGCAGCACAAGTTTCCTCTCATAGATTGATCTCTATCATTTGCATGTATTGCTAAAATAGTAGCATGTGGTGTGTACTGCCTCCGCTAACTCAACCAACCTTGCTGTGTGTTTGTCAGACGTAGGTTTAAAAAATCGTGATATACAGTAACTGAGGAGAATTGCATTTGTTCTTGTGATGTGATTGGTTGATTGCCCTTGTGACACTTCCTCATTTCATCATCATCTAGATTAGAATAATGCACAACAAGAGGCCTCACAGTGACTGTGCAAAAATGTGCTGCAAGCAATGTTTGTGTCAGTTTTATATTCAGTCTCACTTACTGCAGCAGGATTCATGAAAACAAATGTGTGATCTTTCAAATCCTTTGTGTCTCTGGCTGTAACGGTTCTGAAACTGACACTGAAACTGTAGTACAAACATCTACAATCTAGTATTGAGATTCTGGAAGACGGAGCATAATTAGTAATGTAACAAAACTCATTTGATGATTAAAATTATAACACGTAAATCACAAAATTATTATTAGGTTGAAAGTTAGGGTGAGCTGTGTATTCTTTTTTTTTTTTTTTAAATATGCCCTTTTATTGTGTTATGTGTGTATATTGTGTCAAGTATGCATCATGATCTGGCAGTTGCACCTGTGGCAAAAGAGGAAGGGTCTTTTGAGGAAGTGATGAGTTTCCTGTTTTAGTTTTTTGGGAAGTAGAAGGTATGACAGGGTCAGTCCAGTGTTCCAAAGAACTCTCTTCAGATCAGACTGCAGCGCAATGTATGTCTAGTGTTGGCTGCTAATCCCAGAAGGGCCGTTATTGCAGTGTGGAGAGCTGTAAGAGTCAGATTGATGACTTAGATTTTGGTGTGTAGGATTATTTATACCTGAACCTTTCTGTAGATCCCACATGTGGATGGTGGAAGGAGAATTATATTTTAAACAGCAGCATTATTAGTTTGTAGAAGAAACAGGTGCTGTAAATTCAGTTGCTTCAGAAATTTCACCACCCGTCACTTTTTGCGGACTTTATTGTATTGAAGGTGTCTCTCAGATTCATCCAGTTCAAAACAGTCTTGCAGTGCTGGACTCATGAAGCGTATGTAGCTGTTTGTTCCATGCCGGGCTGACGAGAGCAAGAATGAACCGAAACAGTAAAGTTTGCAGGCTGTAAAAGCGCAACAGTGAGCTGAAAGATGTTAAAAGGCTCAATAAAACTGAGGGGAGCTGCAGAGTGTGGTGGTTACTGTCAGTGGGTACAACACAGATCTTCACAGACAACACTCTGTGTGAGTGGTTTACATGTGTACATTTGAGTGAATGCATACTGCGTTTGGGCCGGTGTAAAGCACAACTGAAGGACTCTAAATCACCCAGAGCCGGAGCTGTGTTTACAGCAGCATCAATCTCCCACATGCTGCATCCGGCTTACACACTCCCTCTGACACACTCAGCCACACCTTCCAAACACAAAACACACGCATATATTTACCCTTAATGTGTGTATGCTGGTTCTTATTCTCAAAGCTTTTGTTATTCATTGCAGGTGCTCACTCTGGGGTAGAGCAGCAGCACTCAGCTCCACTATGGAAGCATCGTCAGTAGTATTTGTCTCTGACTTTGCAGAGCTTTCTTGGTGTGGAACAACTTTTTCTGTTGAGGGCCAGCGTTCCACGTCGCATTAGAGCCTTGTAAACATTCCGTTTCATCCACACAAATGCATTGCCTCATTCGCTTGCATCTTTGCACCTTTTGAAGCTCTATACTGCTGCAATTTAGTTAACATCTTGCTGTCCATCAGTAAAGGCTAATCTACAGTACCTCGATTATGCATCCTCCAGCCAGCAATACTTTATCTGTTAACAGCACAGGCTAACTTACACATACAAACTGGTGAGTGCTTGGCGGATGGTGAGAGCGCAGCCAGCTTTCATTGCCTGCCAGTCCTGCAGAGATGATGTCATTGTTTGAGACCGGCACGGTCGCTCTCTGAGCCACAATGCATTGTAAAAGCATTATTCTACAATTGACTTAACTGTGATGGTGCTGTTTGAGTTGTTGCTGGTCGTGACATGATATGTCTGGCCTGCACTCGTCACCTTGTGTAATCTGGATGACTAATGGTAAAAGGTGCAGGTTTGCAGTATTTCATCTAGTTCTGTATTGTTAATATGCTTTTTATCAATTAATATGCTCTGTGAATGCTAAACACTGCAAAAAGGTTTGGCGAGACTTGGCGAGGGTCCCGTCCTCAATAATCAATACAGTGATAATATGAGGCTTGTGTAATGCATAGTAAAGATGCTTTTTAAGTGTTAGCACAAAGGCGGCTGAAACTCCTGCAGCTATACAAGGCCAGGGTTTTTTTTATTCAGATCCAAGCACAAATAACGAATGCAGCCAGTTTCTCAGTTGCATGTAAATGCTTGTTAGTGAAAAGAAAAGCTTATTTACTCTAACCCCAGTATGTGCCACAATTAAGCATGTAAGGACACAACACATGCCATTTGAAGTGATTGAAAATGTCAAGTGTAGAGTGTAATATGAGATAAAGCGCACATAAGGCATTGATCATGTCTGTGGTTGAGTAATGCACCAGGAAATTAGATCAAAGTGCAGCATGGTGACAGATCTCATGTTTAGTTACCAAAGTCTTTTCAGGCCAAATGATTTAGTTTGTGTGCAGCTGTTGGGGGTTGGGGGTTGTTTAAAGGAAGTACCGGTGAGACCAGTTGGTGTGACAGGTTAAAGCACTTCAAGACTTATCAGATGTTTCGAAATAACCACAACTGTCGAGAATTCACAGCAGCAGCTCTTAGTGGTGCTCGAAAGTTTGTGAACCCTTTAGAATTTTCTCTATCTATCCATAAATATGACCTAAAATGTCGTGCAAGTCCGAAAACCAGATAAAGGGAACTCCAGTAAACAACAGACTAAAAATGCATACATTCATTTATTTACTGTGACAAATGATGCTATTTCGGGTTCACAAACTTTCAAGTGCCAGAAGCACTGGTTTACATTTGTTTGGAACATATTAAAAGATGAATATAAGACAAATGTTCTGAATTTCAGCTTTAATTTGATGATATTTACATTAAACAACATAGAACATGGCACTTTTTGTATCATATGACCCACATTTGAATTGAATTTGATTGTTAAAACAATAAACCAACATGAAGGCCAGAGAAAAGCAAGCCATTTTGAATCAGAGAAGGGAGGAACAAACAACCAAAGGCATTACTTAACCAATTTGACATAGCCTATAGAACAGTTTGGAATGTCCTGAAAAAGAAAGAAAGCACTGGTGCACTGAGCAACATACAAATAGTGAGTTGGCCAAGGAAAAGAACAACAGCTGATAACAGATGCATTGAGCTGTGAAGAAAACCCCCAAAACAACAATCAGTGGCATCACCAGCAACCTCCACAGAGCAGAGGTGAAGGTATCACAAGCCACCATTTGAAGACTACTTCGTGAGCAGAAATATTGGACACAGACCATACCACAAGATGCAAACCCCTCATCAGCAGTAAGAATCGGAAAGCCAGGTTGAATTTTGTGTAGAGAGTAGTACAAAGATAAGCCACAAAAGTTCTGGAACATAGATTTATGGACTGATGAGACCAAAGCTGTTTTCACATATAAACTCTGGACGATGTCTGGAGAATCAGATCTGGAGATTTTTTGTGTCATACGTGTTCTCACACTCACAGGGAAATTGTCTCTTTGGTATTAGTGAGGACTGATTCCTGGGTAGAGGGTGCAGGAGGCAGGAAATGACACTGACAAAATCATAGTGTTTTGTTTACAGCACATCGAAGTGAGCACCAGTCACATGATTAGAAATAGTGTGTTATGTATAGAAGCACAATACAACACCAGAAAGTATGGTCAATACTTCCTCAATTCACATTCAAAAGCCTAGACCAGCCACAGCTGTTATTTATTGTCAGTGGAGAGCCGGCCTCGCAGCTGAGTACCCCCTACAGAGCTGTACAGATTGAACAGGAGCCCAGCTACACTACAGGGGAATGTTGAGAAAGACTCATCTTTATGCAAATCTGCTCTGATGCTATTCAACCACAGCCAGGTATGAACGCTGTGTGTTTTAACCAGGAAGAAGAATGTGTGGAACGAAATAGATGATGCCCCTGGTTCTACTGCAAAGTGTTGTCCCAGTCCAAAATGTCCACTGTGAGTCTGAAAGTGTTTTAATCTAAATCAAACTGTGGTGAATGGGGTTCCGCCATGTTTCCCAGGAGAGAGATTCATAATTTGTAAAACAATCATTTTAAATTTATGTGAGGAAAAATAAAAATAACGCATAGTACCTCAGTCACTGGTTTGGAATTCATCAGTGTCTGTGTGTGTAAAAGTAATATTGTGTTGAATATTTAAGCAGGATGTTGCAGTGCAGATATAAATCCCTCACAACTCACACACCACACAGGGTGTAGGGAACTATTAAGATGGTGATAAACCCATTGTTCCAGTCTGTCGACTCTCTGTTTACTGACCCATCGTTGCTGGTTTTCTGAAACCTCCTTGCACTGTCAGGTGTAAAAGGTTTTGCACAAGAGATGGAATGCATGATGCATTTGTATGTGACAGACAGGAATATCTGTCTGCTAAATAACATGGCAAGTACTGAATTCTTGTTGGCCTGAAGGCCGTGCATTATTTTTTTAGGTAACCTCATCATGATACAGAACATGAATTCTAAATTGATCCATCCATCGTCCATAGGTGACGTGTCTCTTTTCAGCTGTTACTAGGCTGCAATTCCTCCTCCTTTGTGAGGCAGTGTTAACAAAAGTAGACAAAGATAGTGTTTCTATGTGCAAACCATGTTTCTCACTATATGAATAAACAGTGCTTACAGGATCTCAGACCTATTTGATGTGGCGACATCTGCGGTTACCGTGGTAACAGCAAGTGCACTTTCATGCTACAGCAGATGCATCCTTGAGCGGCTGCTTTGTCAGGACATGACCCGGTGCTAATGTAGGCAGCCTCAATCCCGTGCTGGAATGCTAGAAGGGGCTTGAGGTGTGCAACTTGTGGACCCAGAAGACACATACGTGAAAGCTGGGCAGAATGGCAGCAGGTTGTCTCCAGATTGGAGCTGGAAAGCGACGCTTGCTGTGGACATTGCCTGTAGGGAAGAGTGCTGCTGCTGGGTCTAATGTGTGGCTGTTAGAAAACCCTGATTTAAGGAAGTCAGGAAAGGTCAGGTAAAAATTTGTATTTTAATATGTTATTTTTACAGAGGTTATAACAAAGATGCTGTGTTGCATAAGAATATACTGGGAGTTTATATGGTGGTGATAACCTATATTTAGTGGTGCCACTAAATTTTGAAACATTAACTGTGAACAGAGCAGTTTCCTGCAACCTACCAGCTAGTTTAGTTTTTAAAATCTCCACAGTCATCATCATTCTGTAGATTTCAGCTGTGTCAGTCCGCAGAGCCGTTGGCACCTTTCTGGCCTGCTTACATCATGGCCAATGAGGCCTAAAATGCACAGATTTACTGCTGCAGCACCATGGGCTGAGAGATAGCCCTGGCTTTTACGGAAGCGGCCCCGAGGGAGGAGGAGCAATGAGAGGGGCTGATTACTAAACCGAGAGACGGAAAAGCATGTTGTGTATCAGTGAAGCTGGCTTCATTACAGTGCCTCATAGTCATCTCTTTGTTAAAAGTCACACCAGAAAAAGGTTAAATTTGTGTTTTGCTGGCGACTCACAGTCTGGTTCTGCAGGATGTTGGCTTTGCCGTTTTTGGGGATGACACCAGCATTGTATTAAAGGAAAAACCCACCCTTTAATATATTCATTCTCTATGTTTCTTAATTTGATCTGCGCTCTAGTCCTTAGTGATTTCCCCATTGTCAGTCACCTACTTAGCTAAAACACAATATGTGTTGTTGCTGCACTGGTTTCATGATTTCAGAAGCCTCTGTGGGTGGAGATATTGGTGTCTTTCCCTCTTCTTCTATATATTTCTCCTTGTAAGATAATCGTTGGATATTGGTGCAGGATGGTAAATCCAAACCTTGATGTTAACAACATAACAGGCCCAGCACTCCACTCAGCCCTGCTGGCAGCTGTTAACTGCGGAAGTGTTTCGCAATGAATATTTGATTAAACTCCAGTTCTATCAAAATGCCAGTGTTTTGGCTCTGGCATCTTTGTCAGTGTTGTGGTGGTAGAGGTAGCAAAACAGAAGTGGGTCGAGTGTTGTGTCTGATTACAATGGTAGCAAAGATATTTGTTTGTTCCTCCGTGTGAGGAGCCAATAGGAAAGTGCAGAAAAGACTTAGAACCAAGAGAGAGTCCATTCAGAGGCCTGTCCCTCGCAGAATCATTAATAAAACATAAGGAAGGAAAGTAGTGCAGAGATGAGATGGTGAGGTAGTGACAGTGACATTTTTTTTAATCAATATATCCACCCAATGGGACCTCAGTCCCCCAACCCCACCCTCGTTTCACCCTTAACTTATGTAGTATAGTGAATTAAAGAGGGGTTCTGTTTACATGACAGTTAAGAATGAGCTTACTCAAGAAAGCCGAATGTAACCCGGTTACTTGAGTGCATGTAAACGCACTTTACAAATATGTATTGGATTGAACTATCATCAAATACTAAAGAGCTTGGATGAAGATCGGGGGGGGGGAACAGTATATACAATAGTTACAACCAGCTCCAACTTAACCAGCTATGATAGTAAAATGGTGCTTTCACATTAATTAACAGATAACAACTCAGTAGTACACTTAATACTTTAAGATACTTTTAAGTACATTGTGCATACATTGTCAATGCACAGTGTTTACAACAAAAGTGTCCTGTTTGCACTAAACGCTGCACATGACTGTACCTGAATGACTTGACTACATGTACTCTGCAAGATGTGCAGTGATATACATCTGTACCTATTTATATGGTAAACCTTCTGCCCAATGGTGATATGTGTCATATATCAGGTCACAGCCTTGTATGTTTGCATACTTAGCTGTCATGAAGCCTTGAAGGTTGGTTCAGATCTTTTAGCGGTGCTGATCTTTATATTTTTTCACTCTTTAAGTTTGACAGCACAACCACTGAAGAAAGGAAGTCTGTATGTTAAAAGTGAAAGCGTCTGTGTGAGAATCATTGCACACTTCCAGGGTTTATAAGGTTTTACTGTAAAGACACATGTCACTGATGTCGTTACATTTTTCTCTTTCTGTTACTTTGCAAAACTTAGAGGAGGTTCTGTGCAGATTCTGATTCTGTGAGTGTGCTTGCTTTATCCCCCTGACATTCAACCTGTTTTGTCCTTCAGGCTAACCTCAATGACTCCCATAACCAGATGGTGGTCCACTGGGCTGGTGTGAAGAGCAATGTCATTGTAGCCCTAGCGCGAGACAGCGCTGGAGCCACCGGGCCCAAATCCAGCTCTGTAAGTACAGCTGAATATATAAAGAATAGATACCGGAAACATATGTAGCTGCTAACTCACATGGTCTTGATGGTATAGGAGTGTTAATCTCCCCCTATAGTTCAAGCGTTGTCACTCGGTTGCCTCAGTAAATAAGCAGTGCAGGAGGAGGTGCATGTGTTTCCACTTGCTTAACATGTTTGTCGTGTTTCTGGTGATGTGCTTGTTGAGTCACACATGATGACATCTGCCACCTCAGCACACACAAACAAGCCTGAAGCACAAGCAGTCATTGCACAAAACATGTCTCTTCTATCTCTCTTTGTTTTCACGTTCCCATCTGGGCTCTATAAGAAACAGCAAACTTTTCAGCACCAGGTGAAAAATGTTAATGTATCTGATAAAGATATTTTCCATTCAGCCTGCATGTCAGTATTCTATTCTATTGGTGGAATTTGTCATTAACAACTGCTGCTGTGCCATGCTGTGCAAGACACTGGTAATGGTGTAATGATAATGATGTGTGTTTTTTGTACAGTTGTCATGGATCAAATGGAAAGGGTTCTTTACCTTATCCTCTCTTCTTTGTGTCCAGGTTTATGTTTCCTATGATTACGGAACCACTTTCATCCTCATCTCAGACAAGTTCCAGTTTTTGGGGGCCAGGTTGAAGGATGGCAGCAAGCAGATCATCTCCCAGTTTTACCACAGCCCCGCAGACAACAAGAGGGTAAGTCGAGGTCTAGGACAAAATAACTTTTTGGAGACAAAGGTGTGCAATATGGTCACATGCTAAGTTTACTGTTCCCAGGTAAAGATATCACTGAAGGTGAGGTTGTAAAAAAGTGTTGGAACAAGACTAGACTGGAATAATCAGGCCAGCTTAAGGATTCATACGTAAGAACAGTGTTTATTGTGTTATACCTGTTCTGTGATCTCTTCCTGAACATAAACCAACCATGGTGATCTAACAAGTCCAACTATCTTATCTACTCTAGCATTGGATTCGTAAAGATCCATTATATAATGGTTTACCAATATTTTTAATTAAATATGCTCCGGAACATCTTATTGTGGAGAGGGTCTGCCAAAGTCTTCTTTAACTCAGACCTGCTGAATGGTGTGGCAGCTGTGCAAAAATATTCTCTTCTAATAGTATTAGTTAATCTAAAGGTTCTACTCAGCAGCAACTGGACTTATTTGAGGTTCTTGAAGAAATCACACCTCTGATCAGAAAGGCTTCTCAAGTTCTAACTGACTGGCTCGGAGTAACGTGTATTTAACCTCAGTGGAGTCATGAAGTTTGTCCGTCCCGTGTACACCCTTATGTCTGTGAATAGTTATTAAACTGGTTGGGAAGGGATGGCACTGTATAGTGGGCTGATAAGACCACCACTCTTTAGTGACGGTTATTCCAGTTTGACATAGATGACCTTTCTTACCTCCTTGTATTTTCTGGCCAGGGACATGTCTTAAAAGTGTCTCTTGTCCTTTAGATGTAGTTGGACTGCTGAGTCTAGTCCTGAGGAGCTTGTTCCTTTGTGTTGTTCCATGTGTTGGTGAAGTGGTTTGTTGCTCTGCTTATGTCTGGGTGTTTTATCCTTAGCATGAACGCTCCAGAGATGTTTGGACTGACAGTGTTGTTCCTTTCTAGTCAGTAAATCAATAGATAAACATACTTCTGATGTACTACCCGTTTAACTATGAGGCTTCAAGTTGGTATCCGCAATCTCCTAATTTTTGCATTAGCTGAGACAGTGAACATCACAAGCATGTCGGTGAAGGGCTAGTGGACCATAACAGTTCAGGCCGAGTAAGGGGTGGGAGGAGCACATTGGTTTGCTTTTTTGTCCCACGCCAGTGCTAGCTTGATTTTTACAACTTGCTTATTGTAGCTTTAGCTTTTGCTCTCAGGACTTTGTCACAGTAAACAATCTGCATTTGAATAATCACATGATATGTGGTGGAACCAGCGAGTACAGTAAAGTTCAGTTGTGATCCTTCCAACTTTTCCATGCACGTGACGAAATAGGTGTGAAATAGATGTGTTTGTCTGTTCAAGTCCCCCAAGAGTTTTGATGTTAAAGGTGTGGGAAGGAGTTTTCAGGTGCTGTTTGAGCACCAAATATGTACAGAATTTAGGAAAGTGACACACATACACTGGGGTGGGATTTTGCTATAGTCAGTCAGAGTGTTACAGTTTAATGTAAAGTATTTACCATTTCATTATTAGATTGAATGTTCTAGTGTCTCTCTGGACACTGTCCAGGTCCTCATCTGTGTTTAAATGCACTCTTAAGGTAAAACAAATGGTCATATTTATTCTCAGGCCTTATCAATTTATAGTCATTTAATGTAAAGTAAATGTATTGTAATGTAATGTAGTATTTTTTAATACTTTGCCACATTGTCATTACATGATTTCATATTTTAATAATTACTTTTAGTGAGCTAGAAGATCAGAGAACACAGCAGTGAATGTAAAAGCTATGCAGACTGCACATGGCTCATGGGCTCATTTGTCTGGCTCAGGTGGGCTCAGTACAGATGGAGTCCAGCAAAGGATGAGAGAGTGGCTTAGTTGAAGTAAGTAGAGATGAAGCAGTGGCACTGGACAAATGTGTTTTAGTGAAGAACAAAAAGAACAGGGCCGTGCTGTGTCTCTGCATAACGTGAGAAAGTAGCAGGGACGTGACTATCAAGTGATCTAAGCTTCACTGTGTGCGCAGATTCAGAATCTGAGGTTATTACACCAGAATGTGTTCGTATTACTGTGCAGTTTGAGACACTTGCCATGCTTGAGTTCATGAAATGATTTGCAAATCACGGTAATCTGGGTTATGTGTTGTTGGAGCCAGGTTATGCAGACTCTCTTTAAATATCTCACCTGCATGTGGTCATTGTGGTCTGCTGTGTTGTGCATCAGGTGTGTGTCATGGTCCTGCAGTGGTATGCTGTGCATCACTGGTACCCATGGTGTGGAGAAAGCATGGCAGCTACTCTTTCAAACATAGACTTGATGTCTTTTTGTCGTACCATCAAAAAGAAGATAAATTAGCATTTCAAACTGTTTCTTTGAAATTGGCTATAGGTCTGTACTAATACGTTTAATCCAGTAATCAAGTTCCAGATCAATTCCAAGACCCGGTTGAGTCCAGGTTGAGGTCTAAAAGTGGTAGCTGTCATGCCATAATAGTCAGTGAACAAGAACTTCATAATGAGGAATAAAGATTAAAAAATCTCAGGGGCCTAAATGCATTTGAGAATAATTTTACCTTTTAGACATTTGCAGTCACTTTCTGTAGTGGAAATGAACCAATGCTCAAAACAAAAACCTATTTTATAATATTTAAAAGACATTGCACTGTAGGCAAAGGTACATTGTGATATAAAATTGATGATCATAATCATAATACACATCAAACTGTCCTCTAGCAAAAAGTGAAAGAACAGAGGTCCACTTAGGTTGGTGGTGATGTAGCACCTCAGCATCTGCTCAAATGTTTTTTTTTCTTCTTCAGTACCTTTTCGTAGACTCCACCAACAACTACCTGTGGAACACTTTTGACTTCTGTAAGACCGTCCAGGGCTTCTCCCTACCTTTCAAACCGACAGATCTGCTGCTCCACAGCAGAAGGTCCAACCTGGTACTCGGCTATGACAGCTCTCACCCATTCAAACAGGTAAAAACCAGTATACATCTCATTTAAATCTGGGTAGTCTGGTCACTCTTTGTAAACAGAGGGGCACCAATTCCAGTTACTACAGCATCAGCCAAAATATTGAAAAGAAATATTTATAATATGTATGTCAGAATAAGTTCATTTCTATTCATATTCTTGTTTGCATTCAGTTTATTTCCTTATATTGATAAGTACAAAATGTGTCCTGCTCCTGTTGTGCTGCTGTGAAATTTCTCAGCCCTTGTCTGATTTAGTACTGCATGTGCAGTATACAGTAACCCAGAGAAGAAACTGTAGGTTACTTAGGTTTTTGCACATAAGTTTTTTTTCTAGCTTCCTCTTCTTGACTTGCACAATAGCATCAAATGACTCTATGGTGTTCTTCTAGTTGCATGTGCAAGAGCCAAAGTAAAGGAATGAGCTTGACCTACATTTTTAACAGTGCACCACCCCCATGTTCATCTACTTCATCTTCTCTCCCCCTCCTCCTCCTCACTCTCTCTCTCTCTCTCTCCGACTGCCTCTGTAGCTGTGGAAATCAGACGACTTTGGGGAGACGTGGGTGTTGATCCAAGAGCATGTGAAGACCTACTTTTGGTAAGACAGCCACTGTCTTGGCTCACGACAAGTACACTGTGCACTGAAGGGTGTATATACTGTAAGTGAGGAATGT
Organism: Sandelia bainsii; assembly: GCA_032362345.1. Taxonomy (NCBI): domain Eukaryota; kingdom Metazoa; phylum Chordata; class Actinopteri; order Anabantiformes; family Anabantidae; genus Sandelia; species Sandelia bainsii. Next base: position 23,723,354 of record JAUMHL010000005.1, read on the forward strand.
TCTCAGCTCTGAGCTGCATTGAATGGCTTATGGAGAAATGGTAGACAGAAGCATCTGGGAATACCAGTCAAAGTCAGTGTGACCAGAACATACTTTTCTGTTGAAACTGCAAGGGAAATATTGTTTACATAAGCATTAGGAGTTAATACTGATAAACCGTTGTTGCACAATCACTACATTTTATTTACAATCCCTGTGTTTCTGGCTCCAGATCCTTCACTTAAGTAAACTTTTCATTGCCACAGTATAAAAATAATCTTTCAACAGTCTTACATTTCAAACTTTACTTCAGTAAAAGCACAGAATCATTAGCATCAAAATATATTTAAAGTACCAAAAGTAAAAGGACTAATTATGCAGAATGATGTATATTATACAATAATATAATTAGTACATTGAAGTTACTGATGCATTCATGTGCAAACGGCAATGGTGAAGCTAATTTAATTTTATACCCCACAAGATTCTATAACAGTAGATATATGGTATTATATGAGAAGAACACAAACAGAAGGCACAGATTGCTTTCGTGGTTGTTCCTCCAAATCTTATTTTGGCCTTACGTGTATTACAGATTGTGAGCTTTTTGTCTTCATGTTAAAGAATTTCCACACCGACGACATGTTGTATGTGTGACTGTGACGTTACTGTCTGTGTAGCTGTGTGAGTGACAGAGCATGTGAGCAGGGCAGACGTCTGGACAGAGTGCAGAGAGGGATCGTTGCCCAGTTTCGCTCCGGTGTCGCTCCCACCACGAGCCTAAAGCACGGCTAACCCCGATCCAGAATGATCTCTCTTAGCGGAGCGAAGCAGGCGAACAGCTTTATGAGTGAGGAACGGAAATTCTGATCGCTCTACTGCGCTCTAGTGCAAAACGTGAAATCATCGGCTAAGAATCGTATCTCCAGTCGTGGCTGATCAAGCTTAAAACCAGACAATTTTAAGCCAATCTCCAGCTGATCGATCAGGGCATCACTACTAATAACTGCCGCTGAATAAATATAATAAAATAAAAACTATAATATTTCTCTCTGAATTGTAGTGGAGTCGAAATAACATTAAATGGAAATATTCAAACGAAGTGCAAGTACCTCAAAATTGTACTTAAATATAGCACTTGAGTAAATGTATTTAGTTACTTTCCACCCCTGTAGTCTCAAAACACAAAGTTTTCCAGATAATCCAGAAAAATTAACGAGAGCTTAGTGGCTGTTAGTAGTGTCAACTATGAGTTATATATCTATATAAATATAAATCTTCTAGTCAAAGTTCCTTGTCACCTTTACACAAACAGAAATGGGCAAAACAATTCCTTTTCCTTTTGGCCTGTAGTTCTTCACATGGCTTTTCCCATTTAATGTCAAGGCAGCACTGGTTAGACCCCATGAAGTGATGACACTGTGTTTTCCTTGAGGAAGGACAAGTGAATGGGGTCATTATTTGAGCTACAGCAGCTTTGTGCTGAGGGCCAAATTGGGTCGTGTTTACTTTGATGTGTCAGTTTATTCCTGTGAATGTCTGGTGGATATCATCCCGACAAAGTCCACTTCATTCACATGGCATTGAAAATGAGTTTTGATGGTGACCAGTTGCTGGAGTCTCCAGCCTCAAACCTGCGGCTAGTTTTATAATGTGCATGTTTTATGATCAATTCTGCACATACCTGTAATAACTGTCAGCACTGATGTGTGAATTTTGTGTAACTGACGACCGTAAACTTGTATCCATGTAAGTCAGTAAGAGACTCTTACAGCTGGATTGACATGAGGCAGACTGTGTCCTGGATAGTTTGCCTCCAGCTTTGCACTTTACGCTTCTCATTAGCAGAAAGTGGCATAGATGCAAATTTCAAGATAACACAGAAGCTGCAAACTCAATGGTACAAGTTGACCAGTTGGAGCAAAGGATGTTAATTAGTGCTCAACACACCCACGGCACTCCAGATTGAGAGGCCAGATACTGGCACCTAGTTTGCATCCATATGTTTGTGTTCATGATGTTTAACTACATCTAACAGAAGGCAAAGACATGAGGCGATGACATGAGGCAACACATCAGTCGGTCTTAATCAGCACTAGTTCTTTGAAAGCAGCTTGGTTGTCATCGCCCTTAGGGTGTTTATTAAATGTTTATTGGCCTATGTCCTGCTCTGGCTGCTCGATGCTACATCTTGTCAGGCAGAAAGCCCATTGACAGGCAAACGATGAATGAACACTGACTGACACAAGACTTACTCCAGTCTTTCCAGAGTACTGTAAAGGATTTGGATCTATTTCTTATCAGATTTAGTTACCAGATATGGCACGAGACATCCAGTTACAGGCTCTGTGTCATGTTCTCACACTGCCCCCAAAGAATATCATACCACATAAGAGAAAGCCTAGAAGCGACTCCTTCATGAAAATATATATTTATATAGGAAAAACAGGCCTTCTCTGCACAGGAGACTAAACATTAGTCTTAATTTTACATCTCAGCACCAATATTGGCCCATAAACAATTGTGAGATGATATAATTCTGAAGGCTGTGGATGCAGTCATTTACCCTCCATTTCTTAGTACTGCTCACTGGACCAGCATGATTATACATCTTTCTCCTGAATGTAGCATTCCTTTGCTGTACTGACTGTTATATGCTTAGGAACGTGCTGGTTTTCAAGCTTTGCTTTATTTCCTTTTCTTCTTTCTCTTATGATTCCCCAATGGAATTATCCCATAATTCCATTTCATGTTTGGTTCTGCTGCTCAGACTCTTGGCGCATTACAGAGTTGGACGTTTGAACTCCAGTACCAGTAAATGTGTTTCAATATGCAGATGCAGTTTCTAGTAATTAAATAGTTCTTTAATCACCCACTCCCCCATGTGCTGGGGGAGTGGGTAATTAAATCGGTGCTTTGAATGCATTTTGTCAGCACAATAGGTTGTATACAATATGTTTTTGAGTAAATAAGTAGTTTGCCTACCTTGCCAAATAGTGGAATTGCTCTTGGTTGTCCTCTCTGCTACTCCTTGATAAAGCTAAGTTAATTTTTGCTTTTTGCTTTCATTGATACTAAGATAATACACTCTGTATCTCGACACACCCAACTACACACCTCATCTAATACAGTGGAAACTATCAATAGGAAGCAGTTTGGAGAATATCTGTGTTGATATCTGATAGCCAGCGCGTCCTACTTCAAAAACAAAGCATAACAAACTCTATTTAGGGCAAAAAATTTTGGAGTAAAACTCCACTATTCAAAAACTTTTTCTCCATGTGTGTTTAGAAGTACTATAAAACAAAACATAGCCAAATTAAACATATCTTAAATTGCAGCTGCAAACACTGTAAACAGATTGAAATGTGCTAAATGTTATTGTATGCATACGAAATTTGAGAGTTGCAGTTAAAGTTTAAACACTGAAATCATTTGAAGTGCCAAATAAAGAAGTGTCACATAAAGCAAAAGGAGTTTACATATCATTTTAAGTTTGAAGCTTAAAATAGAGAAAATTAGCTGGTAACCAGGTGAGATCCTGAAAAGATTTTCAGTCCCTGTGGGACACTGAAAGTAGTTATGGATAAACTACTGCAAATTCAGAAAGAAAGTAAAGCAGCATGGATGGTAGTTTTTTAAGAACTAAGAGCAGTTCAAGTGTCATTTAACTGTATGTTTAAATGTAAAAAGAGAAACGGTTATAGAGTGAAGCTGGATAAATGCTTTGTTAAGGACTATGGAGTACTGTACCTGGAGTGACTACAGATGCACCTCCTCAAAAATTGTAACTACACATTGTAGCTACCTGGCTGATGGCGATACCAGTGGGGACTGCAAGAACTGTGTTGGCTGCTTTTGTTTACCTGCGCAAGTTTCTGATGCTGGAGAAATTTGGTGAGACTGAAGTAAAGTTCAGAAAACAGCTCTTATCAGCACTAGCACAAACCCAGGCAACCCTAGGACCTAGTTTGGGTTGGTCCATAAGGATTATCAGTATTCTTCTCTTTTTCAGTAAGAAGCTTCTCACAAACCTCATGCTCTCCACAGTCGCTGCTCTGTGTGAATGTAGGCACAGCAATAGTCTCCTATTCAGTAACAGGGCAGTGTAAGTGACCTGACACTATATTTGAATCCCAAAGTACCTTAAAATATGCAAACGCAGTTATTGTGGGGAATATAAAGCATGATGGGGCCTGATAACACATCCGTCTAGCATAGTAGAGATGATATCAGTAAGTGAAATTCAACACTCGACTGTAAATCTGACCCTATGATGCTTGTACCTACAAGTACTTGGTTTTAGTTCAGTTTGTCTTTAATCTATTTTGTTCTGGATTAAAGTGTTGAAAGCCAAAAAGGCTTAAGCCTGACTTCAGGCATTCAGATCTAACCCGATGTGAGGGGTAGGTCCTCCACCCAACTCCTAATCCTCTGATCTCACAGCTAAGAGACAGACTGAGAGTCAAAATCCTCTTTGTACAGAAAGTTATAGCTGTACAGAAATACAATCTGCTTTTCCATATGGATTACTGACAATGATATCAATCCTGCAGACATCGTGATTTTAAATGCATTGAGACACAAAAGAAACAGGAAGGTGACAGAAAAAGAAAATGAATGATTAAATATCACAACTACACAAAGAAAAAGACGGGGACAGAGTGGAAAAAGTATTTTTGTTACATAAAAACAATAACTGACATCTTGAATATGGGGCTGTCACTCTGTCATTCAAATTAGCTCAAACATGAGAAAACAAGCTGGTAATGATCTGTTCAAATTCACAGTTCACACTGTTAGACCTAAATAGACCACACCTGCTTACTCACATGTGTTCTGTTATCTATGAGTAAACTAGGCTCTTGCTGTTATTTCTGTTAATGGGAGTTTAACAAACCATACTGAAAGCTTTTTGGTTCATTTGTAAAATGTAACAGGATTACTGTAACATTAGGTTGTCACAACTTCAGTGGCCATGTTTGTTTAAAATTTAATTGGGGTGATTTTTTTCAGGCCTATTGAAGGGGTTAGTGTTTTTACTTTCAGTTATTTCCTCTCTCTATATATACATTTTTTAATAGAAATCAGAACTCATTTGTATTACATACTGAGTTGTTGGCAGTTCAGAAAATGGTATGAGGTGGATTTATTCTTCAACATTTCAGAAGAGTCCTAATTGAATCACAAAAAGGCCTGGCAGAAAATCAGAAACTGTCACAACAGTGGACGAATGGTGTTTAAGGAGCGTTTAAAGGGGCAGAGATTAATTCAAAGGATGGGGCAGAGGCGGACTGTGAATAGCCCTCCATGCACCCTCAGCCCAGACAGTGTCAATCAGTTGAACACAGACCTTTGAAAGAATGCCACAGAGGCAGAGCCAAGCCAAGACACTGGTCTCTCTGTTTAGCTCTTGAGACTCCGGAGGAAAACACACTGATTTGGAAGGCAGACGATAAGACGCGGTGAACCTCCTTCATTCATTCCGTCTGACTCGTCTGTGCCATGGTTTCTGAACACCCTTGCTGTACACTTGTGGCCACAAATAGTTTGGCCATGCTATTTTTTAAGGTTGACACATAGATATGTTTGGTTTGAACATGCTGATAGTCTGCGTTTTGTGACATTTTGCTAATATATGATGAGTATTCTTTGTCAAAGTGAAAAAGCCTCAGACAGAATAATTAAGTTATTTTAGGTATTGTAGCAGTGTTATTGTATTGTAGCAGTGTAATTGTGTTTTGTGGTAGCATATCAATTATTTAAAACATTGTATTGCTTCTTAAGGAATAGTTTTTATCCAAAGATGCATGCTTACAGTGTCACAATATATTGCAATATGTTAAATTGTAACCCCTGTATCATTATACTTATCGTATTGCCTGATTGCTGCCAATACATAGCCCTAGTAGCAGCCTTGTTGAGTAAAGTTCTCCAGCTGGAGTTCTCGATATCATTCCATGGCAAACTGGATATCCTTGCAGTGCAAAAGAAGACACAGCCCTCTAAGGAAAATTACAAGACCACAGAAGGAGCATGCAAACTGCTTGCAGAAGGAACTGGGATGAGATATGCTATTAGGTGTATATTGTATTTATTGAAATTTCTGTAGATGTACATGACATAGAGGTACAACTGCAGTAATTGTTATTTCCAATACATTGCAGTGCAACATAGAACAGACCTAAGAATGAGTACAACTGTAAAATAAAAATAAAGTTTAAACACCATACAGTTGTAAGGGTAAGAGTAAGCACTTTTACATTAGCAGCAACAACTTGGATCTATGCAAGGTCTAGCGAATATTCTCCTCTTCTAACAAACAGTCTTTAAATTTGATGCTCAAACTGTTCCTGATCCTCACAGAAAAAGGGAAGAAGCTTCTGTTCAGGCTGGGTAATACTTTCTTACCTTTGGCCACATGCTTAAATGTTGTAGTGGCTGCTGAGGCTGGAGTGGGAGCTGTCTTTCATGATGTAAACAATTTGCCCTTGGGATTAATAAAGTTTTTCAAATCTTGAATTGAACCCTGAGTCTTGAAGGACTTGTGGGTACACTGTGTTTTGTGAGTCTGCTGTTCAGAGCGTGGAGAAGTGGGTAAAGTCCTGATGGTCTTGTCTTCTGTGTTTATTCTTATTTTTAAGACTTATAGTCAAAGACTTGGCAGTTTCCAGGTGGTCAGGATGCTCTCGCTAATGCTTCTGTATAACATGATGAGGATGAGTAAAGGAGAAATGGAGACATTACTGTGTATTTTTGGAGGGTATTGGGAGGTCTAGGAGAAGCCTTCTATGATTTACACTCCCAGGAACTTTGTGTCGTTAACCATCTGTATGGTAGTGTCATTGAAGATCTAGCAGTGAGTGCTGAATGGGTGTCTCTCTGAATTTCGGCGAGAGATGGTTTTCAGACTCCTGCACATTATTTAGCTTGTCAGGTCATGGGCAGAAATTGTTTAGTGCAAATAGGAGCGAGACATCAATGCCACAAGTAATTTCTCATTTGCCCCTGAGGTGATAGTTATAGTGAGTGTGACATCACCATACACTAGGCTGTCACAGCGTCTTTGTATGATTCCATATTAAGGCAGTCTTCTTAGTAATGCCAGACCTTGATTTATTTCTGGAATTGTCTGGATAGTTTCATAGGTCTGCATGCTAGGATAAATGTCACTTATAAATATGTTTGTCTGGGCTTAATTAAAAGTATCGGTGTTTGCTATCAATCCTACTGAACTCTAATGTGTTTTGCCTCAGCCTGCTGGTGCTGCAGTGCTGCTGTCCTTCACAGCTGGCCTCTACAGTGCAGCATTGTGCTGCATAGCACAGTGTGGGAAAGTGGGAAAAAAATTAGTTCGGCCTCACCTGTGGGCTTTGCATTTCCTACCTAGGCCTTCAGTGCTATCCTCTGAAAATTAAATGGCCTTAGCATAACCTCAGCATGACAGTAGGACTGTAGGGTATTGTCATTTGACTTAACTACCCCATATTTACAGCGACAGTGACCTTTATAAAGTGGAAAAAGTGATTTAACACAACGTTCAACACCTATGACAGTTACAATACATTTACTACAGAGACATAGAGACACTGATATTACGATACGTAATATCAATAATATACCACTATTATCCAGTATAACAGGATGCTCCATCACAAATAGACATCCCGTCAACAACCAGTCACATTTACTGATGCCCAACAAGCAATCAAAATTATTATAATTATAAATAACACAATCAGGAGCCAATTCAAGCCGAGCTGTCGAGTTAACAAGACAACACATAACAGTCACAGCCATCTGAATATTGTTTAAACCAGCAGAAAGGTCTAAAGAAGCAATAATCAATAGCTGGTAAAGTCAGACAAACATCCAATAAACTTAACAAAGCTGCTCATCATTTGAAAACAAAGTCCATCCTCCTTTTAAGTTTAAGTAAAACTCTGTTCACGTTACGTTCTAGCTAGCTTAACTTCAGTTAGCTTAATTTCAGTTAGCCAACTGACCGGCCGGGTCACGATGAAAACTTGTGACGTAAGCGGCTAGGTCAGCTAGAAGTCTATTAATAATTTCTGCTGAGTGATATGTCTCAGTGAGGACGTCACAACGACCATATTTGCTCCTGAACCGACCCAGGGCGTCAAAGATCACGCCCCACAATGACAAACTTGAAATCTGATTGGCTAAAAAATATGACAATCCACAAAATGGTCCCCATTTACAATGAATGGCAGAGGCCATCACTCAGAGTATTGAAGGCTCGAGCTTACGACAGTACAAGGGAGAAATCGGACTGGATAAAAGTTTTATGCGCTGCACTGGAAGCAGCTGGAAGCAGCGCAACCGAGGGAGGAAGTCATAATGAAATGACAATAACAGATTGATGGGACATTTGTTAAAAATACTACCTTCTCCTACCATCTCTTTGAAGACCAACTTTAGAGGGATTGTCCAGCTATAACTTCAATAAGACAACATCAAATGAAAATGAATAAGAGCATATATATTGAAACATGAAGTTGATTGGATGGGTGGAGGAGGGGGTGTATAAATTTCAGCCTACTGATGCTAGTTATTAGTAAAAGGATTTTGATATGCAAGAAAGCAAACGCATACATATACATACACAGTACATACATGATCTCTTGTTCTCCTCTGACTTCTGTCATTTTCTTCCTGCTCCCATTTTCTCCCATCTTAGGGGTGTCGAACCCTATGATCCTCCTACCACAGTGCTGGTCCAGAGACATGAGCCCCAGGGAGTCTCCACTATTATCAGCAGCACTGACTTCTTCCAGACTGAACAGAACCGCAAAGTAATCCTGGAGCAGGTGGACAGCTTTCAGGTCCAAGACAAATACATGTTCGCCACCACGTCACGGGTAAGAAATAAAGATGTTTTTTACTCAAATCCACTTTGTTTTGGTATATAAAATATTTGATCAAACATGTTTCATTGTTGGGAGTTGGTAGGAAAATTATGGACGTTTGTTAATTCTGTATATTAATACTATATGCACTAACCCTAATCCAATTTCTAGATTAAGTAAAGACATTCTTATTGAAAATTAGTGAGTTATAGCTTGTAGTCAGAAGGTTGCACAGTGAGTATCTTTGGCTTAAAGTTGAAAGTTAACGTTTTAGAAAATATGCTTATTCTTTTTCTGACTGAGACTGACGATGTGAAGATCAACACCATTATCCATGCCTTCAAGACGGAGCTGGATCAACATAAATAGTGCACCTGCTCAAAATCGTTTGTCCAAAATGATGATTCCTCTTCATTAGTGCACATTGGCGTCAATGTGGCAATACAAGTAATATGTACATGTAGCAATTTTAAATGTGTGCCTAATCTGAACATAGCCTATTCAGATATACAGTATCATATATATATGGAATATTTAAGGGTAGTGATGACATTGGTTCAAGATTTTACTCTCCTGTTCTGTTAGGCTTGTGAAACTAGAAACGTGCTCCTTTCACTGCATTCACTGTTATTGTTCAGATGGGGCCTTGTCAGTCTGACTATAAGCCAAAAAAAGGGAATTGTGAAATAATCAAACTTGAAAGTAATGGTTGTAGGAATAGGAGGAAATTAAAATGACAAGTGTGTTGTTTTCCCTTTACTTATTTACTTGTTTTACTGAGTTTGTCGGTAGGGTTGTAGTTTTCCTGTGGTTAGATAAATTCTTATTTCTTATAGATTCATATTTAAACTGTAGCAAGTAGTTAGAAATGTAATGAAAAGTCCACATTGTATTACAACAAAGTTAGGCGATGTGGTGCACAGCCATTTCCCACTTCATTTGCTAAGTATAGCAGATGTTAGATGAATCTTTGGCAGACAGTAATGTGAAGCGTTGTATGTTTATCATTGTTAGTCTTCTGTCTTTGTGTAGTAGAAGCCTCAGTTAGGCAGCAAACAAACAGACAGCAGAGCAGATGGTGAATACAATTTGGATCTCACCTCCCTTGTTTCACAGGCTGCCTCAGACAGATTTGCTTTCTTCTGCGACGCATGCTGGCTTTGGTGTGGATTGACAGCCTGTAGCTGCAGTGATTTAGAAACAGTTGATGGTAAAGGAAGTTGATTGTAAGGAAGGAGAGGTCGGCTCAGAGCTGATCTGATAGTTGATATGAGGTTGTTCTTCATGCTAAGTTAATGTATTTAGCTATACTTCAAACCAGCAAGGTACTTGTTCCTATTGCATATTGCTTAGAGTGAAAGAAAGTGATCTATATTGTGAATGTGTTGCTATCTGTTAGTGCAGATACATTATGCATTTAGAGCATTTTACAGTATACAAAACAATCATGCAGTAATTGGTAAGCACTAGTGGCGTACGTAATGAAGCCTGATGAGTAAGGCTCATTCCCAGTGTGGGAATGTGGTCCAAAAATAATGCAGTCCAATAAGATACAGGTACACTTTAAAGACCTTCTTATGCGGTTTTATTTACTGTTTAGAATGTGAAGCAAGATGTTACAAAAGAACCATGCAGGGTTTGACAGATACAGTCACCCCCTTGAAAAAGCTTCCTGCCCCCAGTTATCCCCTATTTATGAAATACGCCAGCATGGATTTTGTGGAAGAAAAGCAAGAAACCTCCAGCCTTACCTCCAGAACCAGACTCAGGGTGGGTGGCCATCTGCCTTGGCTGGCTGGGGTAGAGTGGGAATTGGAGAGAGAAAAGAACAACAAGAAACGGATAACAACAAGGAAATAGGCAAGAATATAACCAGGGGAGAAGGACATGACATGACATCCTAGCATGATGAAGACCTTGACAAAGGACAGAATATATGAGAGAGAGAAAGGGTGAGAGAGAAGGAGAGGGAAAGGCACATAGCCTGAATGCTCATGAGGGTTAGAGGAATGTAGTGATTTTCAGAAAAATACAATAATGTTGTCTGTAGGACTACATGAGCTACACTGTAAATACTAAATGTGTTAAATTCTTCGAGACTGAAACCGACCCACTGACCAAGGATTGGTAACAGGTACAAACCCTGCCAGAGAGTTAGGGCATAAAAATGATATTTAAGTTTAAGACCTCTACAGAGTCAGACTGTCAACGGGAGGATTATTCCAGAGGAAGGGAGTGCGGTAGGAAAAGGCCCTTCGCCACCTGATGTCATAACTCGTACCTGTTTGATAATATGTGATGAGGGCCGTCTGAAGAAAAGATACACTTCATACAGACCAGACTTTGCTGACTATATCTCCCCACTGAAAAAAACAGAAGCAACGACTGCTCTAAATTATGTAAAATCCAAAAATGTTTGAGGATTCGAGAACAAAACCTTCTCAAATTAGTTGGTGACCTAATACTGATCCGTCTGGGACATGGTGACATGGAAAAGATAGAGAGTACGTAAGGACAAGTGGGCAAAATAATACCATCAACACTCGGCTTTCTGATTTGGGTTTTCTTTATCTCTTCTCTTCTCTGAGACAATTAAACCTATCTATAGAATGACAATAGCACTGTCACATGCATTCACACTGTTTAGAGGTGAATTTCTATATAACACATCCCTTTCTTAACAAGCACAGCAGAGAAAAAATATCTATGTGTGTCCAAAAACATCAACTGACAGTACAGGTTAAACTTAAAATCACAGAGCCCCCTGTTAATGTTTGCACAAAAAACTACCTTTGTCATGCTGTTTGCTGCTGCACAGCTTAAGAGCACCGGTGCCTCATTCTGGTTATTTTCATAACATTAGGATGCATGAAAATCCTACTCATTTATCAGAACCCTTGATAAATTCTAGAAGTGCTACATTAATGCAAAACCTCATATTAGAAATGACCACAGTGCAAAAGGACAGAGCTTCACTCCTTACAAATTGTATCAGTACACTCATGTCACTCAAACAAGTGTGTTTTGTGTCTACTGTAGCATCATACGGTGATGCTGGCAGTGCTATGAGAGCAATTTTGCTAGCTTGTCAGAGTGTAGTATAAATAGCAAACGCAAAAGAAGGGGGAACTTAATATCAAAGGGACCAGTATCTGAAACAATGAGTGCATGTGAAGCACAGAGCCATCGTAATATTCATTTAACAGCCTTAAACAGCCTTAAACACACTCTGTGAGCTGTCTGTTTATATTCATTGTAAAACCAGCCTCATCCTTTATAAAGTCCAGACCTCTGACCAGATGGCTGGAGCTAACAGCTAACACTAACTGTCAGGTTTCCCTCTTGTGATAATAAATATTTACAACTTATTACTTTAGTAATTTGCACAGTTTTAGGCACCAAAATAACTTCTTATGTTGATCTCCTCATAGACTTTGTTTCAGGTCATTTTCCACCTCTTGCCTGTACGTGCATCTCGCTATCCTGTCTGTATGTTCTGTTCTGCTTTTCATTAAGTAGAAAAAGGTTGATTCTTTCTGCTCTAGTCTCTGTTGATTTTCGCCCTCTTCTGTCTTTGGCTTGTAGTAATAGGATTAAAATAATGGAATGTCACAAGTGCCTTTGGCAGTGCCATGCTGCTTAAAGTAAAAGAGCCAATAATTGAGACTTTTATCTAACAATCAGGATCATGAGGACTAGAGTGCAAATCAGACCTCTAAGACCGATCGAGGAGACCCGGGGAAGATAACTGGCTTAGTAGATATAATGGGGATCTCGATAAGGCCCATCCCTTCTCTCTGTTCTCTCCCAGTTATCTGATAGTCATATTCCTTCTCATTTAGATCACAGATTCTCTGCAAAGAAGGCCTGTGACAGATAGCAATTCTTCCCCAGTGCAGCACACATTTTAGTGACTTCTGAAGCTTTTGGTTATTTGCAGTTCATTAGAACAACTCAGTTTAGTAAACACTGAGTAACTCGCTAAAGTCAGTAAACAGTACCATGATTCAGATGAAAGAGGGTTGATCAGATTGCAGATGTGCACATCCTGGGTGGCTTCAGTTATTGTGTGCTTAAAGCAATACGCTTTACAAACCGTTTCTTCCCTCAGTTTTGCCTCTCAGGCTAAATTGGTCATTGCTATGCTCACAATGATCCAGTATATGAGTTATTTTTCAGAAGAAGACATATGCATTGTATTCAGTGTGTTTTAAGTAGGATAAATTGTATCAATAACAGCTTTAGCATTATGATGGTAGATGTGCATCATAATATCAAGTGTTGCCTTGATATTGCTGTACATAAATGAAGGAAATTGCATTCACATACTTTTTTGTGAAGTTCTGCTTGTTTGAAGAAGCCCTGACTTGATGCCTGTTCCCACTTCTCACACCAAACCTTTGCCCTTGGGAAGTACAGAAATATCAAAGATATTCAGAGACCAAGTGATGAAGTGTGCTAGTTGCCACATGCACATTTTTAGATTCTCAGTCTTTAGGCAGTACTGGACTTAGTTTAACATTGGTAGACTCTCCTCACATCTTTTTTGAATCTAATTGTAGTTCTTTGGACACACAGTTCAGCATCAAACCTGAGTTACATTCTGTCCTAAATTTACAATCATTTATCAGGCCTTCAGGAAGGATGAAAACATCTTTATACCTAGTGAGAACCGACTGGTCTGGTGTTTTGCTGCAGAGCAAAAATCTGCTTCTATGCATTTTAGTTTTTTAAAGAATCCCACTTGAATGAAAAAGGACAGAAATACTTAACATAAAACCATCTACATAAGTACCAGAGATCCTCTTGAACAAAGAGGCTGCAGGTATAAAAAAAAGGCATATTGGCTTTTTGCTTTATTATACACCCATCTGACTAACAGCACAGCCTGAGGTGCGCTGGGCCAAGGGGTCATAAATATGCATAGGCTGGGAAAGAGCACAGAGGGAGCCTCATTGCCAAAAATGTAAAGCACATAAAGGTCTTATGGAATTCAACCTACAGTGGTGGAGTGAAACAGACAGAAGGCAGTTTGGCTCTGAGGTCTGGCCTGTGACATTTCCAGCCTGTTGCAGTGTCACTGCAGGTTCCTTTTCTTAGAATAAAATGGCAACAGTGAGGCAGCGGTGAACATGGGCTCTTCCTCTGGGTCAGCCGTTAAGAAATGTCACCTTGTGGCTGTTTACTGTGCGGCAGTCTCTCTTTCTGTCTTTGTGGGTTAGAATGGAATAATAAAGACGCACTTGAGTGTTGGTGTATGGGGAAAAATCGGTGTGTGATTCAGCACAAGCGCCAAGCAATATAGCATGGGTGAGAAATTATCCTTATTTATGTTACAGTAGAATCAAGAGTGTAGGGTTTGACCATGGGGAGGCTCTTGACAGGCTGCTAATACATGCAGTGTGATGGATGGTAATAGCCAAAGGCATCAGTTGACTGCTTTTGGTAACCTTTGCTAACTTGTCTACTTGTCTTTGAATGTTACAAGAGTAGAAGCACAAAACACATCTGTCCATGAAACATGTAAAACTCTCTTCAAGGGAAAAGGGCAGTATCACAGTTGTAGAATTCAATTCAATTCAATTCAATTCAGTTTTATTTATATAGCGCCAAATCACAACAAAAGTCCTCTCGAGGCACTTTACATTGTAAGGTTTAAGACCTTACAGAATATAAGTATATACAGAATAATGTGGAGAACCCAACAGTCCCACTTGAGCAAGCACTTGGCGACAGTGGAGAGGAAAAACTCCCTTTAACGGAAGAAACCTCCAG
>JAUMHL010000005.1:23747207-23765257 GCA_032362345.1 Sandelia bainsii
TCTTCCAATAGCATGTTATGTTTGCTAATGCAAATGTATTAATTTAAAAGGATAACTGATCATTAGAAAACCATATGAAATGATGGTAACACAACTGAAGACATGAAACTTTTCATAAAAAAACATGGTAATTCCTATGTGTGTCCAAACTTTTGACTGGTAGTGTACATACAGTACTGTTGAGGGAAATATTTTCTAATAGATACAAAGGCCACATACATGAAAAGAGAATGTGGTTTGAATTCCTGAGTTACACAATTTCCGTATGTAGACAAATCGTGAAATCCCTCTTTGTCTGTCTGATTGCAGGATCTGTAGGCAGGAACTTAGCCAACAAACCCAATGTGTATGTATCCAGCAGTGCTGGAGCACGCTGGAGAGAGGTCAGTACCCTCTTTTCATGAATAGTAACCTGCATTTGAAAGATCACATTTTTACTTGTTCTCCAGTGACAGCATTGACTTATCTACATTTGGGCAACATCTGACATCACCTTATAAAATCATTAGATAGCCGTTGCCTATTTACACATGCAGTAGAGACACGGCAACATATGAAACATAATGAAGACAAAAATCCAAAAATAATCAGAAGAAATATCTGTCCATGTGGACAAACCTCATCAAAACTTTTGTTTGGATTGTACACACTATATTTGAGAGTTCATGCAGCTTCACCCGAATGACCATTAGTAAACAAGCAGTACTATAATTTGCATGGAAAATGAAATTTTCTGCCCAAATGAAAGATGTGATTGTCCAAGACTTTATGAACCCAATGAAATATCTCACTGAAAGTGAAACTGGAAGGGAGGAACATAAATATATATTTTCAGTGTAATCATGTCCTATGTAATCAAACCCCCTTTTCTGCTTTTACTGCCATACTACTGGTTTGTCAGTAAAGGTCAGGCCATGTCACAGATAAAAATGTTTTCATCTATTACCCTCATCCTCTCTATGTTCTAATAATTCACTGTCCATGTTTCCTGTAATCCAGGCACTGGCAGGCCCTCATTTCTACACATGGGGTGATCACGGTGGTATCCTGATGGCTATCGCACAAGGAGGCCCCACCACACATCTCAAGTAAGTCAGAATGGCCTGTGTAAATATTCTCCCAATGGAAGAGCTTACAAACAAAATGTGAACACGGACAGTCGTGTGTCAGAGCGTCATGAGAAAACATCTTTGCTGATCCACAATTCTTTCACATTCACATATTATGGGCTTAGGAGGATTTTGGTTCTAGCTTGATTTCCAGCTTGAGGAGGTCTGGCAAGTGAAATGCATAAGTATGTATGTGTACATTAGTCAGCAGAAGCGGACAGCATGAATGTAAAGCAACTTGTTGTAGAAAGCTGTAATAATGCATCTCTGTGCCAACAGCAATACTCAACAGCAATAGGGTATTCTCTTACCCTGGTTACTCAGTAACCTGGTTTTGCTTGCCTGATCAATTGCCTATTTTACTCTCATGTCAAAGTGGATTTTTTTCTTCTCTTGTTACTAAAAAAGAACAGATAAAGATGCAGTATATCTATGTATGTATATCTAACATTGACCATATCCCTGTTAGGTTCAGCACCAACGAAGGCGAGACTTGGAACGACTTTAAGTTCTCAGACAGAGAGGTGTACGTCTACCAGCTGCTGACGGAGCCCGGAGAGAAGAGCACTGTTTTCACCATCTTCGGCTCCTACGCCGACCAGAGACACAGCTGGCTCATCCTGCAGGTCAATACATCCGATGTTCTGGGTAAGCTGGAGAGTGTGAAGGAGGTTCACATGGAGAACTCTTATGTTAGAGATCCACTCATGGCAACAACAGATCACAGCAGCTGTTTGCAAGTTTCTACATATTTATGTTTTTATACTGTAATACTTGAAGAACTAAAAGTAGCTATTTGTTCAGGTTAGCTGAGATCATCGTTTTGAGTTAGATACACACGTCTTTGAGAAGACACTAACAATAAAACAAAAACAGAGTTACAGTATCAAAATAGAGATTACGTATTCTTTAAGAAGGCATCATCAGCATAAGTCCTGCAGCTGCCTATAGTGAAAAAGGAGAGAAACCATTACTATATAGAAATCTGTTGATTTGGATAAATTAGGAAAATGGAGCTCAAATACAACTTGTGTTGACATGCTGGAGACATACTTTTACAAAAACTGAATTCAAAAAAATCAAATAGCCTGTTTAAAACTAACCAATTTTGGATGGGATGCTAGTATAAGGTTTGTACAATGTGTCATGCTGAGGAAAACAAAGTCTTATTAAGTCTTATTGTGAAATGTAGAAGCACACAAAAACAACGATTTACTGTAGTTAAGGAAGCTACAATAAGTATAATTGCTGCTTGCAAATTACAAGACAATCTACCTGACTAACAGAGCTAGAAAGGAGATACATTCTCAGGTATTTTGAAGACCTGTTAATCTTTTTAATTAACGCTACGGAGTGACAAGTTAACAAGTTGGACCACTAAGAGTGTTAGCAAGTATCGCTTAGATTCATGTAATATCTATTCATGTAATATACTGGATATCTACAGTTTTTCCCCCTTTCTTTCTCCAGGTGTGCCGTGTTCTGAGGCTGACTACAAGCGCTGGTCCCCGTCAGATGAGCACGGTAACGAGTGTCTGTTGGGCAGAGAGGTAACGTTTAAGAGACGAGCTCCTCACGCTACGTGTTTCAACGGAGAAGACTTCGACCGGCCCATCACTGTCTCTAACTGCTCCTGCACACGCCAGGACTATGAATGGTTAGGCACCCACAAATGCACAAAACATTCAGATTTGTCACATTTGTGTGATTTGTGTACACCTACATGCAGTGTAACAGTATAAAGTGGTACATTTGTAGAGAAAGTAACTGGCTCCGTGTTTCTTTTTGTCCTGATCTTCCTCCTCTTCCTCCTTCCAGTGACTATGGCTTCAAACTGAGCGAGGACCTGTCTCTGCAGGTGTGTGTGCCTGACCCTGAGTTTCTAGGTGACCTCTATGCTCCTCCACTTCCTTGTCCTGTCGGTACCAGCTACCGCCGCAGCAAAGGGTAAGCTGCTATTATCATAACAGTGAAAAGATGCCAACATGGATTCTTTATTATCAATATCTGCTGAACTATAACATTAATTATAAGTCTAAGTACTGAACTGTATAATGCTGTCATTACGTGTATTTGAAAAGATGAGAGGATTTTCTGTTTGTCCTGCAGCTACAGGAAGGTGCCGGGGGACAGCTGTAGTGGAGGAGATGTGGAGTCCAGGCTGAATGGGGAGATGCTGCCATGTCCTGTTGGAGGTAAACATGCACTTTATTCAGTTTAATAAGTCTTTGAAGAAAACAGGACAATATAAATTAAACTCAGGTTTGCAGCTGTACTACACAGAATCACAATTCTGTCAGTACCTGTCACACAGACAGTATCTTGTTATGTAGTTCAAATGTCTATTTCAGTGTCTCTTCAGTCGCGTCTCCTTTATTGTTGCAGAGAGTAATGAGTTCATCCTGTATGCGGTGAGGAACTCCATCCATCGCTACGACCTGGCCACGGGCACAGACCAGGCCCTTCCTCTTGCCGGCCTCAGGGAGGCCGTGGCTCTGGACTTCGACTACGACAGGAACTGCCTATACTGGGCTGATATCTCACTGGACACCATACAGGTTAGTGAGCGGCTCTTTTGGGAGACAGCGAGAACAACAGGAGATTATCTTTGGCTCAGATTTTGATTACAGTCCAATCACCAAAGGGAACCAGGGGTGTGAGAGCAGAGACTCAGGAGGAGCTTGTTTATTACACACAGCTTGGCTAAAATATCGTCCTCCTGAGCTACATCTTTTGCTCACTTGTGAAACTAAGGTAGCTGCTGACATTATGCACCACAGTCATCTTATTTGCATTTTCCCAGGTTGTGTCCTGTTGACTGTTTCCCTCTCTCCTGCAGCGCCTCTGTATGAACGGCAGCACAGGGCAGGAGGTCGTAGTGAGGAAAGACCTGCAGAATGTGGAGGCCCTGACCTTTGACCCCATCAGTAAACTGCTCTACTGGGTTGATGCTGGGGCACAAAAGATTGAGGTATAGAAGTGCATGTGTGTGTTTGTGTGTGTTCATAAATGTGATTAGCATTGTTCAAAGACAGAAGGATAAAGGACTCAGGAGTCTGCCAGTCTAGTAATATTTTCTGCTGTAGCCACATCTGAGTTGTATATTATAAATATGACTTAATTAATCCAGACATTACATATTAAAATGATCCTATTAATTTTCATCCCAATAATTATTTTTTTAACACAGTTAGATGACTTAGGATAGGTAGTCATTTGTACATATAAAAACAGATCAAATATGGCTGTCCACTCTAAAATATCTTGATCCTGAGGCAACTAACTCTAAAAAAAGCCTGGATGTCTGCAGGTTTGGATCCAGACTTGTGTCAAATAATCAACAGTCAAATCAAGCTAACCCTGACTGCTAAATTCAAGCGTCACATATCAGGTCTGATGCATATCCATCGGACCTTTGTGTGTGCATGTGTTCTCTCTGCAGAAGAAAGTTTCTCTGTGAACAGAAGTCGTACTGTTTGTACAATAGATGTCTTGCAAATGTGAGATTCTTGGTCTGCAGTTTACTACAAGAACCTAGAACCTGAAAGCATTTCTTTAATTAGGTCATTTTGTGCTGCCATCCAAAGGTTATCACAATTCTAAAACTAAACTTGATTGTGCAGATAGAAAGTATAAAAAAAGTTTCACTATTGTTAAATTTGAAGGTTGCTAACCCTGATGGAGACTTGCGCCACACTCTGCTCAACTCTTCCATCCTAGAACATCCGAGAGCCCTGGTTCTGCTGCCTGGAGAGAGGTAAAACACACCTAAGAAAATTTGCTATCACTCAAAAATTGATTTAAGAAGCCAGCATTAAAAAAATTTGATATTTGAAGGGCGTCTTCATCAGTTTGAACTTGCTTTTTTTGGTTCTAGTTGGGTGGGTATGAATGGTAGTAAACTTCCCCCTGCCCCCACTCAGTCCCTACATTGCAATGACATCACAAAGATATTTCAGGATATTCAAATTAGAAATTCTTAATAAAAAGAGTAAAATACTGAAAATGCTATTCACAGTTCCACATGTGCACTGGCACATGAACCATTACAAAGAGCTGGTGCATCTTCAGTTATTTAAGATCAGTAGAGCTGGTCAATAAAGTTAACACACTATTGCTGTGAGTATTTTCCTTGTTGACTTCCTATTGCTGCCTTTTCTTCTCGGCCAGCAAATGAGTTGATCTGTGCCTCACTGCACACTCTCTTATAATGAACAAGTGAGGTCATTTTTGGTGTCAGTCTGTTGTGTTAGTGAGGAAGAGGTCACTCATGGCCTGTAGACCAGGCAAACTGGAATGATTCCATATTGTACCCTCATCTTAACTATAATAACTCGCACACATCACAAATGTCCAATCGCCACTTATTGGAGGTGTGGATTTGTGTTCTGCAATGTTTTTCCTGCAGTAGATGATAAAAAGGCTAATGACAATTAAACAATACAGAACTTAGTGAAAATTCCTGTTAACTTTGATACTGTGAACTTCCCACAGTCTTATGTTCTGGACTGACTGGGGGGACCGAGCAGCTGGTGTTTACCGGAGTTACATGGATGGAACAAACGTGTCCTGCATCGTGACGGATGGTGTCCGCTGGCCCAACGGAATCACGGCCGACGACAACTGGCTGTATTGGACCGAAGCCTACAGCGACCGCATAGAGAGGGCAGACTTCAATGGGGACCGGAGGAGCGTGCTCATGGAGGGGCTGCCCCACCCGTACGCCATTGCTGTCTTCAAGGTGTGTCCCCCATATGTACCTGTCTTTAGACTTTCCTGCATTCTTTGATTAGATATTTAAATGCAACAAACAATCAAATCTTCCTGTTTGATGGGTTTTTCAGAATGACTTGTACTGGGACGACTGGTCTAGAATGGGAATCTTCAAAGCTCCAAAAGCTGGTTCCCAGAGCAACGAGCTGATTGTTGGCAGACTAACCGGAGTCATGGACCTCAAGATCTTCTATAAAGGGAAGAATCGAGGTGAGGAATCAAGAGTGAGGCCAGAAAGCTGAAAGCTTAGCAGGAATATTAATTTAAATTTTATTGTTATTGCAGTAATTGGATCCATTTCAGACTTCAGTTTTAGTCAAGTCAAAAACAACAACAGTAATAATATACATTACATGTTGAAATTACTCCCTAAACAATGCGGTCTTTTGTCCCCCAGGTCACAATGCCTGTGCCGACCAGCCCTGCAGCCTGCTGTGTCTGCCTCAGCCTGGCCACCGACACACCTGTGTCTGCCCGGATGGCGCTCCCACTGTAACCATGCCCAACGGTGAGGTGCAGTGCCAGTGTCCCACTGGATACCAGCTCCGAAACAACACCTGCATCAAGACTGGTAAGCTAGCAGTGCACACAGCAGGATTGTAACAATCACGCATGCTGAGATGCCTTGTTCCCTTCTCTTCTGGAGATTAGTAGGGCTGACCCTTCGCTTTTGATATTTGTCTTCACTCCTTGGCGGGGGTTAAAACCAGCACACACATTTTCATAAACAAGCAATTTCTTGTCACATCTGCAAATTCAGTTACTGCCACTTACCAGAAAAACCATCATCAGATAGCTAGCTCACTAAACTCACCCTCTACACTGTTCCTGCAAGGAACATTACTCAGTCCACATTCTAAAGTGTTTCCACGTTCACTGCAGTGAGCGAGAGGGATGTCAGACTATGTATTTCCACATTTTAACAATCATCATTGATATCTTCCATTTAGTTAAAAAAAAAAGGGTATTATATGAAGACTCTGATGCATGCGATCTTTCATTTCCTCCAATCAGAGCACAGCTGTTTGCCCAACCAGTATCGCTGCTCCAACGGCCGCTGCATTAGCAGCATCTGGAAGTGCGACAGTGACAATGACTGTGGAGATATGAGTGACGAACAGGAGTGTCGTAAGTATTCAACCAAACGCTGGTGTCTGTTTTTAAACACAACTTATAACAATACATATTAATTTGTCTTTCTCTGTGTCCTTTCCACTATCAGCCACTATGACATGTGACCCGTCCAACCAGTTCCGCTGTGTGGCCTCAGGATCCTGCATCCCCCTGGCCTTCAAATGTGACCATGAAGACGACTGTGGAGACAACAGTGACGAAGAGCACTGTGGTAGGATGTGCTGCTGGTCGTTGTTTACCCCTTAACACAAATTGGCATTTTTTAGTCTTGTGTACAGCAGATTAACAAAGTGAAGAGTGTGATCATACAAAACATCACCTCAGGAATAGAAAAATAAAGATTAAGTATTTAATTGTTGGTACATTTTGCAGAATCTCACCAGTGTGGCCCTGGAGAGTTCACATGCGCACGAGGCGTTTGCATCCGCGAGGTGTGGCGCTGTGATGGAGACAACGACTGCAGAGACTGGTCAGACGAGACTAACTGCACAGGTCACTGATCACACTATGCATCTAAAATACACTGTACTGTAATGATTTATTTCCTTGCTGAAATACACATCTACCGGCTTGTATGGTAAAGAATTAAAGAACACTTGCTCATGCAAAGACCTCACATTAATGCTGTGTGGATGTGAATCAGTAGACATGCTGTGTAAAACCTGGACGGATATACTAACTGTGAATTAAATGCCTTCTGTGTAGACACACCATTAAACACTGTCATCTCTCTTATTCTTATTTTATCACCTTCTTGAACCTGTTAATTTTTTTGTGTTTGTCCCTAGTGGGCCACCATACATGTGAGCCAAATAGCTTCCAGTGTCACACAGGTCACTGTATCCCACAGCGCTGGACGTGTGACGGTGATGACGACTGTCAGGATGACTCGGATGAAGACCCTCAGTACTGTGGTAGGTCAACAACACACACACGTTTACACACATTGCTTTAGAAGGAGCTCGGACTGCTTCAGTTTTTTCAAAGTTTGCGATGTATCTGTGTGTTCTCAGAGGGATCTCGGTGTAAAGGCTTCCTGTGCTCTAATGACACCTGTCTGCCAGCCACCGCCCACTGCAATGGCATCCGAGAGTGTCCAGACGGCACTGATGAGAACAACTGTGGTGAGTGTTCCCTTTTGTCTAGTTTAGTTTTATGAGACATGCAGGACTGGAGAGGCTGAGACATTAAGTTTCAGGAGTCATTTTTGTCAAAAATTATACTCCAGATTTTTATATTGTGTGTGACTTACACTCTTTGATCATTGTCTCTCGTGCCCATTTTATAAACATGCTACTCTTACACCCGTATAAGTTATCCAGTGATGTCTGGACATTCGTACATAATGCATACAGAAACCACTGATGGCTAATATGGCAGCTTGCCGGGATGTTAACTATGGTGGCACAGTTGTGTGTCAAATCTGTCTTCTGTTTTAGCAGAAGACACAGTTGTCATACAGAGTCACATGTGTGGCAGTAAATGTGAGTGTTTGTTTCTTTCACCCACAGACCCCCTGTGTACTCGCTACATGGATTTTGTATGTAAGAACCGCGCCCAGTGTCTGTTTCAGTCTCTGGTTTGTGACGGGATCAAACACTGTGAAGACGGATCTGATGAAGACACTCAATATGCTGGATGTGGTGAGGAACGCTCATATACTTGTACTGTAGCCCCC
Source organism: Sandelia bainsii (assembly GCA_032362345.1). Lineage (NCBI taxonomy): Eukaryota > Metazoa > Chordata > Actinopteri > Anabantiformes > Anabantidae > Sandelia > Sandelia bainsii. The sequence continues at coordinate 23,755,902 of JAUMHL010000005.1, forward strand.
TGTTGATGACACTAATCTCTTATCCTTTAGCCTGTTGATATGCAGTAGCACTCAGTGGTCCTTACTACTACAGCAATAAATAATTCCAGAAAGCATGTCTGGAAACCGGTGCAACATGATTTGACTTTCCAGATGAATTACATGTTTGATTAATGGGAATTATATCAATATGTGATTGGGGAAAAGCGTCTTAAGCGTATACTGTAGGTGGCTGCAGTAAGTCTTCCCGTGATTAACTGCTGCGTGGTGATGGACAGGATCCAAATCTGCTGTTTCTCAGACTGTACCTTTATCAGTAGAAACTATAAATCAACCAGTGACAATGTTTGTCAGATAAGAGCAGCACTGATGCTGATTCAAACACAGACAGCAAGGTGTGTTTATACTGGACTCAGACTAGTAGTGGAGGGAAAATGACAGTTAAGTAAAAGAAGATATTGTGAATTGTGCAATCCATTACTGTGAATAAAATATTGTATTTTTTGCCATATATAATACTACACTGATAAATGACACTCAAGCTGATAATTATGTTTGCTACTACATTTTCCTCTAGTCTTGATGCCAGCACTTTATGTAATTCCCTGTCTGAGCAGTTAGTCAGTGATATGTTGGAAGATTGACTCGATCTTGGCTCGTTCCATGTCACAGCTGAGTGTGACCAAGTAGCTGACGTGTACAAACCACACTTGAGAAACATCATTAAAATGTTAAATGATTTAAAGCTGTATCATCTTATAAGAATTATTGTTTTTAAATTGAAGCAAAGTGTATTTATTCATCATATAATTGTGTATATTTAAAATGAAATAGGTTAAACACACTACATTGAAAACCTAAAGAAAAATACACATAATGTGCATAATGTGTTTGCATTCTGGACACAGTTGCAAATCAAAATCAAAATCAAAATCAGTTTTATTAGTCCTTAGTTTGGGACGAGTTGCGACTCGTGTCAGTGAAAAGTGTGTGTGGAGCTTGAATGAACACAAGAACTGTGTTTTATTGAATTAAATTGATATTGAATTAAGTATCTACATATTACTAATACTGTCACCTAAAGATAATATAGAAGAGATATAATGTGCTTGTGTGTGTTTTTCTGTCAGCCACGCCGTCTGAATTTGGCAAAGTGTGTGACGCCTACACCTTCCAGTGTGCCAACAGAGTGTGTGTGAGCCTGGAGTGGAAGTGTGACGGCATGGACGACTGTGGGGATTACTCCGACGAAGCCAACTGTGGTGAGGAGGATGAATTAACGCACCATTAATCAGATCACATCCAGTGTACAAGCGTTAACATAGTTGTTTTGTTCTCCTGCTGATTTTCAGTACAGTTACAGTTATGTTGAAGCAGCAGCATGTCACGCTAACTTGTGCTCTGTTTTGCAGCTGCTCCCACTGATGTTCCAGGCTGCTCTAGGTACTTCCAGTACGAGTGCAGAAACGGACGCTGTATTCCCACGTGGTGGAAGTGTGACGGAGAGAACGACTGTGGCGACTGGTCTGATGAGGCCCAGTGTACAGGTACACAGTTATATGTGATGAGGCTACTTCAACCCTTACCTTGATGTCTCATCATAAGTGACAGGAAAACTTATTGATAAATGATAAATAAAAGCGGATGAACTATAATACATATTTTAATAGACCCCGTTTTGCATTCCCCGAGGATAATTAACTCTCTCTCCCATCCACCACCCATCGTCTCACTCGTACTTCCTACCTTGTAGATGGTGTTACTCCTCACACTTTGCCCTCTGGTGTATCTACCTGCGCCCCCAACCGCTTCCACTGTGGCTCTGGGGCTTGTATCATCAACACCTGGGTGTGTGACGGCTACGCAGACTGTCCTGACGGCAGCGATGAGTTTGGATGTCCCACAGGTGACACCCCTGCCTTTTGATTGGTCATGAAATAATGGTCCATACCGCATGTGCATGTTTGCATTAATGATGATTATTATGAAGTGATTATTAAGTAGGGAGAAGGATTTGTCACAATTATATTTCTTTTCATAGTTAATGGCTCTGTGACGCTGGCTCCGGTACCCACCCACGCTTCTCCTCGGCCGCCCTTCCCTGGCCGTTGCGCTATAGGTCAGTTCCTGTGTCACCGACCCCCCCGCTGCATCCCCGACTGGCAACACTGTGACGGACAGGTCCACTGCCAGGATGGCTCTGATGAAGCAGCCTGTCGTGAGTATCCCCCCTGTAGTACCATGTGCATGTAAATGTGTTGAACTAATAAAACACAGATGACTGAACTATTTCTGTATTGAAAACATCGACAGCGTAGGTTGGAAAAAAATACTATAAAAGCTATATAAACCTGCTCTTTTTCTCTCTAAACCACTTCTTCCTTTGTGTTTCTCCACCTGTGTCTGTTCAGCCACCCATGGGCCTCTGTCCTGTGTGAACGGGACTCGCTGTTCTGATGGTGAAGCATGCGTGCTGGACAGTGAGAGGTGTGACGGCTTTCTGGACTGCTCCGACCACAGTGACGAGGACAACTGCACCTGTAGGTCCACGCCACTTTCCCCTGTTTGAATTACAGTAATAAATACACTTCTGGACACAGCAAGTGATGCTGATGCTTCATGGTTTTAGCCTTTTAGAAAAAAAATCTCACGTAAGAACAATGTAAGTCGTGCCAGTCAACCCCCCCACACAGCAGACAGTTCCTGGTACTTTTGTTAGCAGGAGTGAAGCCCAGGAACCTTCCCTGGGGTAAAAATCCCTTCAGTGCATTGTGATTAGCATTTCCATAGCAGGGACTAAGCCCCGGGAAGATTAAACAATATAACCCCCCCACCTCAATGCACTACTGACACTTGCATTTTTATTTAAATAACCATTACAGTGATAATCTAGAGGCAATTACTGCTTTATTGTAGCAAGCAAAACAAATCAATCCCTCCCACTGCTCAGGTAGATTTTATTTTTATTTTTAGATGCTGGCTGGTATCTGACCAGTCAGACTGTCAGGTGTAAATGAATGTAAAGAAACAAAGTTTCTCGAAAAGTTCCCAGTCCTGGAAAAAGGAGCTTCTGTAGTTTAAAAGCATTACAATGTTGCCACCTGCTGGTTGTTAGTGCGAATTTTACACAATAAAACTGAGCCAGTCAAAACCTCTCTCTATCACTCGCTCTCTCTCCCACTCCTCAGTGGACTCTTTGGCCTACAAGGTCCAGAACCTCCAGTGGACGCCAGACTTTTTGGGCGGCATCACTCTGACCTGGTCTCGTCCCAAGAACCTTCCCCTCGACTCCTGCTACTTCGTCGTCTACTACAGGTAGAAGCTTCTCTGCCATCAGTACACCCGTACACCTGCTGAGAACACAGGAACCTCTTGGTGAGGCTGTCGATGTACTGATGTCTCTTCTTTTGTCTTCAGACTTGTGGGCACGCAGCAGTGGACCAGTATGGACACTCACAGCAACAAGACCAGCTACAAACTGACTGTGCTGAAACCGGACACCACGTATCACATAAAGGTGCTCACTCAGTGTCTCAGCAAGCTGCACAAAACCAACGAGGTGATCGCGGTCAGGACGCCCGAGGGAGGTGAGCATCACACCATCCTGCGCCTGTGTCATTTTTTTTAGGTCTTTTTTTTTTTTTCTAAAACCAGAACATAGCTGCCAAATTTTCTTTTCTTTTATAGTCATCATTTTATAGCTTTTGAGTTTATGGGGAAGAAAAGGGTAGAAAAATTGTATAATGTAAAAAAACAAACACCAAAACAAAACGTACGAGGTTAACCGGGAACATATCAGTCTCATGACTGGGTATAAAAACAACGTGTTAGAGAGGCAGAGTCTGTCAGTAGTAAAGATGGGGCATATAATCCATGTATGTACTGTATGTGTGTGTTGCAGTGCCTGACCCTCCCAGGAACCTGCAGCTGTCTTGTGATAACAGTGAGGATGGAAAAGTGGAGGCTTCCTGGAGTCCTCCAGACAAAGCGCACGGCCTCATCAGGGAATACCTCGTGAGTCCTTTTTCCTCGGCGTAAAGCTGCTTTACCCGTCACATTTTCAGGCAGTATGATTAGTAAAACTAATGAGACTTTACCAGGGAGTGACCTGCCTGACCTGCTATGTTCCACATTATTGTTGTCCAGGTCTGAATTTTGTGGGCAATTATTAGAATTTTATTAGTTACTGTTGATCATTAATCCTTTAACACAGCCTCACTAATTATTCCAGATATCATGTTGAATTTGACACTGATCTATAGGTAGGTAGAAATGTTGGACACAGCTGTTTTGTCCCACTTTTAGACCTCATTAGAATTAGGGTTAGGGTTTGGCATTTAGTTGTGCCAGTTAGGGGTGGGGCACTGGGGAATACTTTATAGTCCACTAAGAAAGTATTCAGACCTCGTTGTTGCAGCCTGATACTACAGTTGTTTTAATCATTTTTTTCTCATTAATCTACACTCAGTACTACTACACGAAAAAGTGAAAACTGAATTTCAGAATTGTCTTTAAATTTATTAAAAAGGAAAAACTGAATGATCACATCTACTTAAGTCCTCAGTCTCTTTACACACTACTTTGTTGACGCACCTTCAGCAGCATTTACAGCCTTGAGTCTTTTTGGGTATGAGGCGACAAGCTTTGCAACAGGATTGAAGGATTTTCTGCCATTTTTCTTTGCAAATCCGCTGAAGCTCAGTCAGGTTGGACATTAGTGTGTTTAACACTGTGGAAAGGATCCAACTAGCCACTCTACCACAAAGCCCAGATCGGTAGAGGGCTGCAGTGATGGTTGTCCCATCAGTGAGGCCCTTCTCCCCCAATTGTTCAGTTTGGTCTTGCTAAACTTCTTCCATTTGAGAATTATGGAGGCCACTGTGCTCTTGGGACCCTTCAGTGCAGCAGAATGTATTATAGCATCTCTGAGCTCTGCAGGCACGTCCTTTGACCTCATGGTTTTTGGTTTCTGATACAGTCTGCATTGTCAGCTGTGAGGCCTACTATAGAGACGTGTGCCTTTCCACATCATGCCAACCAATTTAATTTACCACAGGTGGACTCTGATCAAGGTGTAGAAACATCACAGCAGCTATCAAGAGGCACCTGAACTAAATTTCAAGTGTTGTTGTAAAGGGTCTTATTACTTATGCCAATGTGATATTTCAGTTTTTCTTTTTTCACACATTTACAAACACCTCTACAATTCTGTTTTCACTTTGTCATAATGGGGTACTGAGTGTAGATTAATGATGAATAAATGAATTTGGACAATTGTAGTATCAGGCTGAAACATAACAAAATTTAAAAACCGTAAAGGAGGTCTGAAAACTTTCTTAATCCATTGTATGTCAGAATGTCCTCACAAAAATATAAAGACCAACATGTGTCTTTTCTGTACCAGGTCGAGTACAGTGAGCGTGGACGCCTTGATTGGACGTCACAGAGATGCACCACAAACAGGACGGCGGTGAAGGAGCTGCAGCCAGACACCCTGTACAGCTTCAGGGTAAGACTCACACACAGTAGTGGTATTATTATTGTGTACAGTGTGTGTAAATGTTGACGGTGATGTGATGTGATGTGATGTTACCCAGGTGGCAGCAGTGACCAGTCGAGGTGTGGGGAACTGGTCCGAGGTTAAATCCATCACTCTTAAGAAAGGTAAGACAATCCCACAGCACCACATACTCCAGTGCAAAAACCTCTCCAAGACTGCCACCTACTGGTTGGTTAGCTGGTATACACAATCAACATTTGGTTCTCAGTTGCATTAAAAACTCTTGAAATTAAGCTGGTGATGAATTAAAAAAATGCTGTGGTGATGAATTCAACATAACATACATAACTAATTTTTATTAGCATATCCTCTAGATGTTTCACAAGTGAACTCCCTGATAGCAACTCTGGAAGAACTTTAATATGAAACTCATGGAGTTTAACTTGTAGTTTCCTGTTCTCTGCTGCAGCTCTGCCTCCTCCAACTGTGACCGTCAGCAGCATCACCGCTGACTCCATGAATCTTGCGTTCAGCTTAAACTCCATGTACAATGTAAGAGTGCCTCTTTAAAACGCCTCCTAACTTTGCCTTCCAATGAGACCATGTTCTGTCTCTAACTGTGTCTCTTACGTTTCTGCAAGGTGAAACACTACGTTGTGATCCTGTCCTGGCAGTTTGACACCCACGCCAAGGAGAACCGCAACTACACCGTAGTCGTAGAACCACACCGAGATAGATTTCTAAAAGGTACTATACTGTTTATTAGTGGTGTGCCTTTATCTGAGTACAGTATTTGTGCACTGTCTCAAATCAGGTGATACAGACATTTATTTATCTGAATGTGGCCATTGTGTCGTCTGTTTCCAGCTACAAACCTAACAGCAGGAACAGTGTATGAAGTGGCTGTGTGGGCTCACACTAGTGTAGGAGACAGCCCCACCTCGCTGTCCCATTATCAGACCCCCGGCACTCAGCCAGACAGACCCCTACTCAAAGCCAAGGCTCTTAACCAAACAGCTGTGGACTGCAGCTGGACGATCAGAGGACCCCCACCACAGGTACAACAGACTGTCTCCAGTTTATCAAACTGCCTTTTCATCGTGGCAGCATTAGTTTAAGTTGCATATGTCATAATCAAAGGAAGATATACTGTTATGTGTAATTAAAGTATAACAGGTCTGTTTTGTTTCTCCATTGGGCAACACTGTAATGCAACGAGTCTGTTTACATGTCTTGGGGAGTAGCTGATAAATGGTGTAGGCACCAGGTAATGACAAGGAAGTAAAATGGACTAAAACGACAATATGTCCTGCTCTGACTGATTTACCTGAAGCAGAATGAAAAACAGGAAGATTCTCTGTTCTAATGAGAGAGAATCTTAAGCTCGGAGTCAACCTTAAGCTTGTCCTGTCTCTTCCTGTTTGCAGCAGAAATCCCACTTCAACAGGAAGCCAGCACATACAGTAACAGTAGGAGCACTATGCACTCAGCCTCCTTTACAGATAGAGGCAACTCTGCCAGTTGCTTTTCGGTTTACTGTGAAGGTGAACCTCCCCCCCCACATGTATTTGTATTACTGGGCATGTTTATAGTATAATACCTGCATATTCACCAGAGTGGATGAGAGATGCCTTAAAGGACCACGCGCTCACCAAAGGTACCTTTAATGAACTGCTTTGCTGAGTACTCACTTTGATTTGTTGTGTTTGTGTTTTGTGTGTGTGTAGATGTATGGTGTGTTTTATGCCACCTCCTTCCTGGATCTGTACCGAAGTCCTAGTAATGTGAACACCACTTCTCTCAGCCTCATAGTCACAGTGGACAGTGATGAACAGTATCTCTTCCTGGTGAGTCCTCTGGTCTTTACTGACTATTTCACTGCATTTAAAAACACATAGTGAACATATGTGACTGTGTGTGTGTGTTGTGTCTTCAGGTGCGTGTAGTCTCTCCCTTCCAGGGCCCTCCTTCTGACTATGCTGTAGTGAAAATGATTCCCAATGAGAGGCTGCCACCCAGAAACCTCCATCGTGTGCGAGTAGACAAGACGCAGGCCACGCTTAAGTGGCAGCCGCCCTACGACACCCCAAACGCCCCTCTGGTACGGCACTGCCTCCCTCTCACTGTAATGATAAATACGTGATGATAAGCATCAGGAATATGATCGGGAGAGTGTGTGGTGATACATAAGCGATGATTTGATGATAAATGATTTGATTATTTGCTCTTCAGGATCAGTTATGCAAATGTTGATGTTGACACCTGCACTGACAGTTACCATTAATCCAGCAACTGCATTTTTAGAGGAAACTTATCAGGTCTTAAATCTAACAGCCTTGAACCTGTGTATTTGCAGATATGTTTATTCTTCTAGAAGCATTTTCACTGTTTATTTAAGTTTCATTTAATTTGGCTAGTAAAAAAGTTCACAGCAATGCACAATGCAACCATTTCTACATGCATACTCTTCAAGTAGTCATATTTAATATGTTTTTGCGTGTTTGTGTACTCCTATATCTGTAGACATATGCGATCCACGTGCGGGATGTGATCCGTAAACAGGAGCAGGATTACAAGCTGACCACACAGAACAACACAGTGGAGTACCTGCTGAAAGGCCTGGAGCCCGGAGGACGATACAGCATCTCCGTCCGCCTGCGCAACATGAGCAAAGAGGCTAGCTTCACGCTGAGCACAGGTTACACGCACACCCACACACACCCAAACACAGAGTACTGTAACAACTATCTGCTCATTAACGTGCCCCAGGAGATTCAACTATTGCTGTTAAATTGACAAGTCAGTCCAGTCTGACCAGTTTCTGGGCTACAGGTGAATGTTAGTAACTTTTATCCATCATACAGTTTAATTAAACAGAATTAAACAGAATCTCTGAAAGCATTTACTGAGTGTGTTTAAACACATTTTTTAATGATATATAAATCCATAACGGTAAATAAAATTAAAAAGAAACTGACTCTGAATAAATTCACTTGTGGTACACAAAGTAGATTTGTATAAACTGATCATGGTTTGTAAATTGCACAACACGTGCCCGTGTACAGTATGTATAGTGCAAGTTTGTGCAACCTTTTTCTCTCTTTCTTTAATATGACCTACAACATGATCCCTTTGCCTAGTTAGAGAACCCAATTAAACATACAATATGAAAAACACTACAGTTTAGTTATTTATTGTGGAAAATGGAGTATGTGAATCTGCACCTTCGGTAATTGGTGTGACCCCCTTTTGCAGCAATAACATCTTCTGACTCTGTAGTTCTAAAACATTACATTTCTTCTACCTTTACCATTCTTCAGTAGAACGACCCAAATCATGACACTGCCACCACCATGTTTCCCAGATGGGATAAGGGTCTGCATATAAAGTTTGGTCGTCTCATTCAAACCCGGTGAGTTCAGTCAAACAGAAGCTGGAAGATACTAATACTTTGTTATCCCCTACTCCACACTCATTTAAGATGGTATCTTCCAGCCTCTGGTTGAATGGACACACCTGATCCAGCTAATCAGCAGTGGGTAGTGCAGGGGTAGCTGAGAAACAAGTAGTGCAGGGGGGGGCTGAGGACTGGTTTTGGGAACCACTGTCCTACTGTAAGTTAATGACTAGACAAGTAGAATGTGTTTGTCTCACTTGGTTAACTGGGTTCCTTTTACGTAGTTTTAGGACCTATGTGAAAATCTGATCACATTTCAGCTCATACACTATTCACAAAAAGTTTACACAACTTGCTGTTCTCTAACAAGGAGCTTAACTGCAAAATTCACAACAGATCCATCAATCGACCAATACATTTCCTGGTTCAATCAGAATTGGTATTTAAACAGTCCTCCTCATCATGCTGTTCACATTTTGA
>JAUMHL010000005.1:23765357-23777305 GCA_032362345.1 Sandelia bainsii
CACCACTGTTGTTGGCTTTTGTTTCAATAAATAGTTTGAGATGAGGAAATCACCACTGCATGCTTCTACTTAAATGCTGTAGTGTGAACTTTTTACATTTTCCATAAATTTCACCCAAAAGCCAAATATCCCTAACTTTTTGTTTTTAGTGTATTTATGCAGAAAATGCTGAAGTGTTTTCCTGTGTTGCAGTTCCACTTCCAGCTCCCGAGGCCCTGAAGCTTTTAACAGAGAAAGACCACGTGTTTCTCTTTTGGAGAAGTCTGGCAGTCAAAGAGAAAGGCTTCAGTGAGAGCAGGGTGAGACACCACTGACCAGTATGTTGCATTTTAAACAGGGTTACAATTTTGTTTTCTACCACATGAAAATGTTTCCTTGTGTTCTACAGTCTTCTGCTCAAACATGTATGTTTGCATACAGGGCTGTGTATGGCTATCTACTGCATTAAATGAAGAATGTGATAATATTTTTAAACATTTATGGTCATTTTAACTTTGTTCTCATTAACCTCCATTTACTTCTTTCAAACACTGTTTACAGGGGTATGAAGTGCATATGTACGACAGTGTGACCAATCACACCATCTACCTGGGAAACACCACAGAAACCTTTTTCCGCATCACCAGCCTCATGGCAGGACACAACTACACTTTCTCTGTTCAGGCCCGCTGCCTGCTCAATGGTCAGCTGTGTGGGGAACCTGCTCTGCTACTGTACAACCAGCTGACGGCAGGTACAGGAGCATACACTGAGTAAAAGCTGCACTGTTGCACAGATACTGTAAATAATAAACACAAACTTAAATTTTACGTTGATGCTGAAAAAAGTTCCCTTTCACTTGCCCAGGGGCCAGTGATGCCTCCCGCAGTGAGGGCCACACAGGGGACATGGCGGCAGTTGTGGTCCCCGTCCTCTTTTTGCTGCTGCTCGGAGTTTGTGGCAGCTTGGTGGCGCTCTACCTTCGACACCGCCGATTGCAGAATAATTTTACCGCCTTTGCAAACTCCCACTACAACTCTCGCCTTGGCTCTGCCATCTTCTCCTCTGGGGATGAACTGGGTAACAAAACAGTTTTTCTTTTTAGCTGGTTACGAGAAAGAGAGCAACACTTCCCTGACAGTAGAGAGGTCACAGGGATTTATCTGTGGTTCTTTTACTTGACTAGTTGGCTTTTTTAAATAGTTTTGATTTAGCTTATGGATCTGTCCCATAGAGCCTCATTGTTGTGCGAAAACTATTAAAAACACATGTTACAGTGGGTGACATATTTCTTCACTACAAAAATAATGAGTACTGTAGTTTATCTATTAACATCTCCAAAGACTCTTCATTTTCACAGCCTCTGGAGAGTAGTTATTATTGATCTTTATGTGTTTCAGTAACAAGGAAGTGCTCCAAAGCTGTTATTTTGTCTTCCAATTTCCTGTCTTCACCGGAAATAGCTATGTGCCACATTATGTAAACTGAGCTCTGCTGTTTGTGATCACCTTGCAATAAAATTTTTGCAAACATTTGACTAGACTATCACAGCTGTAAGAACGCACCAGTTACTGTCGGTCATAATGTGCTCGATGTTATGTTTTCTCCCCATTAACGTGGATGTGCGTTCACAGCTTTGATGGATTAAAATTTGCAGTCTGGACCGATCTGGATCAACAGTTTTAACACAAGTTGAAGGAGGAACGTAGCCGGTACTAGTGACCAGAAGTTAGATGACAAAAACCGTAAATGGGAAAAACCTCAATAGGGACAGACTGCATAAGCTCAGTAGGAAAAAATATTACACACTGAGCAGATGCAGAGCAGCTTTAGAATTCACATGGAGTGGTGTTTTTGTCAATTCAATAGTTAAAAGTCCAAAGAGCTAAAGAGAACTGTAGAGTTGTGTGACCCTTTCATTTGATCCATTATTAACATAAACTACTGAGAAGTGCGGCTTTAAGTCCTGTAACAAAGACATCTCTTCCTTTCCCCTTTTCTTCAGGTGATGACGATGAAGATGCTCCCATGATCAGCGGCTTCTCAGATGACGTTCCCATGGTCATCGCATAGCAACATATCCCTCTATTACCGATCTATTCTCTCTTCCCTTCTCCCCTTCTCTTCCCTTCTTCCCTTTCCTTCCCATCACTCCCATTATTGACGCGGTACGATGGAGTGAAGAGAGAATAGGCGTACCTTCGCGTGCCATCGCAAATCCGGTAATGGGCAGCCAACCCGATTAACAGGAAGCTTGAACATACGAAGAGAGACAGAGATATTTTTCAAATATACGATGCACTTTTTTGGATGCGCAATAACTTATATTTTTACATATATATACATATATACACACACACACACACACACACATACATATATATATATATATATATATATATATATATATATGTGTGTATATATGTATGTATGTATCTGTGTGTGTGTGTGTGTGTGTGTGTATATATATATATATATATATATATATGGGGTCAGGAAAAAACTGGGAGTAGGGGGTGGACACTGAAGCAAACTGTGAAGGATTTGAGTTTGTGGAGAGCACCAGGGCAGAGACCCTACTAGTAATGCAAACTCACCATCCATTGGAGGGGCCATTGCTTAAAATAAGCATCCAGAGAATGGAATATAGAATGCAAAAAAAATACACATAAAATATATAGACATGCTGTATACAAAAGGTACAAATAACAAAATATCAGAGTAGTAATAGTTACATATTTTGTTGATAGTACAGTGTCTACTATAGCAATCTATGTAACACTGGTTCCCAGTGTAAGAGGTTTGAAGAGTTAATTGTGGATCGTGTTTTATTGTTTAGAGCGTGTGAATGTTTAGTGTCTTTGATCACCAGTTTGGAAACTATTGATTCTTTTAAATGTATTAAGTCTTTAACACTCAGCTCAACCAAACAGATCAGTGACTGGACTGACCAGTTGCACCATGTGGTGTCCCCACAGACACTTTTATTTTCCACCACCAGCTCACTGTTAGATGTGCGTATGTAGACACATGAACCATGACAGGAGAAAAATTGTGGGGAGAGAGTCACTCACAGCGTTGCCAAGATCATAATTATTTGTAAATATTGGCTTTTAATATGTCCTTTCCTTGTAATGCTGCACCATATCGTTCTGTAAAACATGTTTTTTTTTAACATTCAGGACCACACATTTTTATCCCCAGTGTTTTGCCATAGCTGTAGTCTTAGAGGAAGTGTGTTTGGTGTTCTCAGGGAACTGTGTCGGAGCAGACACCAGTGCAGCAACTCCATCACCACTATGGCTGTTCATCTGGTCTTTGTTGAGGTACTGATGAAAATATAAAATAAAACAAAGAGATCAGAAATTGTCCTTTTTCCTGCCATTCACTGTTTAATACCCGTTTTAGTCTACTTCTGCCAATCGACATATTATAAACTCTGTTGTAATTGCACTTGGCGTTTAAAAGCCCGGCCCTGTCCGCTGCCACACGTGTGCAGGCAGAGAGCATGCTGGGATGGCGCTACTGGCTGCAGTTTATTTCCTTGTGTGTATATGAATGCTGTCCTCAACCACATCAAAACTGGGCATTGGCGATTTCACTGGCATAAACAGAGGCTGTGGCAGGAATCAGATGGCATTTAAGTACACAACGTGCTGTGTGCAACAGCAGTCAGCAGCGCCACCCCACTGCACACCGTGTGACGAAATAAAACTAGCCTAAAATCCCAAACACCGAACAGCAGGGAAAATGAGACGAACTATGACCCCTTTGGCTTTTAATATAAAGAGTCAGCTTCAGGTTTACACAAAGATTTAAAGGGTTAGTCCTACCTAAAAATATACCTTTTGTGCATCTTGAGTACTGTGTAGTTGCACAAACTGGTTTTATTTGCGCAGGTTTTCAGACATCAGTTGATAAGATATTAGGAGCTACGTCTGTTTCTATTTGGAAAATTCAGGCGTCACTGTGTTAGAGCTACTTATTGATTTTGAATAGTCCACAAAAAGTGGTACAACAAAATTAATGTCTTTGTCCTTGAAAAATGGGTAGTATTGCATACTTCATCTCACAGTAACAATTTGCAGGGATTTTAACTCACATGCTGAAGAAAAAAAGTTGGTAGACAGGAAAATAGAGTGGGCACACTAGTAAGAAGTAGCAGTGCTAGCTATTGAGATACCACCAAAATTTCAGAAAATGTACATCACACAGAGTTTTATGAAAAATGTATATTTATTATCCTATGTTAGAAACAGCTGGTACCATTGGTAGCCAACCACAACAGCTCATGTAGCAGCTAGTGTTAGCGCTTCTAGTAGAAAGCTACATAGTATTAGCTACTTGTAGCAAGCTAATTAGCTTGCTAGTACTTTGCATAGTTTTTGATTAATGAACGAATCGTTTAGTTTATGCTATGTCACAAAATAGTGGGACACAATTTTGAGGTGGAGGCAGAAACATGAGAGACTGAGGACTGAAAACCTGAACAAATAACACCAAAACTAACTATGATGACTAGATGATGAACGTTTTTGTTATTGGATAGGAGATAATAACCTGTGAAGATATTATCTCTGTCTCAGTATGTACAGACTCTCATTCTTGCACATACTTAAATATCAACACAAAAACCTTTTCATTAGTCCCTTAACTGAGATTTATGTTTTGCGCCTTGGCTTGAGCCATTTGAACTGATGGTGTTCTGCTCTCTGTTGACTTTGTTCTTTTTTTTTTTTGTCAACATGTCTTCATGAATGTATTTTATATCTGTATTTTTTTTAAGGAACTCTCCCAGCTCATTATGCTACTACCACCTGTGAAGTTACTGCACACACTCTTTAGTGTTTTTTTGCCCTTGCTACAGTGAATTTATATGTGCACTCATTCCACTGCAGACATCGCTGTTATTCTGTAGACAGGTTTCTGCAGGCAAATTTCTTCAAAGCCCAAAATTTTTAACCCAGAGCAACAAATCTTGTCTTTCAGGTGAAGATATTTCCTGCGTCTCATTTCTTCATCTCCTTGTTCTTCCTCAGATCATTAAACAGCGTCTACTTTAGACTTGAGCTTGATTTCACACAGCTCTTCACAACAAACTTTATTCTGTTTCTTGGCCTTAAAAACAGATTTTTCTGGCATTGGTGCCAATTTGTTTTGCTCTGTGGAGTTTCTGTTTGATTTTCTTTTTTGCCACATAATGCCTTATTAGAACACATTGGGTTTCTATGTAATGTAATGTTTGTATGATGGAACACAAGTGTGCATGTATGCATACACACAGCCTCACATACACACACACACTATCCATACACAAGGCTGAGGAGGCCTGAGAAGAGGTTCCTGTTTGGGCATTTGGTTAATTTTGTCAGATCACTGCTTCTTTCTGTGTCAGCTGCTGTAAGCTGGCCACTTAGTGTGTTTTTAGTCAGGTTTTACACATGTACAAAGTATAATTATTTGTTTTTATGTGACTGTTTGCTCCCCATTTATCTTAATGTCAACTCTTGTCAAATTATTTGCTTCAGATTGTCGTTTGGCACAGAGTTTAATCTCGTTGGACTTGGCCATGTTTTAAGGTGTTAATGTCTTGCTTGCTTATCTTGGAGGTTGCAAGAAAACTGTAATGTTTGGAAAAGCAGTGTGAGGTGTTTTAAAAACCACTTATACTGAAATAAACTTGCAAAAAATGAAACCTGCTTCCTTTTCTCTCATTGACTTGATCTGACATGTTGACTTTTATCTGTCGTACGTTTGTGTTTTGTCTCATCTGACCAGAGAACATTCGTTCAGAAGGCGAGGATTCTGTGTGGCGACCTCTGCTGTTAGCTGCTTAGCAATGTTTTGACCTTTTGTAGAAAGGCGTTCACTTTCTTACTGCCACAAATGAGCTTTGATTTGATTTCTGACATATTAATACTGCATAATATGAAATATGTCTTCTTTGTTTTAAATGTCAAATTCTTGTTTCTCTAGATTCTCAAACTTTGGTTATTTACACATTTACTTGAAAATTTCATGGATGTTCATACAGAATCCTATTTAATTGTATTTTACACAATACGATAAAATATACGAATGGATGAAAATATTTTATAACACTTTTTTGTTTTATTCTCCAAAGCTCCACTTACTTGATGTGTCCAGGTCTCATGGTCCTCCGTAGCAAGGAACAGGGATTGAGCAGGGTGAAATTGTTGGTTCATGTTGTTTTAACATTAAATATTTTATAATATCGTAAACTACTCTCCACATACAGAGTGGAGGTTCAGCTTCCTCCTGAAAGAGCATCATCGTGTCTTTCAAGACACAGAGAAACCAGAGAATAACTGGTAAACAGCTCCCTCAGGTGGGTAAAACACGACATAATGAATTTAATATTTAGAATCATAATTGAAGTCACAAAATGCGATATAAAATAAGAATATTTGGAAAAAGTTTCATGCCAATTTATATTCTTTGTCATAAATAAAAAAAATCTAAATAATTGTATGTGTATGTATGTAAATTAACTTATGTTCTTTTGTTGGGGAATATAGGGAAACTAATTGTCACAATCATGTTTACACTGCAACATCTCATAAATTAAATCAAACAAACTTTTCATTGAACATTAACTCAAAGTAAATAAGTCTGTTTAAGTTGTTTAATTATCACTTTCAGAAGTTAAGTAGTTTTTTACATTCTGTCAGGGAAGGACACAGAACACATAACGTGATGCTAAAACCTCCACACCCACGCTCACATAAAATAATGTACAACAGCAGCAGCATAATCTACAGTCTGGTCTTCATGGAGTATTTGAGTCTTGTCGTTGGAAAACGATGGAGACTCCTGGAGTCGGCTGACTTGTTGTAGAACATCTAAAATAAGCAAGAAGCAAGCAAGGCCTCACTGCCTCTGGGCTTTCTTCTAAAAGGATGAGAGGAGCTGATATAATTCATCTTTACTGGTCAAAATCTTCACCCTGCTCCTGCTCTTTTCATATTAAGAAGTGATACATCAGAATTATGTTGTAAAGCCAGTCCCCAGATTTGCAACATTTAGTTGGCCGCAACCATGTTTGCTTTTCTTTCCTCTTATTTTCATTTGCAAAGTTTCATAAAAACAAATGTTAATCATTGAGGGTAGTATTAGGACACAGTGTAATATATATTCAGACTCTCTTGTGTCTGCTTGAGGAAACACATCAGACCTTACCAGATACACAGACAGAAGCAACAGTCTAATTTGGTCAAATGACCAGAGGTGTTTCTAATGTCTTGGCCTCCGTATTTACATAAATGAGGGAGCCAAAACATTAGGAACACCTCCACTCCAGTACAACTTGTGTCGTTATTGATTGATTGATTTGACCACTATAACCAGTTATTTCCTTTAACAAAGGCAACGGTAAGGACAAATAGCTTGACTGAAAAAGGTTTTATACAATCTGCACTGACAAACGTCTTTGATTTGAAACACATTTCTGAGGCTCTTATAATTTAATATCGTCTCCTGTTTCAATGTATTTTGGAAAATCCTGTCTGCAATAATATTCTCATTGTCTAAAGTGAGGAAAGAGGTCACTGTCTATCTCTGCTGCGGCTTGAGCTCTTAACCATAACACCATTGTGACACACTCCCACCCAGATCCACATCATCATCATACATCAATATTTTTTTCATTGTTGGTGTTGATTCAATTATACACTCTTGAGGCTGATGTTGAACCTCTACCAAAGTGATGAGAAGGCATCATTTCTTGATTTCACTGAAGAATCAGATCAGACAGTGATCTGAGATATGGAACACTAAAGATTTTGATAATGCTGAGTAATTTTGAGTAATAGGAAAACTTTAAAGCCAATATTAGAAGCTGTATTCATTGAAATAGGACATCTAAAATTCCTAGCAGTTAATTTTGGCAGCCTGCACATTCTGCTTACTACAGTAATGTGTCAGCCAGTGGTTCAGTGAAGTAGGCCTACCCCACCTCAGATTAATCAGTGCCCACTCATCTTCCTGGCAGACTAGATAGGCATTATTTTAATCATGAAAGTCACAAATGACTTTTCAGAATGTTATATATTTGCACTGTAGCACTCTCCATCAGTGCTGCAATGTAGAACCCACGTGTGATGCAGAGCAGCAGGAAAGTAGTCAAGAAGAAAGGATGAGATTTTGATCCATTAAATTATGCCTGAAACTGACAGATACAGATTGAACACAACGTTTTATTATTGTGTCTATGTGTCAGCCTTTGACGTACAGAGCTACCCACCCAGGGTGACATACCGTCAGCTCATCCTGTCAGACTAGTGTGGTGAACTAAGCCTCTCACTCGTGCTGACCTACCCTAGCAAAAAAAAAAAGGTTTAGTAACTCTTCAGGAGATATGTGCAAGAAGCAGACACACAACACTTATCAATCTAAAGTAGCTCGTTCCGTCAAGTAGGAAATATCTATCAAAGGTCCAAAACATGGGCGTGTCCTCTGTAATATGTTTTTTTTTTTTCCTCCCAAAAACAGTGCACATGTGGACCTTGTTTTAGCAGGTTACTCTTGTACATCAACTGTGTGGTATCTGCTCCAATAATGGATGGATATTGATTGAATATATTAACATAGATAAAAAAGTCATGAAAATCTTGTAACAGTAACATTTTTTTGTGTAGAATTTGAATGTTTTTGCTGATTGATTGATTTCATATTTTAACACAGACAAGACAAATTGGAACATTTGAATTAGATTTTAATCTAGTGACATCTAGTGGGCTATGGAAGAACTGTTGATATTAAGGATCAGCTTTGATTTGGGCCCAAAAATCTGGTTCATATCTGAATTCATTCAAATAGTTAAAGCAACAAATATGCGTTTTAATAAACATACAAAAAACAATCTACTGTATGAATTTTTATGCCACAAAACCTAGTGGAATCAGAACGACCAAAACTAACCAAACAAAATGCTCTATTATTATTTCTAACAAGTTTCCCACCACCCTTTATACCTAAGCCGTAGAAAGTAATAACATCAACAAGATGTATGTTTAAACTCCACATAAAAAGAAAAGTATCTTGAAGTGTTATTAATGACATACTGTCAAAAGAGGCAAGTACATGTCAGTGCAAGTTTCCTTTGACCCCACAGAGGTGTTGCATTACTGCAGGATAGAGATTGAGCAGTGTGTCTAAAGAGACCCCCTGCGGTTTCAACCAATAACATCCCCTGCGATGCTATCACAGGGATGGAAGGATTGAGCCATTGAGAGAGGAGTAAAACCTCCCTTATTGGCAGTAAGGAGGGAAGAGGGATAGGCTTCTGTAGCTGAAAATATAGATGTACATCCAACCCCCCAGCTGCTTTCTCCGAAGAGCAGAATTTGTTTGATGTGTGTGTGGTGTGTGTATCACACACGTCTTCTTTTAATCTCTGTCATAGTGCTAGGCCTTCCCAGAGAGTCTGGCTATCAATATGAGCTCACTGTGGTGTCTCACTTACATTTGTGTGTGTAGATATTCTCATCCCCACCCCCCACCCACCAAACATCGCCCTGTCCTCTCCTCCTCTCCATTCTCGGAACAAGGCCTCCACTGGACATAAAGGGGACATTTGTTCTCAACCTTGTGCCATTGTTCTACCAATATTGTACTGTTAATATCCGTTGCAAATCTGCTTACTTTCAGATTCCATCAATAAGGGGTGGGGTGGGGGACAAAGAGAGGAGTATATGGCCCATTTGAGGCACAGAAAAAGGATGCAAACAGAGAGTGTGTTTGTTTACTCTAGGAGGGCACTAACAATGGCAGCAGTGTGAAGCAGCCTGGTGATTGATCAGCCTGATGTTATGCTGCGTGGGATGGATGTCACACACAGAATTAAACAAAGGTTGAGAGGAAGTGGCATGGTTTAGCTGAGGGATTTACAGAGGATGAATATGAGCTGAATAGATGTGGTGGGTCTACATGTCCTTCCTGTAATCCATAGATTATTTCAGCATGTGTGATGGTTAAGGCTGATGAAAAAAAAAAGAAACAGAGCCACCTACAGTGGATTCCTTTTCAGCAAGTCACCCACAAAATTACAATCTGCAGATTCAGTGGGAGCTTGTAGGCTGTGTTTTACACAAATTTCTTAAAGGCCAAGCTGATCTTTGGTTAAAATGTTCATAAAAATAAAAGCAGGGTAGAAAATGGATAGTGGGAAAAAGAGCAGTTATGTAATTTCATACATAGAAATCATAACATTCATGCTACTGGTTTACCTGCTAGTTTGATTGTGACTCATCCACAGGCCAGCAGCAGGGAATCTGAATTACAGTATGCTACCTACACTTTGTCCAAAGTGACTTACAAGTCACTGTGTCAGGTTCTTGCTCAAATCTTTGACAGTCTTGAATTTACCTGATGCAGAACCTTGTTAATTATTGTCCCTTTCATTTACAAATCACATTATGAAAAAAGTTAAATAAGTTTAAAAAACTCAATCAGTGACTTGTTGATTTACTTGAACCATTTTGTAAATCTGAGCAAATTTAGAGGCTGATCCTGCTGCACACTTAAAAAAAAACTTGAGACAGAGTATCTGACCTTGATATATTTTAAGTAGCTGAAAGAGAGATTAAGATCAAAGCTAGGTTGTTAATGGAACAGTGCAGGTGAATGAGAGATCAAACAGGTCAGGCCTTGGCTCTGAGTCAGGATCTAAAATGAGCATTTACAGGAAGTTTTGTCAGCACTGAGGAGAAAGGTGGTCTTTCATCCTCTTCCTAAGGTGTAGAAGCTAAGCACATGACAAGAGGACACTCAATCAATATAAAAACATTGATTAGAACCATTTAAATACTTTATGTACTGCTATGAGCAGATACTTAAAATGCACTTAAAATATTAAAAACGTTGTCACTGAACATGAAAAAGGTGTTTGAGTGGAGCAACTGACCTGTACTGATGCTTTTGTCTGACAATAGTGTTTTTCCTCAGATGTAGTGGAACTGAACGTGAGGTAACTCCAGTCACAAGTGGTAAGTGTGAGCTTATTTACTAATGTTGCTGTGGATGCTATAAGAACAATGGATCCTGTTGTGTGTGCTCTCATTGTGTCTGGTGTCTGTGTAATAAGGGAAGTTCTCCCCAGTGATGAACCCTCATCCATTTAATTTTAGACACTCTTTGTGCCTGTTGCCCCACCTCTCTGTGGTTAATGAAAACATAACACACTGTTAGAGATCCCCATCATCTCCCAGTCGCACTAGCCAAATGTACTGCTAGCTCGCAAACAGGAAGCAACTTCAAACTCTTCAAACAGGAACCCACTTACCAACAGTATTTAGAACGTAGGACAAAAAACAAAAACCACGACTATCTCCTGTATTTAACATTTCACTTCACAATTTAACATTCTGAATTCCTGGTTAGGGAATCTGCTCTATAGAACAAAGAGAAACTGCATCATAGTATAAATCAATAACTGCAGAACTGCAGACTTATTTATTAGCAGACCAAATGATACTGAGTGATGCACTGGCTTGAGAAAGAGTTTACAGTGACTAAAACACATTTACATTTTAAGTTTGAGGTATCTTACTAGCAGTTCTAACCCTCCTCATCCTCTTTTGTTCTCACCTACTGGTTTCACTGGTCTCCGACAAGTCTCCACAGACACATCATACTTGAGATGATGTGATTTAGTTTTGAGGCTTATAGGATACAGATGAAAGGATACGGATGGAAGCCTTCTGTTGGCTGAGGGTGAAATTGGCATTCTCTGGCTTTGAGTTTACTGTTGCAGGCTTAGATAGCATATAACTTAAGATTGCTACCTCACAGAAAACCTCTGAGATTCAGTGAAGAGGGGACACTAAACTGAAGAATTCCTGATTGCAACAGCTCTTGTACTATTAGATACTAACATCTACCCACACCCCTCCCCTGCCTTTGTTTCACTTAACGAGCCTATTCAAGGCAGGTGTGAGGTGAAACCAACC
>JAUMHL010000005.1:23782816-23795935 GCA_032362345.1 Sandelia bainsii
TCATGTTTTTAAAAAATTATTTTATGTGATTCCTATCTTCTTCTTCTTCTTCATGTGAGACAGGTGGGGCGGCGCCCCAGCGCCCTCTATTGACGAGCCGCCACTGCTCATTAGACCAGAGAATATTTTCCTCAGGCTCTCAGAGTCCCAAACTTCAAGCTGGCTGTCAAATGCACCTTTTACACAAAGTGGCTTGCATGTAACCACTACACCATAAAGGCCTGATCTATAGAGTTCTGCTGAGATGGCCTTCTGGCAGGTTGAATTCTGAAACTCTGTTAGAGTGACTATTAGGTTCATTTTACTATTAGGTTCAACATTTTAATCATGGAGGTCTACAGAGAGTTCCTTTGATGTGGCAATGCAATCCAGTTTTCCACAGGTGGACCCCGTCACATTCTACACACATCTCATCAAATCAAACCAAACAGGATTCACCTGACCACAATGTGACTTGCTTTTCAGTGGGTTGAGGGTGGTATTGGTGGATATGATATAAGATAGCAATGTGGCTAACATGTACAGTACCTGTTTATTTGTAAAAAATGCATTAACTGTGTACACATAGACAGTTACAGTATCTAATCTACTTTAAGATGTTGATGGTGAAAAAAATGTAGACATGAAACTGTTCTTTACTATATTGTAAGAAATTTTGTGTATAATGTGCCTAATGTATGTTACTATACATATGCTATAAATACTTTATATATAAACTGTAGCAATTAATAATTGTCACCTCACGTGCACATCTAGGTGCGACTAGATTTGTATTGACCTTCATCTCATGGAACATGGCTGTAAGATGGAGAGGTTTGGTCAATTTTTGTGGTAATTTCCATCAGCGATGTTGCCCACCTTTCCTGTGACATCTTCCCCAAGACAGACACGTCACCCAGGAAAAGAAGGGAGCTCATGCTGCTTTCTCCAACTGACATTGGAGGAGAGAAAGCATTGCCTTCAGTGCTCTGTATTGTGGCCAGTCTTCAGTGTGCAGATATTTGTCACACTAACACTTAAAACATATTTAAACATACAGACAAAATGAATAGAAAAGAACACAGTGTCGTCCCTGTGCATCCTAAATATTTTTTGGACAGTGTGTAGAACTGGCTTTGTGGTACAGGTCACTGGTGTGTAATGTTGTCTTTCTTCCACTGCTGCAATAACAGAAACACTTTTTTTCTGACATACTGTATGGTTGTCATTATCATCACAGTCCCTGCAGCTTGTACTTAAAAATACAGAAAAGGCATATACCAAAAATGACACATACATGGTAAATGCAAAATGTGTTCTTATAAATCTCAGCTTGTCCATGTGAAGTGCTGTATGCATGTTTCAATCCCAGTTAAATGAGGGTCCTGGACTTCCACAATATGCATAGGTCAAATTGGCAGAAAATTAGGAAAACCCCATTGGAAGTATATAAATGAGACAACATCACAAAAAGCACAATATTTCCATTTAAGATTAGGGGAAAAATGAGGCAATGATCAATAGAAAACAAAGTGAGGTGTAGTATGCACAGGCTCAGAAACTCAGAAACACTGAGAAACCATTCCTGACTTCCTGGTCTCATGTGGGGTACCACAGGGTTCAATCCTGGATTTATTGCTTTTCTCAGTACACATTCTGTTACACCCATTAATCCACCTAGTTTCCTAACTCTCTCCCAAGCTCAGGGAAAGATTATGACCATAGTAAAATGCAACCAACATTTACTAACATTGGTACTAAACAGAATGCAAACATGATCTCCAGTACTGTGGTGAGACCACAATAGGCTCTTAAGAAGTTTTAAGGTGCTATATCATACTGTAATACCACCTCTGCTATGACAGACGTTCATTATTCATTCAGCCACAAGGGGGTGCTTCTAAAGAAATTGTAAATATTGATGTTGTAGCAAATTTTCAGTACAGTCCCCTGTACTTGGTATTCAATCCTATCCTGTTCTATCTTGTCTTGTCCTACATTGTCCTGATCTGTCCTGCCTCTTCCTGTGTGACAGAGAGCGTTACAGGGGCCAGGTGTTGCTGTGCGGATTCTCAGTGTCACAGTGCAAAGTTGGAGGACAAAGACAGTATTGAGGAGGCAGGCATGGAGCAGGGAGCAGCACAGGATACTCTTACAGACGGGCCAGTGTTTGTGCCAAGTCCTCCCTTCATACACACAACAAACACTGTGTTCAGTATCTCCCCACTCCCAGCTTTGTCCTGTCCGGCTCTCTTTCTTTCCCTCCCATTCCATATCCCTCCTCTTCTTCTTTATTTGTTTAGAGCAGGTTGGCTTGCATTGGATTCAGCATCTAGGGTGTAGATGAGAGACCCAGATAGAACAGGGTGTAAGAACAAACTTAGGCATTTGAGACCGTTCCCTCTCCTCAAGGACACAAAGAAGTGGAGGGCGGAATGAATTTGAAAGAAATTAAGTTACACTTCAGACTGAATGACAAAGTAACAAGGAAAGAAAGATAAACATGACTGAATATATGGTATTTTATTTTGAAGTTGATAGCTTTTTATTTCTGTTTGGCTGCAAGATGGAAGCCATATTTTTCTTATATCAACAGAAAAGAAAGACAGATCGGGGCCTCATTTATCAAAACATGTGTAGGAAATGTTCTAAATGTGTGTGCAGAAGCTGTCTGTATGAACAGCACAGTTGGTATTTATCAAAGTTGTGCACATGCAGTTTCACTCAGGAAACAATGATAAACCTCACTCTTTTCTAGTGGTGTCCATGCATAAAGACATGCCTACACAAAAAATATGGACAACCATCTCTCCGAAAGCCCTCGTAGCCTTAATGGGTAGAATTACTTGTGGACAAAATTAGCAAGTGAAAAAAATAAATATGAAAAATGTCTACAGCAGACAACAAGATTAAATGCTATAACATTAAAAGGATTCATTAGCATCATCAGTACAGGCATCTGTTTTCTCCATTGTTACTGGCAGTATTGTTTTGCACTGTGTTCTATAACATTTTCACTACTTCTGCTCATCTTCATCTTCCTATTCTTTGTCAGTTATTCCATTACCTGTTGTGAGGAAAATAAAGGGTGGGTAAACCCTATCTTACCTCAGCGGCTCAATAAAGGAATAACAAAACTGACAGATGTGGAATTAATTTGTTTAAACTTTAAACTGAACTGAAACTGCTGGACCATTTTACAGCCTGCTATAACTATGGTAATATGGTAATATATGGTACGGTAGATATAAAATAAATTATAGAAAAGTAAGAAAGTAAGGATAGAACTCACAAAACTATAATCGTGTAACATTTAGTATCAGAGGTAATGAAAGATAATATCAGGAAAAATGTCACAAAGCACAATTGTCCCCTTAAAAAAATGAACAATCTGCCGGTCTATTCCAATAGAGTCTATTGAGAATACATTTCTGAGTGGATATACACTAGGAACAGGCTTAACTTGAGATGTACTGAGTTTATCTGGTTCTTCCTGATAAAGCCTGAAAACATCATAAACTTCAGTCCCACCTACAAATGCACCCGTTGGCTCAGTTACGGTACAACACGAGACCTCTGAATCACCGGACCAATTTTAAAAAGTGGGTGGGTGAATCAGGGCTTTGGAATTAGGCCATAGTTACATTTCAAATAAAGCATTTGCACAGTGAAACTCCTCTGCACCAGCCACTCAAGCTCTGCTTCATGACCAGCCACTCAACCGTTAGGAAGTGTACATTACCCCAGACACCCGCCCTAACATGCTGTACCATGCACACAAACAAATAATGGGGCTGTCTTATAACAAGCTAAGAACTAGAGCGGATGGACTGTATATGTGTCTTCCTCTGACTGTCTCTGACATTTATATGGCTTTAGGATGTAAACTTAGAAAGATTGCATGGTAATAACAACCTCTCCCAGTGGCTCCTAAAGAAAAAACCCTCTATCGGGCTTCACAATTGATGGTGTCATCAGAAAACAGACAGCAGTGCAGTGTCTGCTCACCCTGTATCTGTAAATAAAGCATTTAATTAGCCTGCCAAGCTGTCTGCAACACCTGCAAGTCTCGCACATTTCCTCTTCCCCTTTTAGTCTTTTGCTCCTTTGCTTCCGTTTTTTACCTCGGTCACAGAAACGAACAGTGCTCTGAAGCCCTTAGATGCTGATAATGTGTGAAATGCTGAATGGTAAGCTCCTAATTCTCATAATTTTAAATTCTAATACTAACAAATACTGCTGGATATTATGCTATGGTTTGCCATCAAACAAAAGAGATAATCAGAATAGAGTATGGACAGTGTCAGTGTCAATGTCAGTTTGTTATTGTACACCATCCTCCTATCCCATATTCAGTTTTTAACTGAATTTTCAGACGTTCTATATGATTTATTTCTTAGTACAGATAAAGTGATTATAGTGGGTGACTTTAACATTCATGTAGATGTTGATAATAACTGTCTCAACACTGCATTTAATTCATTGTTAGAGTCCACTGGTTTTACTCAGAATGTAAATAAACCCACACAGAGTTTTATTCACACCCTTAATCTGGATCTGACAAGCGTTTTTGACAAGAGTTTTTGATCATTTAATAGTTTTTTCAAAATACCCTCTGTTGTCTGGCCAATTTTAAGTATAATTGACTTTACATTTTTACAATTTAAGGAAATGATTACTTCAGTGCCATGTACCAACACAGAGGAGGGCAGCCATCTTAACTTTAATCCTGTACACGTCAATTATATTGTTGATAATGCTGCTGCCTCACAATACTTGATACTGTTGCCCCTCTGTACAAGAAGGCAGTAATTCAGAGGAGGAGACTGGCTCCATGGTACAATTCACAAATCTGTGGTCATCACAAAAGCTGGAAAGGAGGTGGCACTCCACTTAGATGAATCTTGCCTAGCCTGAAAAACAAGTCTACTAATGTATAAAATGTATTATTCATCATTAATAGAGGCAAATAAGACCTCAGATACATGTTATCTAGTCATATTGCTACCCTAGATGACATAGCATTGGCCTCAAGTACTACTGTGAGGATTCACTGAGTCATCTTTGACCAAGATATATCATTTACCTCGTACATAAAAGAAATCTCTGGAACTTCTTTTCTCTACCTAAAGAATATTGCTAAAATTAGGAGCATCCTGTCTCAAAGTGATTTGTTACTTCTAGACTGGACTGCTGTAATTACCTACTAATATGATGTCCCAATAACTCATTAAAAAGCCTTCAGCTAACCCAAAATGCTGCAGCCAGAGATCTGACTTGAATTAGAGAGATCATATTTTTAATTTTACATTAGCTTCTCTCCATTGGCTCCCTGTAAAATATAGTATAGAATTTAAAGTCCTTCTACTCACATATAAATGTATTTGTGATACCTTTCTGCAGGTATCCCCGGCCTCTGAGCTGTATGTGTCTAGTTTATAGTTACTGGCCCTACCAACCTACCCAGTGTTTTGTCTGCTGCTTGTTATTCTTTAGTTTTTATTTTCTTCTGTTGCCTGCTGTTCTTTTCTCTCTCCTCCTTCCACTCACCCCAACTGGTCGAGGTAGATGGCCGCTCCATTGTAAAGAGGGAACTATATAGCCAGGATGGTGACGCAGTAGGTAGGGCAGTTGGCAATTGTTAACTGTCTATGCTGCCTGTGCCGGTCCCTCCCTAGTGCCGGTCCCAAGCCCAATGGGGAGCGTTGTCTCAGGAAGGGCATCTGGTCTAAAATCCTTGCCAAATCAAATATGCAGAGTAATCCGCTGTGACGCCCCTGAAAGATAGCAGCCGAAAGAACTTACTTACTATGGATGGTACTGTATATTCTGTGAGGTCTTAAACCTTATACTGTGAATTGCCTTTAAGTCACTTTTTTTGTGATTTGGTGCTATATAAATAAATGAATTGAATTGAATTGAAATTGTTCTTTCCAATTTAGACCTGAGCCTGACAGGCACATTGTATTTCATGTCCAAACCCAACCCGAACACAATGCAATTAAGTTTGTGCTTTGTTTTATTTCCAGAAGCAACATAGGCACCTCATCACTTTAATTTTAATTTTAGTAGCACTTTAATTAGACTAAAGAAGAGGCATGGATTCCTGTAGTCTGTTATTTATTTCAAAATGTAATGGGAGCATATTGATTCAAAATTGTGAAACATTTTTACTAATTGTGCAATTAAGCCTTTTTAGCCTAAAGTTGGAACTACTTGAGTGAATCCTCTGCAAATCCGAGCATGATTTCTACATTTCTCTCCAGAAGGTTTGGATATCAAAATTGTGGTCAGATGCATGCTGTTTTCTTTCATTTTCCTTCAGATGAATCTAGAACTTGACTGGAGTCCACCTGAGGCAAACTGAACTGTCTGGACATAGTCAAGAAAGGTATAAGCATAGATCAGGACAAGGACATGAAAGCATTTCTAAATCTGGAGTTCTTCCAGAAGCACAGTATTCTCATTAATTGTGAACTGGGGTCAGATGCATTAACGTCTGTGTAGATTCAAGACAAAAGCAAAAGTGTGTGTACGCACAAAGCCAAAAATACATATATGCATTCTTTTAGTCAGGTTTATAAAGACACATATATGCTTTGTTCTCTTTCATCACAAATCCTTATGGACATGAGCACATGTGCACGAGTCCCATATCAACTTCCACAGTTCACTGTGAGTGGACTTTGTATATTGGTTTGCTATGGCAAAAAGGAAGAAGGGGTTTTACAGATTGTGTTGTCAGTCAGAGAAAATGATAACGCACATGGACACAGTTATACACAGTTATAGGATCTATATAGTATATGGCCACAGCCTATGTTTAATCTCCTCCTGATAATTTCAAGCACACTGCCTCTAGAAAACTGTGTGTACACTTTGTGTGAAGTATGTGTGAACTGTGCACGGTT
The DNA here is from genome assembly GCA_032362345.1 of Sandelia bainsii. Lineage (NCBI taxonomy): Eukaryota > Metazoa > Chordata > Actinopteri > Anabantiformes > Anabantidae > Sandelia > Sandelia bainsii. The sequence continues at coordinate 23,789,707 of JAUMHL010000005.1, forward strand.
TTCTTGCAAGTTTTGTGTTTATACAAACCAGTTTATGTGTGGAAAAAAGCCTAGAGTTGATCATCCAGCCAAACTGAGTAACAAGGCAAGTGGTGACAAGGGAGGTGACCAAAAACCCAACAATCAAGCTAAGAGAGTTTCAGATGTTCCTCTGCAGAGATGACCATCTCATTAACAATTCATCAATCAGGATTTTATGGTAGGTTGGTTACATGGAAACATCTAAACTCTTGTTTAGAGCTTGCCAAACAGCATTTAAAGAACTATTACATTCTCTGGTCTGATAATACAAAGTTGAAATCTTAGGGCAGAAGTTCAAGCTAGCGTTATAGAGCATAGGTGACTGATGTTTGCTGATGATGGACCTCTATGTCTATGTAGATCTTCCATAAAAAAACATCAGTTTAAAGCTATGATAGTCACTTACAACATCAACATTGTCTACACTGTATTTCTGATCAGTTTGATGCTGTACAGTGCACTTTTCTTTCAAAACATGGTCATATCTAAGTGACGCCAAACTTTTCAGTGGTGGTGTAAAATATATGTCATGTCTCAGCTCTCCAATATGGATGTCAAACCTCAACACATTCAAAATTGCAGCTGATAATTAGAGACCTTTCAAATACCTGCATATCCGTTTGACAAAGTGTCAATATTTGAGAACCTGTGAATACACTGAAACAATGCAGTGGAGAATCCCTGTTCACACACTTAAGCTGCTTTATGGAGTGAGAAAATCCAAATGTGTGTAAAGCCTTAACGGCAGGAATGAGCACAGGTTGGCAGGGCCTCAGGACGTCTTGGGTGGCACCTTTATGTGAGAGGCAGATTATCTGAAGGATAATCTGCAGACTTGTGAAAATAGATGTCAGTAATAGATGGTTCTGCAAAGGCTGAATAGATGTTGCTTGCAGCAAATTTTGCAGACAATGAGTGTGGGTGAATACAGCTGAATTTGGGTGGAAGTGAATGAGGTAAGACAGACAGAGTGTGGAATGATATATGTGTCTGTGTGTGTGTTCATGCACAAGCACAAACATAGATGTGTGTTTATGTGTATGTGTGGGTGTGTGTGTGGTTGGGGATGGGGGCATATGTTCTTCTGCATTTGTGTCTATGATCCATGCACGTGTACTGTGTGTGAAAGTGGGTGTCAGTGTGTGTCTGAGATAATTAACCATCCACAGAAGCGTGTCATTCATCTATTGTGTGTCAGCATGGACCGCAGGGGTCCTGAGGAGGAGCGGAAATGCTGATTTAGTCTCACATTATCCATGGGCTCCTCTTTTTTCCTTGCTTTTTCTTTTGATTAGACCAGCATCCTCCTCTGAGGTTAGGTGCCTCCATTTCTAAATGCCTCCAAAATGTTACTTTCTTACCACCTGCCTGGTAAGCTTGGAGACCTACGGGACACACACACACACACACATAATCATCCTCAACCTGCTATATCCACCACCTATTAACTCTACCACCAGTGGACTGCTGTCTGACTGGCTCAATGCTTGGTGGCCTTTTCCAGAGGAATTCTTCGTTTTTTTTTTCTTGTAAATATTCCATGCCGCTTTGTGCCCTCAGATTTCACGCTGCAACATTAACACGAGCTGACACACTGGATTAAAGGCAGATAGCTGGAATGCCCGGGCCCTTTGTGCAGTATGGACTTCAGCCAAGAGCCTTTGCTCTAAGGCCAAAAAAGACCTGGGAAAGAGAGCTCTTCTTGGAAATAAACACAAGACCGGCCAAGAGGGTGGAATGTACCTGATGGAATAAAATCTTCACTGGCTTATCCTGGCTTGTTTGGGCCAACTCAGGCTCAGTGTCAAGTCAAAACTGTAGAGGATATAGGTCTGCTTGAAACATCTGAAGCCTGTTTAGGATATCCTAATTCCACTACAGCATAAGCACGCTGCGCGTAATCAACTGCCACTGATGTACAACCGAACAGTGTCCACTGAGGCCACATGTCACAAATCCCTTAGTTGAAAATAGTGAATGCTTGTGTACATTGCCTGTGTAAAATGTAATGGGGTACAAGTTGAGAGCTAAGTGAACTAACCCAGTAACATCCACACAGGCCTCACAGGTCTCCTAACAGTGGCACCATAAGGCATTGATTATACCAGACAAGTTAAGCCCTGGTCAGACCTGAAAATGGAACCCTGCAATCTGTGCACCTCTGTGAAACAGATGGTGCTGGAAGCTTTGTGATCAACCCATCTCCTAAAGGCAGGTGTGCACTGTGCAATTTTGGACTTTCTCAGATGAAAGCTGACTAAATGTGGCAATATCTTTGATCGTGGCACAAGATACAAGACTTCATTGTTTACAACTGTAGCTGTGCAGATGGATCACACATACTGAAGATGTCTTAATCTTGTACATTGACTTGCGATTAGGTGTTACTGAATCAAAGTCTACATGCATCAAAGTTGTCGTCATACCCAAATGTATTACATGCATGTGGCTTGCAATAAAATTATAAGATTACTGTAATCTCACAGTCTGTAGGCACTTACAAACTTCCATTCCTATTCAACTAAACTGCAAATCTAATACATGTTTCTGTTGGGAATGCAGTGCTCCTGCTGGAATATGTTCCCATGCAACATATTTTTTAAATGAATGAAGCGCTACATTTATTAAAGTGTGATTAAGTTAAGGCAAGAAAAGCACTTTTGTTAAAGTTAGGGAAATGATGGTTTTGTTTAAAAAGTTTAACACTGTAGTCAGATAGTAGCCTGGATGTAGTTCTGTTGTTTGGAAGTATTTTATTGTTAGGTTCATCATATATGTATCTGTGACTTGCAACTTACATTAGTTGTCAACATATACTCATTGTGTTAATGAAAACGTATTGCAATAATGTTCCTTACAAAAAGTGTGATTGGGTTTGCAGTTTGTTGTGTAGAAATATAATTTTTAGGAGACAGGCTTGTGGTGACATTGTCCTTACTTGGAAGGCTGCCTAGCTGACCAAAATAACTTCTGCAGGAAGTGAACTTGGTCTTTAGTCACAAACGTCCTGCGGAGGATCATGCGTGAGATTCTGTGTTACACTTTAGAACAAAACACACCATCACTTTAACGTTTATTCCTACCTGCAAATTATATTCACCTAAATGTGTGTTTAAAGGTAAGAAAAAAAAGGATGGGAAGAGGTGGAGTTGGAGAGCGACACTGGCTTGTTGAAGGTCTCCATGGTAATGGAGCAGTCTAGTCACACCTCATTATGGCGAGCTGAGTGTTTGTATTGGCCAGCCAGTTCCGGAATGTGTTCTCCCCATGCTCCCCTTCAGAAGCCATGGCTCTTTGCACTCAGCAATGTCACCCAGCTCGCCCAGACATGCAAACACACACAGACACACACACGCAGATACGTAGTGGCAGTTTTATGGCTTCAGATATTTCCCCTCAGAGATCTGTCTGAATAGATAACATAATCATTTCTGATTATGTTATCTAAGTACTGCTAGCTAGTACAAGTGGCTATATTAATTCCACTAAGCTCTCCCCTGGTTTATTTATGCATGTATGTGTTAATTTGCCCTCATGCATCCTGCAAGCTGCACGTGGTTGTGAGCGTCACTTTTTCCATTTGATGACTATGATCGACTATAAAAACTGATTTAGCGATTTTTGAATGTCATATAATGTTAGAATCTATGTGTTACATTTGATTCTCAATTTTGAACAGCACATTAAAAACGTCACCAATGCTGCCGTCTTGCACCGATGTTACATAGCTTAAATTGATTCATTTCTGTCCATGGCAGATGCAGTTGCAGTTGCTACAAATAAATATGTCATTATGAAATACTGATTATATTTATTGATAAATGGTCTGCACTTATATAGCGCTTTTCTACCTTACTGGTACTCTAGTGTACTAGTGCTTTTACACTGCTTCTCATTCACCCATTTGCACACACAAGCACACACACACACACCGATGGCAGAGCTGCTATGCAGCAGACCTCACACACCAGGGGCAACTTTGGGTTCAGTATCTTACCCAAGGCCACTTCGAAATATGACATGATTAGGGTTAGGGTTAGGTTTTATTTAATTAGTCACTTAAAAGATTGATCAGCTAACAAAAACTATTTTTAAGCATTAGTTCATTCATCTTTTTTTTTTTTGTTTCCTTCGGGGTCATGACAACATAACAGGGTCTGGTGTCAGAATATGATGCTGTGTGCAGTGATGCTTGACTCCATACTCATCTGGAACTTCACAGGGATTTAGTTTTCCCTGGCAACTCCAAAGTCCGGCCCAGGCTCACTAATCTGCACCATCTAAGGCTGCTTCACTTTGGAAAATATCAGTGAGCCTTCTTGTGAAAGGAGCTCAGCTTGGCTCAGAATGGCAGCCTAGTGAAGAGGGTGAAGGCGTACAGAGGGTGAGAGGGGATAAGAGCCGGGGAGGTGAGCACAAATAAAGCAATAAAGCAAAGTTGGAAAGGTTTGCTTTTATTTAGACTGGTGTTTCTCACCACCTGCTGAAATAAGTCCAATATTCTTTCTCGTGTAAGAGCCTGAGAGACTTTGTTGCTGATGTTTTTAGTGAGGCAAACAGGTCATGCACATTAATGGCTTTTTCCACAACTATTCTGAGTTTTGTAGGTGGGAGAATGCAAATGTATGGCTGTTTATTCCTGCAGCCCCAGTGGAAGACAGCTTTTATACAATTATTTTTTCATAACCAAATGAGTGTTTGCACCACCGTAACAGGAAAGGTGTTAAGTTATGTTAATGCAAAGTAAGTGGTGCAAAGCAATTTCAGTGTGCATTTTGGAATGGAATTTCATTAAAACCTACTCACTCAAAAATTTCAAAGTAGCAGAAGAATAAGAGCAGACACTCTACAAGTTGTGGTGAGCAGTGGAACAGCGTGGTGTTTCTTTGGAGCACTGGCTTTCAGGATGCCATTGATATGGACGATAGTAATGGTCACTTTTCTTAGTTTAATTATAAGTATGTGTATGTATTGTGATGCCTATAGAACCGTGCAATTGATTAAACAATTAAACAATGGTCATTATTAGTCGATATAATGTCCATTGTTAAGGTTTAGTAGACCAGTTGGTTATCGTTGATCAATGATACATGGGTGGAAGACAAAACACAGGACTTTGAAACGAGACGCACCAGTTTGTTTCCTGAGTTCTAACCTCATTCTAACTCAAACCACATTTTTTCTCTAACCCTAACCAACTTGTCCTTCGCTCAAAATACAAGTGTCTAGTTTTTGTGCCTAAACCTAAGCATGTTTGTTATTATAACGATGACAGTGAAGGTTCAGCGCGTTGCATCACACAATCACAACCTAATGGCATGATAGCACCTGAAGTGGGAGGAAAATTGCTGAACAGACAAAGATGCAGCAAAGTAGACACACCCGTGGAAAATAGCCTAACATAAACTAACACCTTACTTCCACGGGCGCAGATCTTTGACAGTATTGTTCATCTTTCACTGCTGTATATGATTTTATTAGTGTATAGGATTCTATTAGTACTGCAGTGTCTGATTATTAAGCAGTTTCGTAATTATTGGTGCTTTTCAAAGTGCTAACGATTGATACCAAGAAGAAAAGAAAATGTAAGCAATGGGAGAACAACAAAAGCTCTTTGACATCATGGATAGTTTGAGCTATGATGTGGAAGTCCCCTGTAATCATCACACAGCTCAGATTGACCAACAGAGCAATCGGATCCTTCACTTGCTTGGCCAAGGTCACAACAGGAAGAAAACAGCCTGCTGTGTTTTAATGGCTCATTTGAAGTATAACCTTGTAGACAGTGATGTAAAATCCAGTTCAGTACTAATAATAACAGCCATGTTTTTATTTCTCTCCTGTCATAATACTATATGGGCTTATTATTATTGCTGTGGTGGAAAGTAACTAAGTACATTTACTTAAGTACAAATTTGAGGTATTTCTTCTTTACGTGAGTATTTCCATTTTCTGCTACTTCATCAGCTTGACTAATGCATGTAATTGATAACTATAGTTACTCCTAAGAATCAAATTAATAATAAAAAAAAAAATCCTGTGTAATCAGAAGACATTTCTGCTATAAGACCAGCAGCCAGGTGACTGAGGGGACTGTGGATCGGGCCAATGAATTTAATGATTTTTTTAACAGATTCCAGGCCGGGTCTCAGAGCCACCTGCACCTCAGCTCCACAACAGAAACCTCTGTCCCTCCCCCACACGACTC
>JAUMHL010000005.1:23801470-23813299 GCA_032362345.1 Sandelia bainsii
CTGTAGTGTGAACTATTTACGTTTTCCATAAATTTCACCCGAAAGCCAAATATCCCTAACTTTTTGTGAGTAGTGTATGTAGATTCATCAGTCTAGAAAAAAAGCCTTTTGGAGCTACCTGGTTGAGAGTTCATTCATATTGTAGTAGCCGGTGATTGTGTGTGGCTACACTGTTTATTCGGAGAGTCTGAATGTAGCCCTCCCTCAAAGATATAATAGGCTTTAATTTGCCCCTTGAGAACCGCTAAGGCGGCCCAAAATGCAGCTGCAGGGCCACAGGAGTGCCAGACCCCCTCCAGAAGAAATAAAGAAAAAAAAAAAGAGGACAGAGGAAAATGTATGAAAAAGAAGTGTGTTTGAGCCTCTCTGAATGTGTGTTCTTTTATTTCTAAACCTTCGAGGACCAAAGATAGCTGCAAAGATCCTTAAGATCTTTGGGTTTTTTAAGGTTCCATTTTAAAAATTCATACATATTATATGCAGTTCACTGCAGAGAGGACTGCATAGACAAATCAACTGCTTCACGAGCGCACAACACAAGGAAGCCAGCTTCTTAGGGCAAGACTCAGCTATCCATCTAGTATCTCAAGGACAAGGAACACTTGATGGCTGGGTGGGTCAACAACCCACATGTGACCTCAGTGACCCTGAAGGTGTTTACAAGTTCACAGAGATGAAATTCCTCGACTCTGCAGCATTCAGTCAGCGCTGGAATGGTACCACTCTTATTTTCTCCTGCTGAGTGAGATGACTGTTAAATCAGTCTTTCAAAAATGTTTCCTGTTAAGTTCAAGTTACTACAAAGTTTGTCTTACTTTTACCACCAGGGACCATGCAGACAGTTAATTTTCAGGTATCAGCATGATTCTTGTGTCAATCAATGAGCCATCTCATGGGAGCATGTATACTGTTTAACTTTATTTTTAAGTTTCAGACCACTATGAACCAACATCAAAGCCATTGGGTATTACCACAGATACATTTGAATCTCATTGGCTGCCATTAATGAACTTGCACTTCTTTGTTTTCTTTCAACTCAAGTCTCAGCTGAACATGACTGGTACTCAGATTTATTTAGGTCTCCCTTTAGTTCTTGTGGGTCAACTTTTTTACTCCAGTTCATCTCTGTAGGATTTTTTCTGGGATAAGCAACTGACCTGTTATATCCTAGTGCATTGGGACCATCATATTATTTGTGTCCAACAACCATTTTCCCATGGATATCAATAAAGTATATCTTTATCTTTACTATAATTATTATTAAGTACAAATAAAATTATGGTTAAAATATCCCAAAAAGTACACAAAAATTATGACAGATTAAATAAAGTAGATAGAGTAAATATAATTTGTTACTTCCCTCTCTGGTGGAAATGTATTTCTACCATTGTTTTCAAAGTCATGGATCTGTTTCTGCGACTGGACCACCTAGTTGATATTTCAAATCTCACGGTGATCCTGAAGAAATTCTCCTCCAACACAGCGTCAAGGGTTTTTGTCAAGATGAGAGAGTGTGACACAAAGCTTCATGCACTGTAAAATGGAATTAAAAAAATATCTATGTATCTTTGTGAACTTTGGAAATTTGACATGAATGTGAAATAAACCCTGTATATTACATACACCATAACAATGTAAATTGTATATTACTGTAAGCTCTGTGAGCTTCTATTTAGCATTAGGCTAGGCATCAGCATAGGGTTTATAATGAAAGACCTGCTGGTGGCTCCAAGGAGGTTGAAGAGGTCATATTGGTGAGTTTGAGATCCTGTGTAGCACACTCTCCTTACAAAGACCTTTGAGAAGAAATGCAATTTTCATCTCTCTGTTTCTCTCTTTCTCTTATTTTCACACTCTGGCTCACAACAGCCAGGTCAGAGGCGAGGCTGTGCAGGCCGGTAATAAGCCAGCAGGCTGATACATAGAGAGGAACACTGGGAGAGGAAATTACAGATGCTATCAGCCAAGTTGAAGAACATGGTTTTTTTTCTGCTCCTTCCTTCCCTCTCCCTCCCTCGCTCTCTCGTTCCTGTGATTCTCTTATTCTCTGTTCTTTCTTCTACCATGGGCTGCTGCACAAATGGCAGTCAGCAAGGTATGCACCTCTCCATTCACTGCAGCCAGCAGGGGGTCCCTCACATGCTGTTCAGGGGGATTTGAACAACCCCCCATCTTTAATATGAAGAGCATGTAAAAAGGACAAATTCAATTTTAATTTAAAGTTTTGGCCAAAAAGTATTGAACAAACCATTTCCACTCACAGACTCCCAGTTTATATGTACAAAGTAAGCACAAAAAATACTTTCTTGGACCATGTCAGTAATTCAACACGTAGAGTCAGTATTGACCTTGTGAACACCATATCAGTGGTTCTTCTGTCTGCTGTAAAGCTTCCATAAGCAGCTCCTGTATGGTTGTATAGTTTCAGTTGCACCAAATCCTCCCCTCAGACAATGCTGCTTCGCTTGGCTAATGTATTGTTCAACCTGTGGGAACCAGCTTCCTATATTAAGAAACTGAGAAGAGAGAGAGACAGAGAAATGTGTGCTCCTTCCCCTACATAATAGCATTCTTAGAGTAAGAGAGCAATGAAAGACAGTGGGAGAAAGTTGCCCACTCTTCACACTTCAGTGGTCCTCACCCTCCTCCTCTTCTTCTTCCTCCCCCTACCTTTTTTACCCTTCCCTTCCAGCACACACTCTTCTTTCTTCAGAGATTCTTTTGAAATGGGACAAGGGAGAGGGCAAGATCAAAGGAGGCCAATTGCCACACACACATGTACAAACCTTTCCTTCATGTCCAGCTTCCAAAGGTTAGCTTTTATGATGTTGAAGATATTCCGAAACCATTATGCAGCTTACCAATCAATTACAGTACTGTATTAAAAAGATTTTTCTATTTAAATACTGCACCTTACTCTCAGAACTACAATGGGAAAAAAGGCTGAGAACACACACACTGCACACACACTTTAGAGACCAGGGAACAATGTTAAAAAGATCTGCAGCTAATGAAACCCCCTCTCTCAATCAAGGCAGTCACTCCCAGCTGTGCTGAGCTTGGTGCTTCCTTGTGGCAAGAGACAAGGGCAGAGCTCAGATACCAAACATCAACACTGTACGTATAGTACATTCACATAAAGCTCCATTCCATGTGAAATGGCTGACTGATATTCTATTTGTCCTCTATTAACCTAAACATGCTCTTTGCATTACAGGGAAAATCTTATTAATTGACTTCACAATTTTTCTACACAGTAAAGGTCCATTTCTACTCAAGGTAAAATTAAAATGAACTGACATTTTCCTGGATAATCGTCCTGGAGCTCAGGACTCAACCTGAGAATCTGCAGCTTATAAACTGTGAATATGTGTGTGAAGGCCGACCTTGCTGAAGTGAAGAAAAGTACAGGATGTCTTTTGCTGTTAGATCCTGTCTACCTGTGGGGGACAATATATAAATTCTTTATAGGCACGTGCGCACAGCACCACTCTCACTTTGGAGATTCTAATGTTGACCCGGTTGCTGTATGACAACAGTGTTTATTTGACACCTGCAAAAAGTTGCAAGCAACCAACAAAAACAACAATCTTTGGCAGATGTGGGTCAGTTGGTTAAGCAGTCGTCCATGAACCACAGGGCCAGGGATTCGACTCACAGTTCCTCTTGTTCAAGTGTCCCTGGACAAGACCCTGAACCCTTGGTGCCTTAAGTGTAGCTGCCTGTCCACAAGAATTTTCCTATGCAAATTAATAAAGTATAAATTACTATTATTAATATTTTTTGAATATTAATGGGATGAATAAGCCAGATCAGATTCTAAATTTGAAGACCTTGCGGTTAATAAACTCAGTTCATTGGTGCTTTAGTCTCTTTCTGAGTTAACATAACAATTACATCAATGCACCACGTATAAGGGATGTGTGTGGCCCCCTGCCATCACTTGACCCCGAAACACGCAGATCCAATCGGTTACGCTTAACAACTTGATATGTTACCAAAGTAACCTATGGGAAGTGCTTAGATGCTAACCCACCGCCCCACACTGCTGACCTACACATACATTCTAAACCTGAATTTATATTTGATTTTAAGTGGTAAATGATCCACAGTGTATGTTTTGATCTATACACTTTAGCAGATACTGTGCATCTGTACAATCTCAGGCAATTCAACACAATGACTTTACTATTAATTAAAATAGACCTAATCCTGTCAAACACTGGTAATGTATTCTTTAAATTTTGTATGGGGTGTGATTGGGTATAAAAAGATTGCAACAAGGCTTTCTATTTGGAAATCATGGACACCGCGTCCTGTCCTATAGAGGACAGGGAACATCCTACTTGTTATCACTACACTTTTAAAAAGCTAGCATCCATGACGGTATCATGGTGCATCAGTGCAGACAGAATGGGTAACTTGCACATCTGTGAAGGCACCACCACCCACACAATGTCAAACTACATTCTGAACATGCTAAACTGACCTGCCTGCAGTAGGTCAGTTTAGTATTTCATTTATGTATGACCCAAGTGGAAATTCCCACATTAACATGAATTAAATATGGTTACATGTGTTTATTTGAGGATTAAAAGTAACGTGAACAAGCGCAGCTACAAATGCAAGCAAAAGCCTCAAGCTTTCTTTAAAGAGGGAAAGGATGTTATTACAGAAGACGAGTTAGACCTTGGAAACATCAGCATCACCTTTATCCAACATCGCCACCATCAGCCAACTTTCATTCTTGTGTATATATAATATATTCATTAAAAAACAGGGCAATGAATATCCCAATGTAGCATGGAAAGTATACATTTAATGACAACTAAATGTTCTGCACTTATATAGCACTTTTCCACCTATAATGGTACTCAAAGCGCTTTACACTGCTTCTCACACACACACGGCAGAGCTGCTATGCAGCTGACCTGACACACCAGGAGCAACTTGGGGTTCAGTGTCTTGCCCAAGGACACCCGGAGGAGCCGGGAATCGAACCACAGATCTCACAATCGGCCACGATCCATCCATTTCCCCAGACCAATGTTCTGGTTTCTGTATTAACATTGGTAACAGTGAATATGTCGATTGTGTTGTGATTGTCCTTCAAGTATTAGTTATTATCAAATTACAATGAACAAACGAGCCTCACTTCACTGCTAGGTAGCTCAGTGTGTCTAGGAGTCATCGACAGCACCTCTCCACAATAAAATAAGTTTTGTAACATACTGTATCTCCACAAAAAAAAAAACAACGTATTGTAACTTTAAATCACGTCAAACTGATGTACAGTATAAAGACACTTCATACTCTAAGTACAAAAGTACAAATTTCTTAACTCATAGTTTCCTGTCATCTTTTTATAGGGAAGGTAAACCACGTGCACATATGTTTGCAAAGAAACTGCAAATTAATCTTCACAATAATCCAGAGTAAAACTCCACAATAAATCATGAAACATGGTCATTAAAAGTCTCCTGCTAAGCACAGATGAATCAGGGCTGTGTATTATCAGGGATTGACTGCAAATGCATTTCAAATCCATAATGACGGCTATTAATCATGCCAACATCTGCTCTTTGTGGTAATCAGAAGTAAATATGGGAAGTGAAAACAGCACTGCCTTAATGACGGGATAAGATACAACAGAGCTTTTATTCAACTGTGTAGATTTCATGCACCCCGAGCTGGACATATATTTGAAATTAAAAGATAGAAAATAAGAATTCAAATCAAGTAAAAGTGTACTAAGGTGACAAGGTGGCAGCTTCTTCTATTCCCTTTGCCTACTGCTCTACCCGAAATCACAGCCAGTTATGCAATAAGCTGAAAAGTTACAGTTTGTCTTATAAAATGATGACAAACATCAGACACATCACACTTCTCTAAAATACCTCAAGTGTGATAGCCAGTGGAAAGGATGTTAACATGCAGGAAGAGCCATCTCAGCTGTCTAGACATACTGACAAACAGAAAACCCTGAGCTACGGCGGCGTAGTTAGAAGAAGCCAGATTAAACCATCTTTGAAGTCTGCCATAGAACGCCCTTCCTCTGCTCTTTAAGCTAATAAGCTTAAATCTTCCAGCAGCCAAAGCTGTTCTTCCACAAAAAAAGAAAAAAAAAAACCTTTTAATCCCAGCTTTGATGATACATTATGTGGTGCTGGAAAGAATATTCAAAGTTCCCCCTGAAACTTAAAAGTGACATGGACCCCATCAGGCTGTTCTGGATGGAGGAACCAGCAGAAGAAATGTCCACATGACAATAGCATTGGCAGCTGGAGGGCTGGGGGGGTCGAGAAGATGGAAATGTGCGAGGGGAGAGTGGGTGGATGGGGGTGCTTTTTCCTTTCTACGTTTTGTTGTCATATAATCACTTGTAATTCTGCCCAGCCCCAATTCCTCAGATATGATGGCAGCAAACAGCACGCAAACACAAGCATAAACTCAACATGACCCTGCTTTTTTGCGTGTGCAGCACTCTGAGGCTCAGCTAGCTGAGATTGGAAGAGAAGCAGCGTGGGGGATGAGGTGGTAAGGAGAATAGGAGGGAAGGAAATGGAGGTGGGGGGGCAGTGGAGAGTGAGAGATTAAAAAATGGGGAAAGGAAAGAAAGCTGGAAAAGGGTGAGAAAGGAGAGAGGGAGAGTGGAGGAGAGAGACGAGGGAGGCGAGGCCATGGAGTTCATACTCGACTGTCATTTCTCCAGCAGGGAGAGAGACACAGAAAGAGGAAGAGAAAACAAGAGTAGCGCAAAGATCTGCTTTCTGGTTTCTATGGCAACTGCAGGCTATTATCCTCAACCGTTATTTATTATGATGGGATCTGACTTCAGGGAGGGAGGAAGAAACAGAGAGAGAGAGAAGGAGAGAGAGGATGGACAGAGAGGTCAGGCCTCCTCTTTACCTTTGGGAGCAAAGAGTGATCTGTGAAGTCAAATGAAGGTAATGGGGTGTAGCTGCCTCTCCTCAAATCACATGACAACATCAGGATCCAACTGAGGCCGGTACTGATATTTCACATGTGATACAACAACATTGTTCAGCATTCTGAAAATATACTTACAGCATTAACAAAAATCTCTTTTATTTTCACGCCAGGCTGAGAACATATAAATGTAAAGTTATAGCACTAGTAGAAGCTTTTGTTGTAGTTCGGCCTGTTTCAGCTTCTATAGTGAGTACAGACTTTGTTTGGCCCTTCTCACCACATGGATGGTGAAAAAGCTGTTTCCTCACCGTCTGACGATGGCTCTGATATGTGAGAGCACCAATCTCTCAAAGCACTTCATGATTTGCATTTCAGTAAATAGAAATCTACCAGGTTGGCCTCAGTGTCTGGATTAGAGCCAAAAAATCAGGTAATATAGGTAAACTAATCTTCATGTGTGAAATTAATTGAGTATAATTTAGCCAAAAATTTCTCTACTTTAATCAAATTCTTCACTTACTTTTTACTAATGATTTGTGTAATCCTGTTATTCCCAGACGGCTGTTGGTTTAACTTAATTTCACTGCAGATGAACAGATGCTTGATTTCCATGATTCATATTATGCTTAAGTAGCATAATATTTAACTTGTAACTTGCGATTCTGTTGTTACTCAGAGTTCAAGTAACTCAAACCTGTGTGTTGTAGCCACTTGATAATCTCAGTTTTGAGATTGCTCTTAAAAATACAAACCATAATTATAACGACTTTCTTCAATATTCATTAAAGTTTTGTTACATCATATCTTACAACAAACCCAGAGTCATTAGTCATCAACATGGATTCTTGAGACTGAAACGTGTTAGGTAAGAACAGTTTAGCCCTTTCTTCACCATGGTTTTCATCATCTTAATTTTGATCAGAAAATTATAAAATATAAAAAGACTAAATGGTTCCCATCATGTAAGTTTTTTTTTATATTAGAATAAAATAAACAACTAAAGAACACAAGTTAACAGAACTTTCTGTTTGTAAGTTAAACAGCTTAATATTCAGGTTTAACAGCACTCAGTAACAGTAAAGAACAACAACAAAAACAACAGTAAAAAAAACTAACTAGAAGAGCTTGATTTGCTTTAATTGCTGATATCTTTAGTTTCTAAGATTAAATGTTAAATGATCAAATTAAATGTATGTTCGTAAGGTAAAGATACTGATTTAATGGTTTAGGTAAATCTTTTAAATTGAAAACATTACTTTATGAGTTGTTTTGACATAATAATGTTGGTAATTACATCAGATTTATTTTGTATGTAATTTAAACTCAAATATCTGCAATAATTGATTTACAAGGAAATTTAAGTTGTTATAACTTAATACCTTTAGCTTGGTAATTCAGTTACGCTCTACCTTGAATACAGGATTTTGGGTTTTGTGTTGATGATGACAATAAATATGTGGTAAATAAAAATGCATCCAATTCTAGTGCAAATGGTAATTTCCCATCAGACAATGAAGGCTTTTGGTTCTACTTAGTTTCTCCAGACATGTCATAACTTAAAAAGATTGATGCACACAGTTGCATGTTTCTTTGTGGAGCCAAAACATTTTGTTTTGTTTTGAAAGTGTAGATAAAAGCAAATGTTTAGGTCATAATTAACAATCTGAGAATTAAATTATAGGTAAAATGAAGATCACTTTCTGATTTCCACTACAAAGTGGAAATCAGACCTCAGTAGAGCTGAAAGCAGGTTCTGAATTGTGCACCTCACAGAAAGACATTGTTTTAAGTAATGTCTCATATGTAGTAATTTTAATACTAATAATAATACAGGAAATATCTTTGTGAACGTGGAAGACCAATCTCAGTAGTCATCAAGCGAGCAAGGTTTAACATTAGTTCTCATTTCACAATCCTTGCTTTGAATAGGTTTTGTGCACGATTAAGAGACTAAGAAAAAGGATGAGTATATTCATTTGCATGTTTATACATTTCATATGACCTAAATGCAATGAAAGGGGAAAACATCCATAATTTAAGAGTTGATGTTTAATCAAAATACATATTTATATCAAATGATAAAATTGTCTGGTGTCGAAGCAGCCATGAGTAGAGATTCTTTGCTGATTAACAAAATGCCTCAGAGCTAAAATATTTAAAGCAAAGTTTGAGAATGTAACCTCAAGATCAGGAAATGTGGCTGAGCATAAAAAAGATAAAATCCTCTGAAAGGCTGAATATGTTAATTTGCATTGAGACCCACAGATGCAGAATCAGATTCAAAGCATTTACATTTTATAATGACAATATCACAAAAATACAATACTGACAGTTTCATTTGTATTTGTGCAGATGTTGGACCAGCTTCAGCAGTAATATTCCAGACCTGAACTTTCTGAAGGAATTTCATGTATACTGTTTTTATATCAATTGTGTTATTGTCTGTTACTTCTCTGTATCAAAATGCCACAATTAACAAAAACAAACCTTTCAGTTTCAAAGCTAATAATATCATCAACAGCCGTGAAAAATGTATTTTAAGAACTTTAAATCTGCCATGTAATCTAAAAGCTGATTTGCCAAAAATGATGTACAAAAATAAATAGATAAAAAATGATTTCACTCATATCCTTCTTCGCGTCCTCTGTTATTTACTCTCCCTCACCCGCCTCTCTCTTCCTCCCTTGCTCGCTCTGTCTCTCCTTCGTTCTCTCTCTCTCAGCTCTGTCCTCCGATGGCTTTTGGCCTACTTTCGGCTGCAGAGAGCTCCAGCGTGTCTGAGCCAAAATCTCAGCGTGGATTTACAGGCAGAGTGAAGGAGAGTTTGACAGACAGAGAGGGAGAATCATGGACTTTTTTTTGTCTTTTGACTGATTTGAACATGTACATTGTGTTTTGTACATTATTATTATTATTATGAGATAATATCAATATCCTGTACACAGATTTGTCATGATCTGCACTGTCACATTTTAATTAATATAGTAATTACAGTTCTTGACTTTTTGTTCCTCTGAATATGTCAGAATGTCCTTTAAATAGATGAATTTAAATTACGAATTTACGTGTAAACTTACCTTGTAACTCTCAGCACATAGAAACCAAAATGATTTATGTTTGTTAATTGATGCTGGGGTTCATGATAACATTTTAAAAAGGAATAAATTGTTAATTTAAACCAAAACAAAACACATCTTATGATTACATTTGAACACAAAGTTCTACATGTAATATCCTGCAACCTGCGTGTTGACATAAATACAAACCAGGGTTGTTACTTTAAAAAAACAATACAAATTTGCCTGTGATGAAACACTAAACACTTCCATTTTTATATGATTTGTTTCTTCTACAAACTCTAGCTTAGTTTAAGTTTAATAGTTAATTGACTAATTCATAAGTAAAACACAGAAAACACAAAATGCAGCTTGTAAAGTCAGCGTATGCTCATAGACAATCTCCTGTGTATAACAGGATCCATTTATGCACGACACATGTAGCAGGATGTCAATTAAATGCTGTTGTGTAGAAACAAGCTCTTCAACTTCTTGAGGACATGTTGTGTTTAGAAGAAGGGACCTGATTGTGTTGTTTTCTCACTGTTAGGACATCTCAAGCCCCTGTATGTGTTGTGTTTTGCTGCAGCAGCTCTATACGTCTACATCCCTGTTACCACTCTGTCCAAAGCAAAAATGACCTGTATCAGTTCCAGGCAGGAACTCCTGAGGTGTTAAAATAATTCTTGGAAATGTGGTGAATCACTGAGGTATAGGAGGCAGGATGAGGTTAAATGTCACCACAGAATGAAGAAACTTGTTACGTAAAAACTCATGAGAATTTGTCTCTATAGCCTGTTATCACTCAACTTAAATGCTAAGATTCTCCATATGTTAATGCATAAGACTCTTAGCTTAATGCATACTAAAGAGTTAGCATGAAGCATGACGTCGAATAACGTATAATCTATGTAATAATAAAAGCTATAGTGATAGTATGTGTGTTGTCACATTGTAGGGCCGTCCCCAGACTGTGAGTCAACTCAGACTCAGCATATTTAACCAATGTACTGACTCCATGGGGATGAATGGGGGGGATGTGTTATTCATTCCTCCGCATAGTTACTGTCAGTTCTGCTCACCTGCAGAGAAGCTGCCACCCACCCTACTAAAGTCTGCAGAGTGTCTCGCCTGCCGAACTGCTGATAAACCCTCACTGAGCTGACTTCAGCAGACTCCTCTGCACCAGAGCATCCAGACACAAGTTGCGCTGCCGTCCATTTCCATCACCCTTCTTCGCACAGGCCAGTGTTTCCAACAATAGTGGGATGGCAAAATTATTCTGTTAAATATTTAGGAGACATATTTATTTTTTCTAGCTCAGTTATTCACCGAGAACTTCGACCCCAAGCCTGGCCCATGAACTGCATGACTGCCTGATGCTACGTTGACATCTGGGCTAATTCTGGCACACAGAGAGAAAATTGTGCTGGCTGTCAGCCAATGCTGGAGGACGACAGCCCAGATGTGAAGTATATGAGCCAGACTTGGGCCAAGGACCCAGGTGCATACTGTACTGGACCAGAAGCCTTCACTAGAAAAGATTTGCTATATATAGTCGACAGTCATATTTTTGTTATTACTCGCTAAACATACTGTGTGATAAAATGAAAAGAAAAGACACTTTAAATACATGTTTTATTGGCATTTAACAGACAAAGACAAGATACAATTTCTTTAGCTTGATGTCAGTGTGGGTGTATGTCACACTAAAGTTTTTATCCTGTATCCTGCAGATAATGGTACGATATCCTGTATCACGCATATACAGCTCTGGAAAAAATTAAGAGACCACTGCAAAATTATCAGTTTCTCTGATTTTGCTATTTAAAGGTACATG
>JAUMHL010000005.1:23813399-23842727 GCA_032362345.1 Sandelia bainsii
AAATCAATATTTGGTGGAATAACCCTGATTTGCAATCACAGCTTTCATGCAGTGGTCTCTTAATTTTTTCCAGAGCTATATGTGCATGTATGTGCAGTTGAAGCTTGCTTCAGTGTGGCTGTCATATCCGTCTCATGTTCACAGATCATTCAAAGACGTGTCTTGACCTGGTGTAACAGGCTTTAACAGAAGAGAAAGACAAAGCTCTTTTTCACAACAAACCTCACATTTACAGATCACCACAGTCATACTACTGAAATGTACTGTAATGTATTTATTTTCGTCTTGCAGAAGTGAGTGTGAACAAATGGAAAACACACACCAAATATTAAAGTACATCCTTGGTAACATGCTCTCAGTGGTTAACAGGTAGCAACAGCAACAGCAACAGCTGGAAAATCTGCAGAAACAGATTACAGGCAAGTCAGTCTCAGAGATTATGTCTTCTATGCTTTTTTTTGTCATTTATTACCTCTTGTCGTTGTTTACCGTGACAGTATCCAGCACCCAGGGCTTTCGTCTTTTCTGTTTTACTGTCCAGCAGCAGCTGAAGCGGCAGCAGCTCTGAGCCTGTATTGAATTATGGGTCAGGTTTTATCAGGTTTTAGCAAGTCGGGTTTGGAGTTGATTTGGAGAAAATGCCAGAAAATGTTTTTTACTTAAAGTTGATTGTTGGTTTGGACACATAAAACAAGTATGCATATTTGCATAATCCAACTACACAAACATTAGTATAGTACAATATTATTGTAATGTAGAGTACACTGTAACCAATTTAATTAATAACTATACAAAATATAGGCATCCAATCCAATTTCAAATGATATGAACAAATCTGTGCAACCACTGACTGCTCTGCGGAATCACCCAGAGGAAATTCCTCATTAAGTATTAAAAAATGATATGAAAACACTTCCCAAGATGAAATATAAATATGAATATGATGTCAGACAGCATCACTCAAAATCACCACTCAAAAAAAAAAGAAAAGTTTCAACAGTTTAAAGAAATGACAATCATGTTCAGTGAGACTTTATTTAGACACATGTGTAGGTTTAAACACAGGCTTCTCCCACATCACTGCTTCCTCTGTTTTTTATGAAGTATTAAAATATGTTATAAAATATGATCTCATCATTAAAAAAACAAAAAAAACATGAGCAGTATAAAATTATGTCATTTTATTTGAATGAGATTTAAAACACAGACAAGATGCAACATTCAAAAGTCACAATTAAATAAAATAAAGACCTGTGGATCTAAGAGTAAATAAAGAAAACACAGTGAACAGAAGTGGATGGTGGTTCTCCTGGTGTGAGGTTGTTAGCAGGTCACAGATATGACGACGTCCTGCTAAAACACAAGCAGAAAACAAGTTCTGCAACATTTGGTTTGAGTTACGAGTCAAAAAATGTTAACATCACCTCAGAAACACAGTAACTTTGCATACTGAACTAATAGTTCATTGTATACGTAGTACTTTGTTGTATAGTATATACTGTGGGACAAGAAAAGTAAAGACACAAACAAGCAAAATAAAAAAGTAAATATGTAGAAAATTGTAATAAATAAATAAAGTTTGGATCTACAAGGCTCCCAGTGGAGACTGGATTAAAATAGTTGAATTTGGTCAAAAATAATGTCTTATGTCTTCAGAAGGCAATACTGTAGTATTTAGTAATATGTAATGTTTACAGTTCTCTTTTTCTAAAGATTGTTAAAGATGCTGTACATCTGTTCTTCTGTATTTTATTCTACTAAATACTGTGTATTTATGCATTATGCTGCATTTGCTCCAAAGTAATCTCAAATGTAATTTTTAATTGTCGTTACTGAGTATCTGCCCATTATTTCCTGAATGAATCAATAATTAGTTTTGTCTAAGTAAAAAAAAAGGTGAAGTTCTCATTTCTCTTGGTCCAAACTGATTTCGATAAAGTATTTTTTTTTGTCCAAACACCCTAAAGCTCTCCAGTTTAACAAGCAGCTAAGTTTTAGTTTAAATATTTTCAGCTCTAAAGACAAACAAAAAAATGATGAAAATAAAGTTAGTTTGTAATCAGTAATTTCCATAATTTCATTAAGATTGTTCTGCTGTTTCACGGGCCTCCAAAACACAGAGCACATCTGTAAATGATTTCAAATCTTCTTACAGCACCCAAATAGTCAAAGTCTCAAATTCAGTGAGATGTTTCTGTGTGGCACGCCCATCATCATCAAACACAGTACTGAGTCAGGCCTTCACAGTCTTCAACAGATCAGCGAGAAAACATAATAAAACCAAATTGAAAATCCAAGTCACATACACACACACACAATAATAATTTGGAAAATAATCCAAAACTTTAACAACAGCCAACATGTTTAAGTTCTTTTCCTTTAAAAGAAACAAAAACAAAAAGAAAACAAAAGAAAAAGCTGTTTTTCAGGACAGCAAAGTGTTAAATGTTGATTCAGCAGGGGGATTTCCAGCCTGTCTTTAAATCCTACATGACCTGGCGCAGGACAGCACCGACACCGAAGCCTGCTGCTGCGTGGGGAAGGAGAGGAGACGGGCCTCTGCCTCAGCCTCCGCTCATCAGTACGTGTGTTTCGATGACTGATACAGTGTTAAATCCATGTGAGTGAGTGAGTGAGTGAGTGAGTGAGTGAGTGAGTGTGTGTGTGTGTGTGTGTGTGTGTGCGTGTGTGTGTGCCTGTGTGTGTGACTGCCGACACACCACTGGTGTCATTAGTCTCTCTGCCATTAATGAAGGTGCAGTCTGGTTAATCTGCAGGTGTGATGTGACTGCACAGTACACAAGGTCCATTTTAAAATGGTGTTAGCCGCAGATATGAAGGACATGCACGTTTTCATACACAGATGCAGACAAATCGTGCTGAAAATGGACTCGTTCACTCCACCAGCATATTATAACTCACTGGACTGCAGGCCAAACTGAGTACAGTTTGGTAGCTGATACACAGACGGAGTAAAATAATTCAACAAGACAAAACAATGAAAGTACTGGATCTATCCCAGATCCTCAATCTCTTAAAGTCGACCAAGCTACAGCACTGTGAAGCTCGGTTTCAGTAATTTCAGCTATGTGGTGAGGAAATAGGCTCCAGGTGTGCAGCTATTCCACAAATGACCTGGAATAGCGATTTTCCAGCTGCCACAGACAGTGGACATTACCCAGTGCGGGAGGGGCCGGGTGGAGCTGCAGTCTTCGTTTGCTGAGCGTAAGGAAGGAAGGGGTGGTGGAGCACACTGCAGTGTGAAGAACCACTTAACACACGCAGCCGCACACACCAGATCTGATTATTAACGAACGTGCTTGTCCCGCCTGTAGCCGAGAGCAGCCTGAGCTCTGAAGGGAGTGGCAAAAAAAAAACAATCAAACTGCAGAACGGTGACTGTAAACTCAACACAGCTCATCCACAGCTGTGGACTTGTTCGGTATCTTTTCCCAATTTTTCCATTGCTCTTCCTGATCAATAATAATACTTTGGATGGAAAACTGCATTTTCTTGACGTAATTTTTGGGTGTGACCCCGCAGCAACGTGCAGTAATGCACCATCCACCTGAGCTGCCCTGTTGAACACATTTAAATCATCCACTGCTGCCTGCTGCCATTCATCTGCAACAGTGTTTGGAGACACAAGAGCTGCATTTCATGTAGAACATTGTGACTACAACTGAAACCTAAAATGATCTCTCAGGACTATCAGCGCATGAGGAGCTCTTTCTCACTCACTGTCTCTATCACAGGTTCTACTGACTGGCACACCTGGTTTGAGCAAAAGAATCAACACCAACATTCTCACCCCATCTGTGTGAAATGTTAGATCACAACATCATTTAGCTCACTCGCTTCCCTGATGCAAATCGCAGCATCCGCATCCTGTCAGGACCAGACAACACTGACTGGTCCGTGTCCTTTTTGTAAAAAAAAAATAAATCAATCAACATCTGGGTGATGAAGCAGATTATCACAGAATATGTCCGTCTATCCTCCATGTCTGCCTCAGCCATGGGGACACAGTGTACTGGCATGTGTGTGTGTGTGTGTGTGTGTGTGTGTGTGTGTGTGTGTGTGTGTTTGTGGAGCAGGCAAACAATAGAGAGAAAGCCTGCAGCCTTGTTGCGAGCTTACCGGCTAGACACTAACTTGCTCCAGGTTAGTGTTTGTTCACCGAGCTGGACAAATAACAAAAAAACATTTTGAGGCAAAGAAATGGTAGAAAAAGAGACAAAGAGCAAGAAGGAGCTCACAGAGGCGTTACATAAGAGAATCGCTAAAACGGCAGATTAGCAGCAGGGGGGATGGTGTTCAAGTTAAAATCCATATTAGTTCGTTAACAAGAGGACAAAGCATCTCCCACGTGATCGGAGTTACACTATCCAGATGTAACAAAGCTTGAACATATCAGTGCATTGCATTCAGCTATTGTCAGCTGAATAAACTGCACCCAACGACCCCTTATTCATTTGAAATTTGAATGTTAAAATGAAAAGCAATCCACGTGGTGGTGTTAATGTGTGTGTGTGGAAAGGGCTCAGCATCGGAAACATCTAATGCTGGCCATGATCGACAAGTGTCAGAATACAGTGTCAGGTCACAGCCTGTGCTGACTGCGGTCAACTTATACAGATCTTAGCTTAGTAAAACATATAGTAGCTTAGTAATATAAGATAGAAATTCTGTGCCTATACGAACATTCCAACCCAAGCTGAAAGGCTCTGAAGCTTCATCCACAACCACTAACACAGCTACCGTCTAGTACAGAGAACCATTTCCACTTGCTGTAATAAATCCATGAGTGCATGGGGTTTAGCATTCATTTAAATAAAGGGAGTCAAGCGTTTTTGATCTTAATCCAAAATCCCATATGTAGTGGAATGCTGTCCACTGCAACTGTGTGCTGTGAACAAGAGCAGTGCAGCAACATCAGCAGGTAGAGACGGCACATTAAACACATTAGAGATGAGTAAAGAACAGATCAGATTTTGATTGGCTTTATTTTAGGCCATCCATTAAAATATGGCTGGATCGGGCCTTTCTTAATATGCCCCGTCAAAATCAGGTATTAGCTATGTGGCAGTGGGCCTAAGTCAAATATTGAGGAATCACTGCTGCTGCTCTATTCTTCAAGTGGATCTCAGGAGGCCTTTGGTCTGCTGAGAACAAACTGCAAGGTGCAAGAGAGGATGACGTATGACTAAAGCTTGAACAACCAGCCAAGAGAGAAAATAACCTAAAAGCTTATGGAAAAAATGAACGTGTGCCATGAAGAGTGACCATGTGCTACTTTGTAGTAACATTTTGGTCGGTCACGTTTGCAAAGTCAGTTGAGTGGGAACAGATGATGACGTGTGGCTGCCAGTCTGTGCAGTGTGGAACATGGATACCTGCCAGGGTGAAAAAGGTGCTGCGGGTTATTTTCACTATCACTCGCTGGCCTTTGAGCACGTTCTCTGCCAGCTTTACATTTGTGTTTGTGTGAGCTTTAACATAATTGCAGAAGGGTTCGCTGAGGTCAAGCACATAATGTACAGAGCTGTCATCATCACGCTCTCAACATTACTCTGTGCTGCTCTCAAGTCACAAAACATACAGTGCAAAGACAGATGCTTCTTTACTTGACACTGTTCACTTAGCACACCTTATCATAAGCTACTGATACTAACTGGTTACTTAGCAATGTCTTTACCATACTGGTAAGTACTATCCAATCCAATCAGCAGCTGTTTTTGAAGGCCTCTGTGCTTCTGGATTGCTAAATGATTATCTTAAAACTTTGTGTATTCCATACTTGCCAGTATTAATGTTAATTCTCTGAGGTGCATGTCATTTAAGACAGAATTTGGGCCATGCATGCCTGCATTCATGTGTGAAATAGGATGACAATGCTAAATTACCATGAAACGACACTAAGTGCTTTCGAAATGACCAAACAGGCAGCATCACATCAAGGGTGAACAATAATGACTGCTTAACTTCTGGCAAATATCAAAGCCAAATAATTAGTATCCATGTCTTGCCAGTGGCCTATACTGATACACTCAGGCCTCTGCTGCTAAAAGATGTTAGATCCCTGTCGTCTGTCTAGAAGCCTCTGCTCATCCTGCCTGAACTTTGTCACGTGAGTCTCAAAACAGCTTTCGAGCCTCTACATCCATGTCCTTCTAACCCTTAGAGATTTCACCAGCATGTACAAGTCTGTGTCTATCTGCTGGATCTGCTTGACCCACATTGTTATTGTGTGCGGAACACGGTGCAGCATAGGGATACAGCAAAAGCCCTGGTGACATGTAACATACAGCATGGGTGTGAGCCAAAGTGAAAAGTGTGGCACTGGGAGTGAACGCCTTAGCTCACTGCGCCAACGGGCCCTCCTCCATCTCATCTGATTCCCATTGTGTCGGTCAGGAACATGCAGGAAGATTGTGCCGGCTGTGTGTCCCTCCCAGCTCCCAAGAGCCTAACCCGTGGACATGAAAGCACAACGTCACAAGTTAGGGTCTCAGGGACGGAGAGAGACACGTCTTCACATGGACTCCTCTACCTCACACAGCTGCATTTCTGGATTTCGACTGCTCCTTTTTATTCATCAAACCAACTCTTGCATGTTCCTGAACTAGATGGTTCCCATGCACTGAACTCGTCTTTAAGTCAAATGAGGACTCAGGGCGTTTAAGCATCTATCACAGCTACACATCAGCCATATGTACACTTCTATTTATGTACAACTCCAGCATGCTCATTTCAACCTTCACTAACCTCGCATGTATTCTTGAACACACAAGTGCAAGCCTCAGCCAGACACAACACTGGCCAGGCTCCCCCTCGACACTCTCTTTCTCCCTCGCCCCCTCCCCCACTTCAGCTGAACAATATAGCATTTTGAAAAATGCCTCCTGCCGTCAGGTACAGAGCCTGCTGCTGTGCAGCTTGGAGAGGGGGGCACCAAATCAGCAGATGATTTCTAATTATTGCTGTGGCCGTGCGAGACAATAGCCTTGCATCGACTACAGCATCGAAATCTGATGCTGGGTCTGCACACAACGTCAAACAATCCATCGCACATGATGACTTGCATGCTTGTCTGACTGTCACGTCGTGCTCTCTTCATAAAACCCTTCAATGGATGCTCATGCATTAATAGCGCACATTCCCTCGATCCACGGGGAGGCTGCACTGAAAGAAAAAAAAAGACGAGCCATGTAACAAAGCTCTACGGCTCCTTCCTGCTTTGTTAAAGCTTAGGAACCAGACTGGGAGCTGAGAGGGAAGCACGGAGGAATAGTATTTGTTGGTACCTGCTCACCCTCCCTTTTGGATCCAGGATGCCTCCTCATTTGTTGTTCTTCTTAGCTTGCTGCCTGCTCGGGAAGAGGAAGAAAAAGGAGATGGAAGAAAGAGAGAAAGGAAAAGCTCAGATTTTAAACTTACAGCATGCCAACAAGACTCTAGTTATGCTCACGCCACGAAGAAGAGGCTGCTCCGTCTGCTCAAAGTCAGGCGAAATGAACGGCAGGAGGAGCAATGGACTGAGACAAGAAAGAGAGTCATGAGGATGGGTGGTACGACCGAACTGGAATGAGCCATGTGCACAGTCGCTCTCCGTTATTCTCATTGCTTTTCTCTCTCAGAAAGCAACGCGAGGAGCTGTGTATTCAGCTGTATATCAAGCACACGCACACATGCAGAGCAAGAGCAAGGAGTCTGGGGAGGAGAGCGGCGTGCGCAAGAGAAAGAGAGAGAGACTCAGTGAGGCGATTCCTCTTCCCTGAAAACAAAACACTGAAAGGAAAATGATACCTATAGGTTAGATAGAACATGTAGGTGAGTGAGCGAGTGAGAGACATACAGAAAGAGAGAGATAGTGAAAGAGAGAGAGAGAGGGAATACAGGAGTAGGCATCGAGCCATAGAAGAGCTTACAGCCACAGGGCCACAGTGCCAGTGAAGCATACCAGTGTGCTGCCTCACCGAAGGGATGAGAGGAGCCGAGGGTGGGAGGCGGTGGGTGTGGGGTGTGTGTGTGTGTGTGTGTGGGGAGGTATACGCACACACACAAACATGCATGCATTCATTGCCCGCAAAACGGTGACACACTCGTTTGTGTTTTCCTTGCACCATCGACTACAGTGTAAGTCGATGGTGATGATCCAAACCTGCAGGTCCAAGGCAGGTTGGTGGGGGGGGGACTGCATGCATGCATGCACTCACGCACACACACACACACACACACACACACACACACATAAATCCAAGTTAGAGGACAAAACGAATGCCTGCTGATCTCTTGTCTCACACCGCTCTCTGTCTCTCTCTTTCTGTCTCTCGCCCTTTTCTCTTTGCATTGTTTTCTGTCATTCAGTCACACGCAGAGTTAAAAAGGAGGGAAGGTGGGAACCAAAACCCCCCACCCCACCCCCCACCCCCCCGTCCAACACGCATACTCACACCCCAAACACTTTTTCCTTACCGTGTTGATAGCCATCAGGGAAAAAAAATTAAAAAGGGAGAAAAGTGGATTTAGAAATATCATCCATTAATTTGCCTCACAGCTGCAATCGCTTACAGCCAGAGGCCCATTTTCCTCTGTATCAGATGAGGGAGAGAGAGGTGAGGTAGTGGGTGGGTAGGGTTGAGGGGGGTGGAGGGAGGGAGAAAGTAGTCCTCCTTTCCTTGATTTTTCGACCTTGCTGTGTCCTTTTTCCACCCATAAAGCAAATCCTCTGTTCTCCTCTGCTTGCATGCAAAAAAGCAAAAATCCACTCTTCAAGTCTTTTTCTTTTTTCTTTCTTTCTTTCTTTCTTTCTGTACCTCTCACGGGCCGACATCACTCACACTGTCTCTTCAGAAAGACGAGGAGAGACAGACACACACATAGAGAGAGAGAGAGAGAGAGAGAGAGAGGGACCGACAGTGAGAGAGAAGGGGCCATAGAAACATTGCTACATGATGTGCTTAGGCTTATAGAGGCTACATTTAATCTCCACTGGCTCCCCCAGGCTTTGGTATGGAGAGAGAGAGGGAGAGAGAGAGAGA
The DNA here is from genome assembly GCA_032362345.1 of Sandelia bainsii. Classification (NCBI taxonomy): domain Eukaryota; kingdom Metazoa; phylum Chordata; class Actinopteri; order Anabantiformes; family Anabantidae; genus Sandelia; species Sandelia bainsii. The sequence continues at coordinate 23,822,444 of JAUMHL010000005.1, forward strand.
TGATGGGGGGAGGGACAGATGGAGTGGAAAAGGAGAACGATGACGTACAACCGACTGTGGGCTCAAATCAGCGACGGGGCTCACAGAGACTAGGAAGGGGAAAGAAAAAAAAAAAGAAAAAGAAAAATCCCCGAGACCACAGTGCCCTCTTGCTTTTCTTTCGGTCTGTCCCTCCTTGACTGACTGATCGACCGACTGTGTCTGCACCCAGGTTAATCTCCAATCCTCTTTTGACTGCTGTCTGGCAGACGCGGTCCATTGTGTGCTGTTTTTCTATCTCTATACAGCTGCAGTTGCCGGAGAACATTGTGCATCTGCATCTGCAGCACGCTCCTCTGTGTGTGCAGACGTACAGATGCTAGCAATTTGAAAATCTCCTCGTTGAGATCAACAGGGGAAAGTTTTCCACGCTGTCCATCACTTGTTGTCACCTTGTTAACAACATTTAAGCACTTAGACCTTCATCATGTGGAAAGGATTGAAACAATCAAGGTCAATAATTACTTTAAGTATAACTATACGATGATACAATTTTGCGAAAATAATTAATTTATATATTTTAAGAAAAAAGCAAAAAGCTATTATTGTTATTTATTATTTTATTAAGCTAGTTGACCCCATGCATGCTGAAGGTGTCAGTGGCCTCCTCCGATTGGAAGAGATTTTTGAATAGTGTCTGCTGATGAAGGTCTGAGGGCCCGAGACAGTTAATAAAGTGAGGACCAGTGATGAACAGTCCGCTGTCTTCAGTGAGGCGCTAATATTAGTCTGCTATTGAAGGTGGGCTCAGTGAGGGCTCACGCAGGCCTGCACACTTATATGTGCACACTGAAGCAGAGTTAAGTCCGTACATGAGAGGAGGGTTTTTATGGCTATTAAATTAATTTTAAACCAAATCAACATCCACATGCGGAATAATAAACTTTCCATACAGTGAAATGGCGGCTCATAGCCACTGATTTATTGATCCCATTTTTCTCTCTTTAAGTATGTGTTATGTGCTGGTAATGGCCAGGAATCAGCCCCAGCGAGCCAAGTAGTACATCAAGAGAGACCCAGAACTGTCACGCTAGCCCACGCATCCGAGAAAACAGCAGCAGGATTGCAAATAAGCATACAGCACCGCACACACGTGTGTGTGTGTGTGTGTGTGTGTTTGTAGACTGGGCATGATAGAGTGATGACCAGGACATGCTCGCTGGTTGGCTGAAGCAGCAGAGCAGTCCTGAGTGATTAATTGTCAGCTGTTACATCTGACGAAGGAGAAGGCGTGGCAGAGGTCAGTGGGGTCATTGCTATGGCAACAGTGATGATGAAATAAATTTCTGTGATAGTTCTGCAGTTATCATCGTTATTAGTAAAATCCCACTGAGGTTAGCAAGCACGTGTCTCAGGGAGAGTCGGTCAGTGAAATCAAACAGGTTTAGAACAAGGAAGGAAAAAAACTGTTTTTGAACTGCTGTTAAGAAAGCTACAATAAGCTAAAAAAAGACAGAATTGTTTGTCACAGAGTTTACAGCAGCTGTGAATTCGGACAAGTTCATTATTTTGATATTTCTCCATGGCTCGAGCAGAAAACATGTTTCACATCTCTGTTTGTATGTTAGTGACAGTGACAGCAGATATATGTCCCATAATTCAAAGTAATTATTTGAAGATGAACTGAATCAACTATGAAATAATTTTGCAAAGCTGAGGGAAGTTTTCTTTTCTGCTTGGTAATAGGCTTATTGCTTGTTTTCCGCTGGCATTGGACCTGCTAGCTATCAGCCTGCTTCCCAGTCTGCACACTCCCCAGTGGTTGCTGCTGATCTTGAGTCATCAAACTTCCTGTCCACTTCTACCAGGCCAACACCTCTGCTCCACAGAAAAAATGACGTGGTCTGGGTGTAGTAAGAGTAAGGACAGTCACAGTGAAATAAATAAAATACTGTATAATATACAACTTTGCGAAGTGAACCACAAATCCTTCTGCAGGTTGTCTCCAGCCCTCTCCACACTGTTTCCTTTCCCTCTTCAGCCAACATGTCTGTTCTCCAGCTGCTGTCCATCTTTTCAGCCCTTGAGCCATCACCGAGAAGTTTTTGTCTCTGCCTTCTGCCAGTCTCTAGGAAGCACACCTGAACTATCCATTGTAGACTTCTCATCCATTTGATGTTCAGATATCAGTTGTATCGGAAGTTTCTTGCATCGTAAGGAAGGAGTTTGCATGTTCTCACCATGTTTTCTCCCACAATCCAAAGACATGCAGTTAAGTTTATTCATTTCCATTAGGTGTTGACTGTCTCCATATGTATCTATGTATATCTGAGCTTTGTGATAGACTGGCAACCTGTCCAGGGTGTACCCTGCCTTTTGCCAAACAATAGCTGGGATTTGTTCCAGCACCCCTGCGACCATTGAAGGATAAGCAATTTGAAAAATGAGTGAATGAATGAACTGTAGGGTTATCAACAGATAACCTCACATCCAAATATAAGGAAGTTTTATCAACAGTTGGATGAACATAAGGTGAATATAATGTCGAATCTGTTGGGCCACATGACAGAGAACACAATTTCTAATCAACAAACCTACCATACCTATAAAGGGACCTTTAAACAAGCTACTATATTGTATCTGCTTTGGATAAGTTGCTGTGCCTGGCTCCACTGGCTTCAGTGCAGTCTCCTCTGAATGCCACAGAGCCTGCTCGATAGCACAGCTGCTGTCCATACTTACCTAAGTCCCTGCTTATCAAGCTAGTCCAACTAGTAGTTACCACTTAGAGTATATCTCTCTGACTTAGTGCACCTTGAAATCAATATTGAATCCTCTTTTCATCCAAGCAAAAAGCAGGTACTTGGCAGAATGACCCAGCCTTTCACCTGCACTGCATCTGCTCAGGTTAAACAAGACACTATCTTCACCACCTTCATCATATCACTTCATGAAAAATATTTAAAACAATCTTATCTGCCTTTTGGTCATCTCCACTGATGAGATGACCTCCTCTTCCTCTCTACTTTCCTCTCTTGTGATCCAGAGGCTACCTGCCAAAGCCTTCAAGTTCATCAACTCTCTAGCCCCCTAACCATCTGCCCTAGGCCCCCGCTTTGCTGCTCTCCAGCCCCCCACCTGAACTTTATTTTTTAACTTGACTACACTTCTCATTAGTTCTCAAAACATTTGTAACATGAAAGAAAGACACTGATCACGATTCTTATTAATAATACGACATGGTTTCAAAACAGTAAAATTGCAGCACAATATAAAAAAAACAAGTGTAAAATGTACAAAGTGTAGAAGTGAAGTGAAGTTTTGTGTGTTCATGCAATCACAAGAAAACACAATCACTTCGGGACACACATACATTATAATCTTAAGCCACCAATTCACCGCTCCCACAGTTGGACACTTCACACAGTTGACCAACAGGGGGCAGTCTCTTGCTCCCATTGCCTCAGCTACACACGCACACATGTGCTGGTAGACGGGGAGGCCAGGCTTCGGTATAATCTGAGTATATACAGTACCACCTGAAGGCTAATGCAGACATGCTTCTGCTGCACTGGTACTGTTAGGAGCTGTATATGCAGCTGAGGTAGCACCCCTCATGTCTGCTGGCAGATGCACACCAAAAACTGAATTCTCATACAAATTTTTAATAATGAAGAGAGTAGAATAAATGGTCTTTGGTAGGTCTCAAATGTGGGCTGGTGACAGAAAGAAGATGAAGAGAAAAGAAAGGAAGCAGCAGCTGCAATGTTTTCTGGTTTTCTGTAGTAGTTCATTTGCAGTAGATTTCCTTTTCCTTCCTTAGTGTCACAATATTTCACATGTCATGTGTTTTGACAGCAGTAGTTTCCATGCAGTCTGCATCTGCTGATTGGAAATATTATGACAATAATTGTTCACGGTGACAACTGATTTCACTGCTTGTAAATGGACTCGGGTGCTGTTCTCTGTGGCTCATGTTCCAATCTCAAAACTCTTTTTCCTTTTGTGTCTAATATCCTTCACAGCCACTGTCTGTCACCACAGGAACAACAAGACAGAAGCAGCCGAACTGAGGCAGTCGGACTTCTTCTGCACGGCCACAGGCGTTAACGAGGTCATCACGCCGCAAATAATAAAATGTCATCTCAGAGTGGAAATGAACTGATGCTTCCAGCATGCTGTCACGTCTCAGTGATATCAGCTCTGCAGCAGCACAGCACTTTCTGATCTCCACCTGCACACACACACACACACACACACACACACGAACGCCGCTGAAATCAAATCAGCCAAAGCAGAATATGCACTGCTGTCAAGTCACACACACACATGCATAAACGCACATCATACAAGTCAACAAACAAAAAGAAATACTGAGAGATAACATATTGGACTTTTTAGCATAATAACATATCAACAAGCACAGCTGTCTGCTTCTATTACACAGGCATCATAACAATACAAAAACAAACATATGAAAATGATCATTAAAACTGAAACAATTAGTTAATCATCTGAAAGTGAATCAGCAGCAATTTGTTGTTTAAGTAAATTTTCAGGCAAAAATGCCACAAATGTCTCTTCACAAATGTCAGTTCTGCAGCTTTCCTCTGTGTTTCTGTGTTAGTAAATTCAAAATCTGCTGGTTTGGGAGCATTGGTCGGACAAAACAAGTTAATGCATGTAGTGATGTCTGGCTCTAAGCAAATGCGGTGGCCATTTTTTCTGTTATTTTAATATATAATTTTTTTTATAAATTAAAAGATTAAATGTGAAAAAAAGAACATAGAGTAGATTGATAGTGAAAGCAAACATTTGTTGCAGCCTTAACTAACTCTGAGGAGGCATTTTCCCTTAAAGTATGGCTTTTCAAATAATACCAGCTTGCAAAAAGGTCATATTTAATACTTGTAATAAAAATATCAGCATCAGTATTGCACACTATAAACTGAAATGCTGACATGAAACATTCAAATGAGCTTCATTTTTTTATTCTTATTATTTTTGTACCAATCAATTGTGCAGAGTGCCGTGCATACCTCAGGGAAAGCTAGAAGGTTGTACAGTTATCTCCTGGGGTGTAATTCTCAACTATACAACCTACTACCTCAACCTGGGAGCAAGCAGACCTGGACACCGGGACCACATCAATAAAGGAAGTCTGTGAATTTAAAAAAGAAATTGAGGGATGGTGCAAAAAACAGTAAAGGAAGCCACTTGTGGTTCGAAAAATTATTTATTTTAAAAGTTTATGTGTTAAACTTGCTTGTGCTCAAAACATTCAAAACTTTTTAAGAGCTTTGTGTCTTGGATACAATCTCTATACACAAAACAGATAAACACAACTTCATGTCACTGACTCCCCTCCAGCTGCACGTTAAACTGTTAACATGTGGAAGGTAATGGCTGCTAGTGAGAAAATGAGCGTTACGACTGTCAGTCATGTGTATTCTCTAATTGGGCTGTTGTCTACCTCATTAACACTGAAGCTAACGAACGCTGAAGCTAATTGCTGACTGATGTATAGTTGCGTCCCCTTGTGAACTTTCTGCAAACTGACAACAGCGATACACATGGAAATGGTAGCTAGAATTAGATATTCCCTTTGACAAGTCTCGTTGTTGGTCTTCATTTAACACCTCAAAATGAAATTACTTTTGAACACTGCTAAACTACTTTTTGAGCAAGATGTGTTCTGTTGGTTTCAGAGTTTGATTGGGGAGCCCAAACTGACTGAAACAGAAAAACCTTCTTGGCAACAAGCAGAATAAAGCTGGTACAGTAGCTGTGACACACAAACGGTTAACGCAGTCGGTGGGAGGTGGTGAGCAGCCCGTGCTGTATTTGGCCGATGCTGCTCGGGTTGTTGGAGCTGCACAGACGCAGACCTGTAGATACAAGCTTGTGGTGTCAGTTAACACAAGTTCGGATCTACGGGTTCGGGGCTGCGAGCAGATGACTTCATACATCCATCAGCGCAATGAGCCAGAAGAAATAAGCCTCTTAAAGTACTAAAACCTTTTATAGTTAAAGTCTTTCTGTGTGTGTGTGTGTGTGTGTGTGTGTGTGCGCAACAAGTCTCTCCAGAGACTGCCAGCGACGAAGTTGGATATGAAGCTTAAAAAAACATTGCCACCACATATTTCTGAAAATAAGATGTAATTATTTACCAACAGTGATGATGATATATTGTAATGAGCAGTTGAAAAGTTTAAATTTAGCTTTCTTGAAGTGAAGAAAACACTAACATGGCTCATAATGAAGCAAATGCCAGATTACTTATTTTGGCCACTTTAGCAATAAAAACACAAAAATCTATATTTTAAAACTAATCAAGTCATTCACAAAAGTAAAATCATGGCTTTCATGGACAAAATTCCAGCTACAACTCCACTAAGTCCTCATCTCACATGCTGTGTTGTTTCTGAGTACTTCATATTGTACTTTATGATTTGCTTGCAGATTTATCACCATGCCAACACTTGTGTATTACTCTATTTCCTCGCTGCTAGACAATTGTTTCAGTGATTAACAGGCATGAAAATTCAAGTGGCATTTTAAGAAGCATGTGGCTGCGACCAAATTAGGCAATATCAAATGTTTAAAATAAATTGCTCTCATGAAGCAGTGTGTAGGAGGTTTACTTCATTACTTAAGACATAAAGATGGCTGAGTGTACAGTAAATGCTGCAAGGATTCTGTTAACTGCCTTGACATAATTTTGACAGTAAATAACCTTAAACGTGTTCTGTGCTCAGTGATGATCTTCAGTGTAGGTTCGTTAAATTTTATGTTTTGTTTGAGTTCTATTAAAAACAAAAATGAAATAAATTTAATGGTTTGTCTTTTCAAAAAATAAATTGACAATACACAGAATCACGGCATGGATATTTAATTTTATTATATTTGATTATAATAGGATTACACAAACCTATTAATTAAGATAGGTACAATCATGATAAAAACAGCTCATGTTTCTGATATTACTGCTAATAATAATAATAAGAAAAAAGCATTAGACTGAGAACTGCCTACACTATTCAGTCACTGAAGTTAAGAGCTGCCAATTTCCACTCATTTTTAATCAAATTTAAAAGCACAAAAACTTCAAATCTTTTAAGTGTCTTAGCATAATCCTGTTTAATCTGAATTGTTGTACTCTGCAAAGCACGCAAGTGAAACTTATAAAACTCAAAGATCAAAATCAAAAGAGAGTGAGTGGTCCAATTTCACCTTTTACACTCCGTCTCAAGTTCTCCTTCTCTTCCCTCTGCCTGAATTTAAATGAGATGTCTGACTTTGAAGCTGTTGCCAGGTTGCTTAAAGTATGTCAGTGGGTCTTTGCCAGTGAGCTGAAAGACACTTTGAGATTGGCCGAACAAAGAGGTCAGCAGGATCCGCCGCGCCCTGCAAACCCAAGCCGCCATTGCTGCACCAGCGTGTGTGTGTCTGTGTGTGTGTGTATGAGGAACAATTAGAAAGCAATGACAAAACTAATACCAGCTAAAGGCCACCACCTGCATTGTTCAGTGCTGAACAAGCGCCAGTGGCCAAACCCAGCGGCGATACCCAAATCTACCCAGCAACAGAGGTGGTGTGTTACTGTATGTGTGTGTAGAAGGGAGGAGGAGTTCAACAGAGGTGAAGAAGTGAGAGGTGAGGATGTGGCATGCCCTTAGCACTTCATAATAACACACAGTGTAAACATATAGCCCCAGCTTGCCAACAGGTAGAGTACGGTTTAACGCACGTATGAAATACAGTACAGAGCAACAGGCTACCACATGCTGAATGTTAAAGCTGCTGAATAAAACTAAGCAAAGGGAAGAAGTGGAAAAAGAAACAAAGCACGGAGCACACTGGTAGCATGATGACTTACCCATTTGCCCTTATGTTTAGGTTCCAAGTGTTTCTTTTCTCTACTCTGCAGGGCCTACGGTGCTTGGCAGAAGGTATAGGCAGTCATGTCCACTGTGGCCCATCCAAAACAAAACCAAAAAAAAAAAAAGAAAAAAGCTTGAACATGTAACTACAGTAACACAACCACCCCGAAAGGCAGCTCGAGGAGAGGGTGGAGGAAAGAGTGAGACAAAAGGAAAAAAAAGCAAAGGGAAGAGAAACTGTTAAGGGGGAAGAGAAGGAAGGGAGGAGGTAAACAATAACAGAAAATCAGGCTAGTTTTTGGTGTTTTTACAATTGACTGTACGCTACTCGTATTAATAACTATTAAGCGAGAGGTAATGTTTCTGTCTCTGCTTCCCTGCACTACAAGCAAATGACATGCAACATCTATAAGACCCAAAATCCCAGCCTGGAAAAAAAAAAGAAAAAAAATTGGCTTGATTTTTCTCCCTCTCTGCAAACTTGACTCTCTCACCAGCTCGACTGAACACGGCTACAACAGAAAAGAAAAAGGAAGTGTGGAAATTCAGCGAAGGGAAAGTGCAGCCATGAAGCCGTCCTCCTGTCACCCCTAAACCTCTCCCCTTCCCTTCTCCTCCTCTCCCTTTTTTGCACCCCTCCATCCTCCCCTCTCCCTAAATGCAAGAGGAACAGTCCAGGTATAGCTACTACTCATTCGGTCCTTCTCTTCCCAAACGCCCCTCTTACTCTGACACATAAACACTTGGGTACACACACACACGCACGCACACACACACTTGTATCCTCGTCTCCTGGAGCTTCCCACACAGCCAGAAGCAGACTGACTGGCTTGCACATACACACTCATGCATGCAGTAACAGAAGTGCGCGCACACACACACACACATACACACGCACACACACACACGCACATTTCTTGGAAAGCTTCCCTGCACCAAAAACAAATACCAATCTTTAGTTAGCCTCAGCTGCGAATAGAAAAGAAGGAGTCATTTTAGGACTTGGCTCTGGTTTACCAAAGCACAGATACAGACCATTTCTCCATATGCCTGCCTTTCACAGCTCAGGAGCGGCTCCAGATTTTACTGTATCATAATACTGTAAAGACTCTCCTCTGTCACTGATATCTGTTGATAACATCCAGCTCCAGTAATGGGACCGTGAGAATGGCCGACATTTCTGCAAACCAGAAATGCTGGATTTGTTTTTTTTGTCGCAGAATTAACAGGTATGATTGTGCTGTCCTCCAAATTCCAGTGACAGCACATGAACTATGCTGTTCCCTTGCGGGACATAAGTGGGTGTCAAGTGAACTGATACAAAGACAGAGAGGCAGCTTCAATGTAAGCTCCAGGAGCAAAGATATACACATGCCACTGAGGCGCTGGAAGTTTACCCTGTTTTCCCAAATTAGCGGAAAACGAAATAGAAAAAAAGGGATTATTCCAAAAACTCAAGTCAAACTTTAATATGTAACATGAGCCGTCTGCTCACAGTCGCTATCATCTGCACAAAGCTAGACTCACAGAATAAAAGGAGCTCTTTTCCTCTCTCATCTCTGTGGTATTCTTTGGTATGAAGCATCACAGACTGGCTGCTTTGGCAGAGGCATGCTGCGTGCTTACTTTATAGGAATTCTGGGTATTGAACTGTGAAGAAAACATTGCCCAAAAATAAAATGTACAGTATCTAGTCATCTGGGTAATTACAGTACTCTTTGTGGTAATGGGCAGAGACTGAAGACTCAGCTGCATTCAAAGTCTTATTTTGACTACACCAAATCTTTAGTAGACCACAGCCATATCTGGTTGTATCACATCAACACATCTTTATGTGATTCCGCAAACTATTACCACTTTATACTTCACATGAATTATCATTGGAATCAGATTTTCTGAAATATACTATACATTCTGTAAAATATATGAAAAACCCAAAACTAAACCTATTAAGTCCTTTTCACAAATTACAACAATAGAGTGAGTGCAATGGCAAGGAGGTACAAACATTATAAAAAAATGCCATATTTGAAAACACAAGTGGTAAGTAACTAAGTACATTTACTCAAGTACTGTACTTAGGTACAATTTTGAGATACTTGTATTTTATTGGAGTATTTCCATTTTGTGTTATTTTTACTTTTACTCCACTACATTCATTTTAACATCATTACATGAGTATTGAGTTTGTGTACTTTATATGCCTTTGGTAGAAAATCATCACACAAACTCAATCTACTTGTTGGGTTTGGGTCAGGTTTGGCCACCACACACTTGGGCTCAGGTTGGGTTCAGACAGATATATGCAGCCTGATCCATAATATACTGCACAATCAATAGTAGTAGAGTAGTACAGCTGTAACATTTTTATCAAATTTTTATCAGGTATTATTTGGCATAACAAACACAGATGTTACCACAAAGATCTACAATTAGTCCATATTGTGCTGGTAGTGATGGGTAAAAAAAAAAACAACTACCATAATAGTACTGATGTGTGAATACTAGTTCAAGAAGGCATGTAACCCATGACAACCTGGTATTAACCTGGATTAAAGGCAAGTGCCTATATTAAATTCTGCAGAGACACTGCACTGAACAGAAGCTCTATGCTGCCTGTCTCAGTCTCTCTCCTGTTTAGAAGAGAATTATCTGTGATGGGTTTGTCCACTAATCCCCTGTGGTGACTGTGGCGCAGTAGGTAGGGCAGTCGGCAGTAGTCTACAAAGCCCAAGGCTGGTGGTTTGCTTCCTGGTTTCCCCCCTAATTCTTGGCCACACATTGAAGTGTCCCTGGACAAGACTCTCAACTCCAAACCCTTGGTGCCTCAAAGGGGCAGCCTGTCCACAAAGAATTTCTCCAAGGGAATTAATCAATTATTATGATTATCATTATTAAACCAGACCTGTACTAACTTGCAGTACGTTTTGTCACTCAACTTATAGCTGTCACACTTTCACAGACAAATAAACTTACCTGAGACTGATTAAGAATATTCTAAACTTTGTTGCATACTAGCTCATGCAGAGCTCTTTACAGTAAGTCACTTGATGACATCTGGGCAACTTCCATATAGTATGCACAGAAACAAGCTTGTAGGTGAGTCTTAAGTCTTTGAACATTTAAATGTACTTATGTACAGAGTGATTCTTCATGCTCAGGAATTTAGAAAATGGGCACAAAGTAGAAAAAAATAGTGTGTTTTGAATTTTCAGTTCTCTCAAACAATCAAACAATTAAGCATTGGGGGGCTCAAACAGAACCACAAAATTGGAAATAGACCACTGAGCTTTGTGAATGTTGTAAACTCTTAGTGATAATGGGGTAAACATTGAGCTTTTGGATATACATTACAGTCATTTATCACTTGGGACATGTTTAACAATCTGTTTTGAGTAATTCAATAGCCACTTTCTTACCATCTTGGAATTTAAAGAGCCAGTTGGTGAATGCTAAACGCAGCTGTGCTAGCTAATGTTCTATGAGAACATACTGTGCAACATTTTCTGGTATTTCAACTGAGTGTGAGTAGTCACTAAAGAGTTTCCAAAGGGATTTACTCCAGTTTGGGGCTACCTATAAAGTAAGTATACAAACACCAAACCAGGCAAACAAACAATCGACTTGTCCTGGAATCTGAATGAGGGGGAAAAGGTGACACCTCACTTGATTTATTTTTGTGATATAACAATCTCTAGGTTTTTCTTTCTTTCTTTCTCCATTCTTTACTGACCTTGGCCTTAAGGTATTGATTCTAGTTTTACATCTAACACACAGATAACTAGCATAACATTTACTTCAATCAATAATGCCTTAAACATCAAGTAAATCCAAAATAATCTTGCTCTAATTAAATTCTACTGTTTCAAGCCTTCAGCCTGAGTCTGGGGTTCATAAGATGTGTTTGCTGCAGTCTTTATAATCCCTTCAAATTGCTTCTCCTACAGAAATGAAAGTTCTATGGTTTTATTTGATAGATTATGGGTTATGGATTCCGAAGCACTTAATAAACCCAGACTTGAGTTTTACTAGGTTGTGCTGTAACTACAGCTGACTGCTCTGACTGGAGCTGCTCTCTGCAGGTTGGCTATGTTCTGCTTCCAAAAAGTTGAAACATTAAGAATTATTATTCGAACCAGCGAGTTGTCCTCCTAATATGAGGCTTCAGGATTAATCAACTTTTCATTCAAATTGCTGATTTATAAACCAAACACAATGCAAATAAGTAATCCATACGTGTGGTGTTTTGCATTTTTTGTCGGAGTTTACTGGCACTTCATGCACCACAAAGCTCATCTTTTAGTTTCCTCAGGCACAGACTATCACCCCTCTCCAAAATTCAGCGTCTGTACCCTTTCCATCTTGTCTCCTCTCTCCTTTCTCTTCTCCCTCCATCTGATATTCCACTCACGCACAACTGCGGCAGCCCTCCTCCAATCGCTGGCATTAATGCACACCTCAGACCCCCCAGACACACTGTCTGGTCTCCTACAATGCACCTCAACTCAAAAACTTTCCCAGACACATTTGGCCTTCTCTCTATCGCTTACCTCTCCCTCCCTCTTTGGCCCCTTTTCTTTCACTCGGTCTCCCCATGGCTCTTCAATGTCCAGTTTCATTTGCTCTGCCTCTTTCTTTCTCAAACTCTCTAAATTTCCCCTTTCTCTCTTTCTATTCATCCACGGCCTGTCTGCCAAAAGTATCTCCTAATCTTCCCCTTGTCCATTTGACATAAAATGACGGCCCTGCAACCGACTAGTCCTTGCAACATTGAAGAGTAGAGCTACACTCCACCTCATTTGATTTTTGTTTCAGATTTGATCAAACATTTTCATGCTGTGGGCCCCCGAGTAGACTCAGACTACAGAGTAGTCTCTAATTCAGATAATTAGAAAACAAGCTTTTAGCAGTGTATACATATGGATCTTGTTTTTTTTTTCTTATTATTCTCCCAAATTACTTCATATTTTTATTTCCCTAATTTTCAGTATACATAGTTGGTCAAAGTGATCATGTTCATACTTTGCACAACCCCAACCGTCAATAGCAGTCAGCTTTTGTGTCTGTCTCTGAACTAACAACTTTCTTAGCTATTTTGTACTGAAAATTAAAAGTTCTCATGCAACTAAACTGCAAACACAATAATAGTTTTTCTTGTGAACATAATGTACTGGATGGATTATGTTCCAGGGCAACATATTTTTCCCATGAATGAAGCACTCCATTTATTAACAGAAAGCTCAAGGAGGTGGTTGAGATGAATGGTGAGCGTACCGTGTGGACTGTCACTTCAGAGACTCAAGTTCAACAAAAAAACAGTGGTTAGGATTGGAGAAAGGTTGTAAGTTTTGCCAACAAACAAGCTGCGAACATATGTGTTGTAAGGATTCTACTTCTGCTATGACGAGAAAACACTCCATGTCATTCAAGGATGATCACAGAACAAAGCCATAAAAGTAGAAAGGCACTTGCTTGGGACCAGCAAAGAATGAATTTATCAATTGTTTACCTAATCTTTGATGGGATGCCAAGCTCCTTAACATTCTTTCACTACAAGATGACTAATTTATTATATGGTCACTAATTTATTCTTTGCCAGTTGTCTCACAGGAAAGAAAAGAGTCTCTGGCAACCCCCCCCGACAATGTTTTTCTCATAAGAGTTTTAACATTCTATTTGGCTCCAGTCTTGGGAATCTTTCTGTTGTACAGGGAAAAGGCAATTTATACTCAGTCACATGTAATGTAATAATCAAGTGCTCCCATTGAAATTACTATTGTTTATACTTACCCTCTGCTATGACCTGTACCCTAACCTACACTATCTGATACCCTCTGATATGCAACACGCTTTTAAGTTGTTCAGTCAACCAAGTTTAGGACTTTCCTGCAGGAAACTGTAGTTTGCGAAGCTGTAACCCAGTATTTTAGACTGTTTAGGATTAAGAAGTGTGTAATTCTAGTCGCTGTTTTGTTGCCAAAGATGCCGAAAGGGTGCAATTTCAACAGGTGCCTGTTGTTATGGGGGCGCTCTTTCAACAAATGCTTCTATGGGTCGTATGAGAGGGTAGAGACAAACCACAAATATGGCTGTTTAGACTGGATGACTTGTTGGATGGACCTATCGTATCTTGGATTTGGATAAAGATTAAAGGAGCTTTGTCAGGGTAATTACAATAATAAACATGCAGTTAAAGTTCTGAAGTAAAGTAATGCACAAAAATGAGTGTTGATTTGAATCAGGAAACAACCAGCAGTCTCCTGCGACAATGTCCTGTGTTTTATGCAAACTTTGTTGCTCTTTATACTATGTAATTTGACTTTCTCTTTTGCTCTTAACATAATTACAACATCAACTAGGGATCAACTAACAAAAAAAAGTAACTATGGGTCAAATGGTCATTTTTTGTGGAGAACAGTCTTTTAACAAAAGTAATCAAAGTCATATTCCTTACATTGGAGGTGGATTCTAGTGTTTTCTTTGCCTTTCTTGTTGCCTTTTGTTTCCTTTACTGTACATACCCCAGTCCTCTCTTCCAAACTCCCTCCTTCTCCCATTCCTCATCTTGTTTGCAGTTCTGTTTTCTTCTTCCTCTCTTCATCTCCACCAACACTACCACTACCACCACCACTGCCACCCCTCCCACTCTGTGTTTGTGTCCTCAACTGACCCTGCTTGGCCTGAATCACTGCTGGTGCCCCTTTGGATCAGGCACAGCTGGTGTTGCCGCTGAAACCTAAGTGCCATTACTGCTGTTGTCTGCTATCTGTCCTATCGCTTTTTACTTCCCTGAATCAGGGCAGATCATTTAGGTTGCATCCTACATGCTCTGACTTTCAGGAAATGTGAAGAAATTACAAAATTATCACTAATGCCATGTAGGACGATATAAAATGTGGATGCAAGGAAGGAAGGCATTTGTGCTTCCCTCAGTACAGTCAGATGTCACAGGCCAATAGAGATAAGGAAATGGAGAGTGTGTTTTCAGCTCATTGGATAGCACTGCTGCAGTGACTTACTAGCCAGTTCCAGATAAGCTTAGGGAAAGCTAAAGAGCAAAATCAAAACCTGCTGTGCTGAGTAGAGAGCACGAAAGAATATTTCAATTGGGTAGAATCTATGACAATTTTGTGCATATAGTAGTGAACAACAATCTGTGTTGCAAATGACATTGTAGTGTTTGGCAATTGTTTTAAAGACAGTAAAGTAAAACCACTCATTTGGTTCTAAACACATTGAGCATGTACATTTTTTCTAAAAACGTGTTTATATTACCTATGAAGTACTGAATTATGGAGTTTCATCCTTATTGTGGTAAGGATTTTTTGGGGGAGGTAGAAAGGAAGCCTGACGATGCACTGGAGCCATCAAACAGAAGTGACCTCAGAACTCCCAAAAACTCAATTAAAAATCCCATTAAGACTTCAACACAGCTAATGCCTAAACTAAATACATTATTTCGTTTAATTGCAGCCTTTAAAGTACACCATTTTCTATGAGTCCCAGGCATTTGCAGGCTAAACGTTGCTGATCTACAGAAAAGGCAATTGGTGGCAGAGAGTTCATAAATGTCTGGAATAAAAGCAGGACAGAGAGGATTTCTGTTTTTAGACAGCAGAGATTACAGCTAGAACACTGGAATAATGACTTCATAGGAGAGCGTTGGTGAGTGTATGAATGTGGAGGAAACCACTTTATGACGTTAAGTATCTGCTGCTCTCAGCAGCATTACTGGACATGCCCCGAACAAGAGTACTGCTTATTTTGTCATAAGTTTGAAACTTTATAAACTTGCAGTTTTATTTAATTGTTCAAATAAATCATCAAAAGAAGTGGTAAATTCACAATAAAAATAAAACATGCTGCTGAACTGAACCTTCGCCGGTCTTCATTTGGTGCTCAACCATTTCTATTACAGGAAGCATTAACAGCTCTTTTTATACCAAGTAAAAAAATTCAAGATTCAGTGCTTCAATGCTGTAATACTTTGATTATTACAGGGATCAAAGGAGCTGTGGGGCAAGAAGGTTGGTTTGCAGGTACAAATTAAGTTTTGCAACAGTGTATGGGGATTCACAATACACTGAGTTCACTGTTTGGTATAGCGCTTGAAACAGGGATCAAGGCTTTCGTAGCATAAACTAGATAGTTTAATTTTAAATTTGGCCTCATTCACAATAGCCAATAACATAATAAAATAAGAAAATGAAAAATAGAAAGGTAAAGGGGAAATAAAAATAATTATATGAGTGACAGTAACAGCATTGAACTGTTGCTACAGTGGATAAAATCCACAGTCAATTTCTGGGTCAATTTCCAGTAATACCAATTAGGTCTCAAAAGAAAAAGTAAAACAGACAAGTTCAGTATATTTTAGGTATTATACTTTAAGCATATATGCTGATAAAACTACTGTTTAAATTTTTGTGATATTTGACAAATACCAGATTACTTTACTGTATGTGGCAGGCATGGCTTAACATTTAGTAATCAGATAGTATAAAACCTACAGTATGGTATAGTTGTTGCTTTACAAAAAACTCACTGAAATGTGTCTGTACAGATTCAAATCTATTATACCTAGTCACCATGGGAGAAACTAATTTTTATATTGTTGTCGTCCTTTAAATTGAGAATAACTAGCAAAGGCTAGTTGATCAAGTTTGTGAGCAAATCGCCCTGAAAGGAAAGTCAGACCTATTTTAAGGTAGACAGGGTTAGGGTTAGGGTAGAATTGTTGTCACTGTTCAATAAGACAGGAAAATTCTAAATCAAGCTTTGATTTGTTCCAATGAAAATATTTGAGGTGAGTACGTGAAATATGTGAATTAATGTTAATTGGTGGCTCATTTCCTATGTGAAAATTGGTATTGTGATCACTGTTGAATGCAGTTAGTGTATCAACCAAGAGTGATTTGAGACTATACAGACCATACTCAAACAGAGTTTGTGTTAAAGAAATTAACATTTACTGAGATGACTGGTGGCGGAAGCATCAAATAATCTCAGCAGGAGCTTCAACAAAACAATGTCACAGAACTTTTCAGCAACTAGACCTATCTACAGTAAATAATGTTTCAATGATGCTCTACTGTGATGAGTTTGCATGCCAGAATAGCTGGTCTGAAATCACTGAAGTTTTAGGAACAGATACGGAATATTTTCATGCTCTGGAAAAATGCTGGAGCAATAAACACAGGGCTACAGAACTTCATCCATTCCTGGTCCACTGGCACCAGTGGTTCTGGTGCTCTGTCAAAGTATAAGTATACATCACCTGCATTTGAAAAGTGTTCAGAGTCCATTGTGTGATGATTTTAATGTTTAGTATCATTCTATCAAATGCTAAATACAGCTAAAAATGCTATATTAGTAACCCATGTAATAACAACTTGCCCATCGCCATTTCGTCACTATTCAGACTCTGTGCTACTTATTCGTCACCTTTCACCTTCATATTCCAACAGTGCATCGGCACACCACAAATTCATGACAACTTGTTTTATTTGGACACAAGATCACCACACTGCACAAACACAAGTAAACTCTCAAAACCCTTCTCCTCCAACTAAATGAAACCCCGTTGGATTCATCATCTAAATACTGAACTGCTAAATCATATTTAAGCAGTTGTATACATATTAGACATTTCATCAGTCTTTCATATGTTTTCCAAATTTTAACAGGCCACAGCCTTTTCTTTTCATTCCATTTTCCTTCTTTAGCGTTTGTCACCATGGTATGATTAATGTGTATAATCAAACAAAACAGATGTGCTCTGTCTAATCCTTAACAGCTATTCCATTTTCTAGATCTGACCTGGACTACATTTAGACGCACTTAAGAAACCAGGTTACTCGTGGAAACCAGATTAATCAGGTAATCGGGGAACAAGTTTACATGAACTTAAGAAACCTGGTAACTGGAAACCAGCAGATGAGTAATCTGATTTCTACTCTCACTTGAGCATATTTTGGAAACATGGATCACAGTTTGTATAGAGACATAAGATGATCAGGTAGCGCTGTGAGAGAGACATACAGAAAAATACGTAACAGTCCTTTTCACAGTGCAAACCATCTGAATTAAAGAAATACAAGGTGAAAAGTGACGTCTACAGGGCACTTTGTGTTGGTTTCAGTTTTAGTCTGATTTTGGGTGGACTTGATTTAAAAACAAGGCAGCATCACTTCTATGTAATGATCTCCCCTTTTGTCCAGCCACTCCTCTCTGCTGAAAGTAGTAGAGTGGTGAGTGTCTGCAGCCGTTGTTCTGCACATGCGCTCTTGTTAAAAGGAACCTGGTTATGTGTAAACATGACAGAGTTCTCTGGGAGAAATCTACCTGGGGAAATCAGGTTTCTCTAATCCCCTACCCTGATTACGGTAACCAGGTTTCCTGTTTAAGTAAAGTAAAGTTTAAGTAAGGAATCAGCTTACTTGAGAAAGAGGACTGTCACCTGATTACTTCAGTGCATGTAAACGCACTGCTGGCTGCTTTGTAAATCTTGGTAAATTTTGCAGAATATAGGAGTATTTTGAATTAATCCTGCTTTTTCTGTCCTTCTCTGTCTTCCTCATTCCTCCTTTTCTTTTTTTGTTGTTTTCAATTATCAGTCCCTTATGAAGGACAGTCGCTGTGAGCTGACAATCTGGCAGGCTTTCATTACTCTGCCAGTCGATTTCAGATGTTGCCAACCCCCAGCTCCACTCCCACAACTCATGCACTGTCCCAGTGCTGCTGCTGCTGCTGCTGCTGCAAGTTGTGAAATGAATACAAGAGAGAAAATATGTGCTGTTCAGCATTGATTTAAGACAAGATTAATTTATTGCTTTACAGTCTAGGAGGCTGTAAAGGCACTTCACATACCAAAAACAAATGGGAAAAACCAGGTGTAGCAGTGAATCGGCTTTGCAGTTACACCCCAGATTACAATAGCATCTTAAATCCATCTCCTGGTAGAAAATAGAAAAAATACCATGAACAAAAAGTGGCATTGGCATTCATCAGAAAATACAATGTGACATTTGAGCTACAAGTATGCTGACAAAAATTCCAGAGAGCCAGCAGCCAAGGAGGCTGACATTGACCGAGACAGAGAAGCACAAAGAGAAATGTCTGATCATCACCAAGGAGAGATGTGGGTTATTTCAAGGCCAAAATATAGAAAGCCTTTAAGAAATGAAAACAAAAGAAAAAGAGGCAATTCTTGCATTTAAGATGGTGACCACTATTCCTATCTGTACCGGTGTTCTCGAGGACAGGGGCAATTCCTGCCAGCCTTCGAACATTCTTAGGACTGTAGTTAGGCTAAGTAAAGTGCATATACATACAAAAATTGTCTATTGTCATCAGCAGAGTCCCTGCAGCACTCCATTTTACACAAGTCTCCCATTTCCAGACAATAACATTAAAATCGAATGATTCTGCAAAGTTCCAGTTTAGATTCAATGACTGCTTTGCTTTCCCTTTTTCCCCATTGGGCTTGGGATATACTTGCTTTTTACCAACACATATGCATAGACAAAGATACCATTATCGTTGTAATTGTTCACATACTTCATTGCATACTTCATGTATATCAGGAGGATTTAAAAAGGCTGCCACTAGGGGGAGGAGTAGGGCCTTATCATTCCTGGCTCAAAATATAATTTATTCTTTGTGAACTTACAACCCAAGAAGATGAAAACTTAGTTTTTTGCAACATGACTGGAAGACATGACAACACTTGAGATTACAATAATGGTGATACTCCATTGCATTTTGCGTAGCATCAGTTTCTGATTATGTGTACAATCAGTCAATGCAGGTTATGCAAGGATGTCATGCTAATCAGGCCCTTATACCCAAAGTTTTATAAATTCTCACTTTCTACAATTTCAGCATATGGCAACTACGTTGTGCCTAGGGTTAGGAAAATGCAGTGTATGGGCAGCAAATGATTGATAACATGTGTATATGATTATGCTAGAAAACAGTTCTTTCCAAATAGGGAACACAAATTTAGGATGACCCTATAAGAATGTGACCGCTGCTACAAGCTAACTTACCCCACTAGCCTTAATTGTTTTTGGATCATACATACTGAAGACTTTGTATTCTTGTATGTTTAATGGTGCAAGAGCAATTACTAGTGCAAGGTGGTGGTAATATAAACTGTGTTGGTACCTCCAAGTGCACCTACTAGCCTTGTTTCTACAGGTGTAGCAAGTCAAAATGGCTGGGTTTAGTGGACTACAAAAAAGAGAACTTGATTAATTCTTTACTTGATCTTCTTTACAAATAAAATTATAGCTATTAGAGAAAAAATTGATCAGATCCTCCCTGCAATTGACATGGATGGACGCACCTGTCCAACAGCTCTAGATTTGTTTGTAAGACCTCAGTCTTACTTAGACTGCTTCTTTCCTGTAGATCATGCA
>JAUMHL010000005.1:23854440-23870897 GCA_032362345.1 Sandelia bainsii
GGGGGTATTGTGAAATGTATTTGACCAGGCTACATGTGAGCGTAGAAAAAAGAAAGAGGAAGAAAATAAAAAATAAAAATATATATAGGTATATTGTTTTACATATTAGCATATAATTAACTATGCTTAACTTAGGAAATGGTGTTTCTTTAAACTGATGATTCATTGATCAACAAACTTGTGACAGTTTCAATTTGACAAGTCATACTGGGGCAAATGGACATCAAATTCCAAGATCAGCCTGCCTCCCCAAACTGTACAGTATGCACAATATGTGATGCATCACTACTTACACATTAGTGGCAGGTCTCATCTGTAGGTTCCACTCTGTTGTCCCAGCAACTCCTGAGGACAGGAAACAATAAATCAGGTTAATGTCACCAAACATAGAGATTAGGCCCAATCCAGTTGGGATGAATACTCTGATAGTTCGCACATTAATGGAGCATAGCCAGATGTACCATTTCGACTTTTATTTTCAACCTGAGCTTCTGGGTGAAATCACTGAACACAGCTTCTTTGTGTCGGATCTCCTCTCAGATGTACCTGCTTTAAATCACGGTAGTGTTTGGTCTAACGTTGAAACCTACTGGAATCACTAAAGATTTTTCACTCATGGAAAATAACAATGTTTACTATGGCCAAGTTACAGCTGGAGTTTTGGTGAGCCAGTATACAATATGCCAAAGCTTTGTGACACCTGAAAGAAATGCAGCAATTATTGATATAATCAGTTCAATATTTACAGTCTGAAATCCACAGTTTTCTTAATAAAGCCGGAAAACAAATTACATACAAGGCCAGAGTCAAGGGAGAGCAGGTGCTTTCAATGACAAAGTGGGAGGGGCCTGGAAAAGCAGCAAATTTTGCACCTTTGAAAAGTTGAATTTTCTTTTGATTCATTAAATGATTGACTAAGCATTGCTGTTGTAACCAATGTCTTTAATATTTGCCTAGGAATTTGTATTGCTAAAAGGCAATACACTAATGACATGATGGGCTGTAAAGTTGCTCTTGCTTTTTTGGTTTATAAACATAATTTTAACATCTTTGTTTTTTCAGCTTTGTGATTGGATTGGATTATATTGTTGTTTAAAATCAAATTACCAGACGGCAAATCTGGTATAACATAGACGTAACACAGTGGGAGTAGTGGGGAATTACAACAACAACAATTCAATGTCAAGCTCGATTGTCAGCAACACAACAATCCCTATCTCACATTAAGTTACATAAAAAATATTCTAACATGCACCATGTGGCGAATTACATGGATTTAAGTTTGGGGAACAGAGCATGCTGAGATATTGGATCAGCTCATCAACACATGAGTTGAGGTACTGAAATTGGTGCCGAGAGAGAACACTGGTGCAGCCTTCCCTACTGAAAGCAAATCCAGAGACATTCTCTGCTGCCTCCTTGAGCTTAAAGAAAAGAGAGCAAACTATTGAAAGGGAAATAATGCTTCAAGAAGAATAATTCAAAAACTACAGGGAGAGAGCTCTGTGAGCTCATGATTGAGGTTGTTGCTTCAAATTGCTACAAGCAATTAGCTACAAGCAACAACAGCAGATTAGTACCCATCTATACATTATGCATTCAAGATGCCCTTCAAAAGAACTGTGAACCCTCAACAATAGTTGTACTGGACAGCCCCATTTGTCACAGTGTGAAGGTACAGTAAGAGTTGTGCTGCTAAATCTGGGGACACACCTGAAGACTAGCTAAGACTTCCAAAGACTTACTGTTTCCACTAACTGTCTGGAACTGTCTGATTTCAAGTCTTTGACCATTTGGAAGAAACACACACCCAATGACTCAGTAGAGTGTGGTCAACACACTGAAAGACTAGTTGGTAGCAACAGGGAGTTCTGGAGATAGACAATCTCGAAAATCCTGTGAGAACAGAATAAGTTTCACGTTATGTGGTTATGGACGTTGACTGGAGGCTTATACTTGTATTTATTGGTGCAGAAAAAAAAAGGCAGACAAAGAGCAGATTTTAGGTGAAACCCTGAATAGAGAGGCGTGGAAAACATGGACTATAGAGCCTACATAGGGAAACTGAGGTAAAATAACTAAAGCTACCTTCAGCTACAGCTGTATTTATTATAAGTCTCCCTCTGGTATGAGGTCATCTGTCTCGGAGCACACAGTTTTTTCTCCGATGACTGTAAGTACTGACTGACCCAGACTGGAACAGACTCGAACCAACTACATTTGACCAGTCATCACAACCCAATCACAATGATAATCAGCTCTGCAGGCCCGGCCTTAAGTAAAGGTAAGAAAAAAGAATAACATGAGAATAAGAATGAATACTGCAGATCTGCTGAAATCAAATGAATATTTCCTTTCCTACGGAGTAACTTTGTGTTCAGTTTGATAATTTACTGCACCGTGGGCACAGTGGCAATGCTATGCTGCATTTCAAATGAGAAGCTGCTTTAATGTGGAGCAAACACGTTGTGGTGCCTTGTTTGGAAAATGTACAAGCTACATCCCGCTTTAAGGCTGGCAGAGACAAAGAGGTGGAGGGAGAGAGAGAGGTTCATCATGAGTTTGAGCTTAGCAGTGATGTAACTGTGGATGATGGCTGTGCTGCAGTCAATTTAGGATTCAGTATCCTCAGACGACCTCAGCTCACTCCCCCCCTCCTCCTTCTTCTTCCTCTGCCTCCTTCCTTTCTCTCACTTTCTCCCTGTCTCGCTTTCTCCACCCTCTTTTCCTCCTCTCCTCACACTGGTCCCATTTAGCTCTTCCACACCCTATCTGTCTTTTTTTTTTTGCTACAAAAATCTGCTTCTACCCTTCCATAACCCTTGTGCAGACTCTTCCCCCCACCTCACCCCTGCTTCTCTCTTCTTTGTTGTCAGCTCGTCCATGCATCACTGCCTCTGCCTTGCTCCTGTCCAGCATCACTCCTCTCCTCTCAGGCTGCAGCATGTTAAATACACACAGAATAATATCTCCTGCTAAATTCACTTCAATAGGTCTCTGGCAGCATCAAACATGTTTGCAAACTGTCCTCCCCCACACAGGAAAGCTGCTCATTGGATAACCTTGCAGCTTTTAATAACAGTATATCCCGCAGATGTATTTAGCACTACTATACTGTATGTTTATGGCCTCTCCACACATCCTAACCTCTCCCTGCACCACTCTCATCATTGTTCGCCTCTCCCTCCCTCATCATTTGCTTTCTCTCTACCTCCTTGCGCTCTCCTGTCAATTCAGTTTTTTTGTGTTTACTGCTGTCACCATTGCTAATGCACACAAAAAATAGATATCTATATATTTATATATATTATTTACTCTCTCTACATGTTCACATTTAAAAGGATTATTATAAAATATCAAGTCATTACAAACAGATTCTTTTGGAAGTTATGTAATGATTAAGTTGGCGTCTTTGTACATTTGTATGCTGCATATATTTGTATATGTGTTCATGCTCTCATCCCTCTCTCTTCTCCTCTCCTCTCTCCTCCTCTCTGTCTAACTGATGGAGGGTGGGGTAATCTACACCAGTTGCCATGACACCAGACAGCTCTTGCTTGGCAAAGGCACATAGCTTCCACTCTGCTCTATTTCCCCGGAGCCCTCCACTCAGGAGCATGCATGCATCTGTGTGTGTGTGTGTGTGTGTGTCTATGAATCTGGGAGAGTCATATATTAATGCACAAAGCTAAATGGAAAAAGAGAACGCGGCGAGAGCTTATTTACTGTCTCTACATGTTGAACAGAGGGGAAAACAAAGCACACAAACAACACATACATCAGAGCAAATAAAGGTTTTCAGTGCAAACGTTTTAAATAAATGTCTAACAATGTTACATCCTCTTTAGAGGAACACTTTCTGCTTTATTGTAGTTTCTTACAAACTTACACATCATATGCCTACCACTAATTTTATTTTACCAACCAGGTCGTCTCCACTTTTAGCCATTCTTCATTTTTTCATTTCACCTTTAAGACAATTAGACAATTACATTTTAAGCACTTTGAGTATTGGCTACAAGAAAATAATGAATGCAGTTGCAACAATCAAAGCATGGCTAAAACAAATTTTTGCTCTTTGCCCGATCTTTCCTCAATTCACATCCGAAGTAATTTGGTTAAAATGAAGGACTAGATCATTAGTTCTAGCTTGAGTGAAGGTCAACATCAGTGGGTCGAAGATCACCACAGAGAAAATTAAGTCTGGTTGATGATGGAGATGAGCGTGTGGAAGTGGAGAAGGATTGAAAATTGTGACTATGCTGACTCAATATGTTTGATATATGTCATGTCTGGTACATTTGGTGAAGTTTTTTCAGTAGTTTCTTAATTGTTGCAGTCTACAGGTACTGGCTTTAAGGGGAAATTATGCAGTTCAAACAATCACCTTTGAAGAAAACTAAAGTTTCTCCAACAGTCAACAGATTTGGTCCGTGAGGATATCTATCCTTATTGTGCAGTTTAATTGAAGACCCCAGCAAATAGCTGTTACCAGACCTGATGCAATTACTTTTCTTCATCTCAAAAGGCAATCATGGTGTTTTGACCCACTCTCCCCTCAGCTCTCAGAATCCTAATAAAAGTGCCTGTGCCAGCTCCGATCCATCTCCAGACTCCAGCCTAGATGAATAATTTAGCAGGCTATATTTCCAGCCATCTGCTTCCCTCTCACTCATTCAGTCACTCT
Source organism: Sandelia bainsii (assembly GCA_032362345.1). Lineage (NCBI taxonomy): Eukaryota > Metazoa > Chordata > Actinopteri > Anabantiformes > Anabantidae > Sandelia > Sandelia bainsii. The sequence goes on from JAUMHL010000005.1 coordinate 23,859,128, forward strand.
CTCACTTGCTCTTTCTCCATCATTCTTCTTTTCCTTTCTCTGTAAAGCCTCTCAGTCCAGATTCTGAAGAAGTTATGCATACAAAATCCCACTTAGGAAATGAAAAAATATATTTTCTTATAATTAATTATAGATATCACCTTGGCCACCATTGTCCTGACTGCTACAGCGTTAACCAATATACTTGATCATATATTAGTGGCCATGGATATCTGGTCATTCATAGACAAAACAATACGCATTTACACACTAATATTCAAGCACTTTGTTGCTGCACTTTGTTTTTGGCTAAAGACAAATCTAACGAAGCCTTGTGAATACTTACAGGTTCCTCAAAAATTAACAGATCAACATCTGCAACACTGCCTGTCAGAGCCCAGCAGAGGTCAGCCAAGTTCCTCTTTCCTGTCAGCACACAATAGCGGAGCAACCACATGTTCCTCCACCAGCATCTTTTTCATTATCTGTGTGCAACAATTACGCCGCCTGAATAATTGATGATGCTCCCGTGCTTGCAGCTACAGCACAAGGATTACAATTTAAATGTAAATGACAACGTAATTATATATGTAGCAACTGGTTGATTACCTTGCATATGGGATTTATGTAAGCAAATAAAAGCAGTCTGGGGGGATTGGTCTGAAATCACTGAGAAGAAAGAATGAAGGAAGGAAAAGGCAGCAGACAGACAGGGAAACACTTCTTCTGAATAAGTTACGCATATAAAATCCCACTCCAGCGTTAATGCTAATGGACCAAAAATCACAAGATAGAATTAAGCCAGGTTCATAAAGCAGATGACAACGAGGAAGGAAGATGGAAAAGTATAACATTACTGACTCAAAAAAAAGTATAAAATGTTCATTTAACCTCAAAAAACAAAATGGACTCAAACCATGTCCATCTTTTCATATTCATATGAACTAAAAATCACCACCCGTGACCCTTAAGAGGACAAGCAGTTAGGTTAATGGATGGATAGGATAAAAAATGGATGGATAAAAATCACCATGTGGGCAAAAGCCAAAATGGAACTAGGTAAAGATATCCCAGGTGGTGATAAAGTGTATTATCCCAGCTTGGGTGAATTCTATCCAAGTGATATGTGGATAATCTTCACTGATTTCAGCAACATAGATCATTGGTAGTTGATCACATCCACCCCTCAGTTGTTTTAAAACAGTGCTGTTCTTTGTGTCTCGCTCTTCAAGAGCAATACGTCTCAACTTTTATATTTGTTTTTCTTGTTTGGGGATCTTGAGGAGATGAATAAAGTGCATTGCAATGTGCAATGTGTTAATTTTGATAAAAATGTCTACTACTGTACTTAACTACAATTAATGTGCAGGTACTCATACCTTACTCAAGTATTTCCACTGTCTGCAACTTTATACTTAGACTTCACTACATTTAAATGATAAATATTACATACAAAATATATATGATCATTCTCAAGGTGTAATTATAATCCAATATATGTAATCAAATTTTGCATAAGAAGTACTTTACTGCTTACTTACATTTACTTACTTTGGGTAATTCAAGTATTTTGTGCTAATGTTTTAATAGTAGATAACACTAATACTTTATTTTGAATTCATGACTTTTACTTGTAAAAAAAATTCCCCTGTGTGTTTCTACACTGTGGAATTTCTAGTTCTACTCAAGTAAATGATCTGTGTACTGCACTTATTCCACCACTGCTTACTGCACATCTACTGCACATGCAACAATAATCTGATGATTAAATGTTACTGTGGTAATACAAGCAGTTCTACTGCCTAAAGAGCACTTTTACTTTTGATTCTGGCAGCTACACCAATCAGGTATTAGTGTTGCGCTGGACAGGGATCAGTACGGACACTCAGATCTGCAGCTACACAACCTCAACAAGCAGTGATGCACTGTGTCTCCTGACACCTGTCGATCATGGTCAGTATTAAATTTTGGCCATGCTGATCTCTGTCCACAACGACATTAAAGCCACCAGCTGGCATTAATGTTGTGGCTGGTTGGTGTATGTGGGAGCTTTGCACACAGTAGTGTCTGAGCTGATGTATGCATTTGGTACATAACTAAAGTATTCAGCCCATTTGCATCCATGCAGTGGGTATTCTGTTGCAACAATCTATATATTCTCTGAATTTTACCTTTTGTTTTCAGTTTTTGATTTAAATCATGTCAGTTTTCATTCTGATTCCAGTACAGTCCTTAAACTGAACCCAACAAGAAACACAATCCACTGCTGTGCTGTGAAATCACTGCAAGGTAAAATGGGTAAAGACAGAAACAAGGGGAGTAGTGAGGAAGTGCAGAGAAAAAAATGTAAGGAGAGAACAAGGGTAAGGAAAAAAGACGGGGGAGGATGGGGGAGGTAAAAGGGGTGCTGGGACGAGAACAGGAAAGAAAAAAAGGAGGAGGAAGGAGAGGAGGAGAGGTGAGACGGGGGGGGGGATACAGAGAGTGGAGTGAAGGGGCTCTGGAGGGGGAAGGCAAGGGAGAGGTGGGGGCTGCTGCTGCTGCTGCTGATGCCGGAGCACAGCGCGGCCAGGCTGAACTGAGTGAACTGCTGTGGAGGTCAGAGAGTCCAACATTCCTCTGGAACACTGTGTTTACACTGCGTAGCAGCTAGGGGTGGGGGGTTGCGAGGAGGACGACATGCAGGGAAGGAAATCATCTCCCAGAGACACTTTCAGGGCGGGAGTGTGTGTGTGTGTGTGTGAGAGAGCGAGAAAGAAAGAGAGAGAGTTTGTGTGTCGCTTATCCGTATAGCGCTGTTTCTAAAGCACTGGAGTAACTTGAATTCCCCCGTCTCACCCACCCTTCCTCCATCCAGTGCTATTTAAATCAACATCATCCACAGACAACGTTGGAGGGACGAAATCTGAAAGTGCTGTATCATACAGTTTGGGCACGATTTCACCTGCATTAATTATGTACAACATTTCCAAACATTTGGAGGGGTTTAATAAATCTAACATCTAGAAATTATTAACTATATTTTAATACTGATAAAAGAAAAAAAGGCCAAGAAGTGTTTTTTGTATATCCTGGGAGTTGCAACATTTACTTGTATTAAATAACATTTCGAAGCAATTCAATACTTTATTGTAAAAACATCCAATCAGTGCTTTCTAAAGCATCTCAAAAGAAGATGAAAAGCCTTTTAACTGCAATATATTTTTTATTTAATTAATATTTAAATAAGATTTTAATTGATTCATGTTGTGTTCAATTGTAAAATAAAGTAATCAAGATCTGTAGAGAAACAAAATTTATAATATTTAGTGTATAAAAATGTACTTATTTTTTTACATTTATTTAACTATTTTTTTTACTGATGACAATAAAAGCAAATATATTAATTCTCAGCTTTTTCTTTACTGACGTCATTAGTTAATCATTATCTGCAACAGCAGCTTAATTACGAAAACACAAAAAGTAAAAAAACAGATACATTTCTAAACAGTAAAACTGTTTGACATAACAACTGCACGACAAACAATTTGTCTCACCAGACAACAGCAAACTGGTGAGTAGAGACTGGGAGGCCCGGCACACACTTTCATTGCTTCCATTCATCCCATAAACGCATTTCCTTTCCCCATCTGCTGGTACATTAGAGAAACTACAGTGCATGCGGTGACGGCACACACTCTCTGAAAATCATTAGATTAAGTCTTTATACCTTATAACCTATTTTATTAAATGGAAATATGACATTTCTGCAATATACAGTAACTGTGTTCTAAAATTGTTAATTTAGCTTCATATTCAGAAAATGGTGCTAATTTGTGACAGTTTTGCTTCAGCTTGTTAGAATATAGGCTAATAACCAAAGCTCTTTAAAACCCACTTTTCTCAGTTTAAAGATACAATACACAAACCAGACTTCCTTCCAGACTAATACAAATGGATTTAGAATCTACCAAACTGAGGGAATGCTTTTTCTAGTTGTATGCCACAATATGTGAATGGCAGTGATTTTCCACACTGCAGTATTACCATTTGAATCAGATTTAGGCTGTGACTATTCAGCTTCAGTAAATATTTAGTGTTTACTGTGCCATTGAGGAAATTATCACCGCTGGCATCAGTCATAGTGACATTTCAGCAAATCAAAGCAAAGCAGGAGACAATTGGCTGTCTGGGCTCCAGGTTGAATAATCAATTTGTCCCCAGACTCCTGCATAGCAACACTCATTGCAAAAGAGCAAAATATAGGGATGTGACAATCTGACTTAATTAAAATCTAAAGTCTTTGGCCTTTAATACATGTATTGTAGCCCAGTTCTGAGACAGCATGTAGCCTATTTCATTTCTGAATGCTGTCAATGTATGCCAGCACATTAATTTTGTGCCAATCATTCAGCTCTGGTTTGTAAGTTCTGGTCAATTCATAGATGAGTTACAGCTTTGAATCTCAGAGACTGAGACTCAAAGTTCATATGTGAGCAGACTGACATTTGAAAAGAATCTCCTAAAATTTTGCAAATTGGAAGGCTGATGCACAAATGCACAGAGACAGAAGGAAGTCATGTAAATGTTGTCAAAGTAAAAGTGGCATCAGGGGAGTATATATTTTTAAAAAGATAAGAGCTTTTCATTAATTTCTTTCTTTCTTAACATTTATTTCATATTTACTCGACACTGTGAGGCTTTATGAAATGAAGAGATGTTTATGTTCTACAGTTACACACGTTTTACATGTGTTGAGTTTTTAAAGGCTGATATCTTTTGGAAATCTCCCAGGTTTTTGTAGACGAAAAACTTATAATATAATAAATACCAGGATCTTGTTGTTATGAGGTATTTTCTCCTGATTATGAGAAAGGCTTAATTATAATGGCATTTTCTTAATTAATACCGATAGAACATTCTAAAGTTTTGTTGTTAAAGTTTGTTACAGAACAAAAAAAAATCTAGCCATAACTCTGCTCCCAACTGTGAAGTATTCCAAGTATGTTGAGTAACTCTCTAAAAATGTACTAAAAAGCACAAAAACAAAATAAAAGTTCTGGATTTCAAACCCAACATAAGTGAAAGTACGGTATAAGCAGAATTATGCTGTTGTGTGTAACTGAGATAAACCTGGTTCTAACTACTTCATATGCATTTATGTAGTTTGACTGAGTGATTCCCAGTCTATCTGAGGTGATCTGTGGAGCAGAGAGCATGGTACAACACTGAGCAGCCACATCAAGAACAGGGCAAACAGCTTCATGCCAAACATGCGATGTGACATTTTTCTCCTTTCCTAACCCTCACTCTGGAAAAAGACACAAGTCTCAGGAAAAATTGGACAGAGAAGAATAAGGAAATTTGAGACGAAGGAGATGGGAAAAATATGCGTCAGATCAGGAGTGAGCCCGGAGACAAACAATGGCTTTCCAACCCTGACACTGGCCAGCCATCCCTTTAGCCCTCCACCCCCCACCTCCACTCCAGAGAGCCAAGACCTTTCTCTGTGCTCTTTCTACATGACAGGCAGCATTCTTTTGTCTGTTTCCACCAGACACTGGCCGGATTAAGTGAGGGATAGATGAATAGAAAGGAATAGACCAGCGCTCACCTTTTGTCCAAGTCTCTCCCTGTCCCTCTCTTTATGTGTCTGTGCGTCATGTATTTTCCAGATTTTCACAAGATATTCCAGTGGTATCACATTTTTTATGTAAAATTTTCTTTCTTCTTAGGGTAAGATTCACAAGAGCCAGCTTGATGATTATTCATTTTACATTTTACATGAACTAATTAGTTTTACTTTCCCCACTCCTGCTGTGTCCAGTTCAGCCCATTCCAGCCCCAGCTGGTAATGGAACTGAGAACAGCAGGGGAGGAGATGAGAGGAGAGTCAGGTGATGTTGTGTAGTCGTTGGCTTCAAGACTGTTCTTCCTGATTTACCACCCAGTAACATCATCAAAAGTTGTCTCGCTCCCATTCTGCCTTCCTGATCCGTCTGCTTACTTCCAGTTCCAGAAGTGCAACAGTATGAGGTCAAAAGTGGGTTTGTACAGCTGAGTGCATGTGCAAAATGGGTTGGAGAAGTACATGAGGTACATTACGTATTATTCAAAGATGTCCAGCAACATTTGACAAACAATGACACATACTGCATTTTCAGAAGTCAAATTGAAATCAACCCAAATAAATATTAAATTGTCATACAATTATAAATGAACAACAATATACAAATAAGCAGCATAATTAAAGCTGCAAAATGCAACTTTTGGGAATTAGTCTAGCTGTAACATGAGACCCCAAATTAATCCACCCAATATGTTAACTACTGACGGCATCTCATAGATACACACAAGGTATTCTTTCACACCAGAGTGTGATGCAGCGGGTTTGACCTTCTCTGACTGGTTACAAAGGGGAGCCTCTCTCAAAAATGTTTACTAGGGAATATCTCTCCATAGATGCCAGTGCGGTTTTGTGAGTCTGGGTGATAGGGGACTTTTACAGTATCTTGCCACATTAAGATACGTTATGGAACATATCTCTACTAAAAATATCATATCTTTTAAAGAGTTACATACTGTAGCTTTAAGTAAAAGTGAAAAATGATGTGTAATGTAACTTGGTTAGGCTAGAAGACTAGAATTACTGCATTGTAGTTGTATGTCTGGGACAACCAGCGAGGTTGCACTTTACATGCGTTTCTGTCAGACTCAAATTTTAATAAGTTTATGCATTAGACACATTTGTGTCAGGTGTAATGAAATTTACTCGGCATATCCAAAATATAGCATTGAAAAGAATGCAACATACATAAGGTCATAGTGTCCTTGACAGTGACAAAATCTAATAATTTTATCCTTGATTCCAGGTGGACATTTGTGCCAAACTTGAAGACATTCTTTTAAGGCATGATAACATGTTCACAAAAAATGATAGGGAAGGTGAGGTCACAGTAACCTTGACAGCCAAACTCTAATCAGTTCATCTTTGCGTGCAAATGGACATTTGTGCCAAATTTGAAGCAGTTCCCTCAAGGTGTTCCTGAAATATCACATTCACAAGAATTCACATACTTAAGGTCACAGTGACCTCGACCTTTGACCTTTAACCACCATACTGGAATCAGTTGTTCATTGTCTACAAGTGGGCATTAAACCAAATTCAAAGACATTTTCTCAAGGCATTCTTAAGATATCACATTCATAAGAATGGGACTAAACTAAAAAAATAATGGCAAAAAAACAACACAGTAAAGTGATCTTACTACAAAGACATCTTACGGCCAGCAGACACTTATTGCTGGTTACAGTCAGTTAAATAAATGAGAATACGTGTTGAGCTGATTTAAAAAACTACATACACTGCATTACTTTGAGCTGAGGTGGAAATAGAAGTTTTCACCTGTTCCTTGTCTCTCTCTAATGAATCGTTATAGTCTCATGGGGCATGGGAACAAGAAGGATGTAAACATAAGCATGGAACACAATAAGCACTGGACACCACTCATAAACACTGGGTTCTTTGGATCCTGTGGTCACTGGTTACACTCCATACAATACTTGCACACACTACATACACACAGCGAAGTGTCAACTCCTCTAGTAAAACTCTGGAAGAAACCACCGCCACTGCCATTGTTTTTCACACGTTTCAGCCCCACATTCTCCTGCAGAGCTATAACTCATAAGCTGCTACATATAGTTGCCACAGTATACCACACGTTCTGCTGGTGCACATATAGACCAGTCAGTATTTTTTAACGGCTCAGCAGAGGGAGGAAGTCAAGAGGAAGTGTGTGTAAAACAGGCAGATAGACAAGAGGGGGCTGAAGGGTGTTAAATAAATAGAAATGGCCAAGGAGAACAGGACAGAACAAACCCCATGAACTTCAAGAAAACGATAATCTATGATCTGACATCTATGAGAACAGAAATGTTTGTTATTGAATTGATATATAGTAAAAAGTTGTATTTATGGTTGAATTAACAAGATTTAACTAAATAAATTGACCAATGTTACACTACAAAACAGCTACTTTAACCTACAGAAAGTACTGTGAAATGGTGCAGAATAATAAGGAGACAGGCTGAGACAGGGAGATACGTGGAACAAAGCTGTGCAGTGAGAGTAAGTTGTCCGAAAGAAAAAATGAGAGAAAGAGACAGAATGAGTCGTCAAGTCCCAAGAGGAACTGAAGAGCCTGATACTTCTGAAGTCTTCGGTTGTACACTATGTATTATTTATGCTTTCCTTGGCTGCTCTGTGATTAACTAGCTGACTGCTTGGGTGGTTGAGTAATGCGCTGAGTGAACAGATGAAACACTGACTGGCTGCTTGAGTGGCCTGACTGACTTATAGCAAGTTGGTGCATGAATAGTTACCAGCCTCACTCTAATTCTCAGCTTTCTGTCAATCATAATAACACAAAAGGTTAACATTTTGTGTGGGGTTTTTTGTAGAGCTCCATATTTGTGTAGTTTCAGGCTCATTATAGTTCTTTCCACTACTCCAAATATCTAACAATAAGTGTCCTTTTGTCCTCTTTCACTTTCATCCTTACTACACTCATTGTTGAAAGAAAGGCTTTGTACTGTATAGCTGATGAAAATACTGCAATTAGTCCCCCTAGGATTTCACAAACTTTTTGTGACTACTTTTTGATTTTGATATTGCAAATGTTAGATATAAACATTCTTCATTTGTGAACAAATTAACTTCGCTAACCTGTGGTCACTGCAGCTCCCCATGTGCCCTCATTGCCAATCAGGCCTCAGAGGTCTTCTTTGAATGTCACAGTATTATTCAACTCACCTCCTCCCCATGGCCAAATTACATATGCTGCAAAATGATCCAGGTGTATCTACTTAAAAGTTCCAACTTCCATCTGCCATTTTATGCCACCCATTTTAAGCCCTAGTGGATTCTACATGTCTTCTATCATCAGTGACCTCTGCTTATTGAAGATGCATCGCATTGAAGGGGTCTGAACTCTAAATAATATCAGTTGTTAACCTCAATACACTCACTATTGTTCTTTAATTATTCAACTGACATCCACCATGAGTCACTGATCATACACGTGATCAGTTGTATGAACAGGGTGAGGTATTTGTAGCAAAACTAAGTGTAGTAAATGAGCAAAAGTGTTTTTGTATTGCTTATGAATGCATTTGTATCCTCATATCCAGAATCAGTGTACAGAAATGACACAGCCTGTCTGATTTTCTTATCTAAAATTTTGCAGAGATATTAACGTAACAATAGCTGAAAGTGAACTTTCCACATAATGGTTATGTCAGGTAATGCGTTTTGTGGTTAACAAACATAATCTTTAGGAAATCTGCATTTCAGAGATAGTACTTATCTCTCACATTTTGTGCAACTGTACTGAATCAGCAAACCCTTATATCGGCCACCTGCATCCAACCTCTCCTAAATACCTCCTGCTGACTGCCACGCCCTTCTAAACCCTTCATTCTCCTTTTTGTCATTATGTACAAAGTCTAGGTGGTGGTGCCCCAGCCTCCGGGATCTAAGCTCCAGGCAGGCCCCTCACATCACAGCGTGGCTACCCCAGAATCCTCACTCACTTATCTGAGAGAGCTGAGCCCAGATGGCTTCCCCAGAGAGATGTGCAGGTATACCTGGTTGGCAGGGAAACTTTGGGGAGGTTTTTCTGGCCTGCAAAATAATTATCTGTCAAACCAGGCGATAGGTTGTGGTGATAAGCAGTCATATTTTACACTATGAAATAGAGTCGTCCTGGGGATAGCCTACTTATCCCCCCTTTCTAGCTCTGTTTTAATTTACTGCACTCTCAGTCACCTATCTTCTGTCATTGCACTTCCTCTTGCTGCACTGGTTTCTCACATTTTTCTGTTATTCATTACCAACCATCAATCATCTGTCCGACCAGGCAGGCCTACACATGAAAAACACAAGCAACTACAGATGATAAGAATGACTGCAAAGAAGCTATACATATATATATATATATATATATACATATATATATATACACTGTGTATACATATATGTGTCTGTAGAGAGAGACTAATATTTGCTTCTGAATTGTAGTATAATATGTAGTAGTGGAAAATGGAAATACTCAAGTAGAGATAGCTCGAAGTTAAGCACTTAAGAACAGTACTTACAGTACTAAACAGTACTAAATATATTTTCTTGCAAGAAATTATAATAATATCATCACTATTAACAAAAACCCAAATCAATTAAAACTATTGGAACAAACTACAAGCTTTAATACTCTCAGTATCAAACTCAGTCCTGCTGACTGATGGATTGTGAGGATCGGAGAAGGTGAGTTGGAGCAGTGCTAGAGGAGAGAGAACATTAATTCAAGCTCACATGCACCTCTCACACGCCTCATGACAAAATAAACACGGTCTGTGGTGCTTGGCCCTTATAGAACAGTCACCATATCTCAGAAGATTACAGTATATTTACTACAGAACTGACTAGGGATTGGGGGATCACATGGAATAGTTACAGCACATGTTGGGAGCATTAACTTGAATGAAACCTTAATCAGATTCAGCATTTTGTTATTTAATTGTAACCTCCAGAGGTTAAATGTTTCGTGGTTCAATCTGACAACAAATACTTGCAAGTTTCTGGTTTATATTTAAGAGGCACAGTGTGACTAAAAGTATAAGTTTAAATTAGTGCTGGCCAGTAATTAAAATATAATCAGAGCTGCTATAATCAGTGTGCGCGCACATCAGAGCAGACACACACACACACAGGTGAGCACACTCCCACCACTGGACAAAGAGCGCACGTCACAAAATATGTTTTTGTATGTTTTTTAAAACACAGTTGTTATTATGACTTTCATTAAAACGTCAGACTCGAAGTTCTCCAGTGATAGGAAAATTAATTATTTCACTTACAATGTGACTATGTCACTTCTGTTTTCTACTTTTTTTTTTCTTTTCATGCACAGATGTAAAAAATCTATATAAATCAGATTAACGGGTATACATGCCCAAAGACATCAGGGTATTGGGGAGAAATCCAGGTGTCTTTATTCCTCATAATCAGATAACTGCCATTATCTGATAAAGCCTATCAGATACTATATATAGAGACTATATAGAGCACTTAATAATCTGATAACTCCAGAAATCAGATAATGATCAGATTTTTAGTGTGCATGTAAATGGGCCCAATGTCAAGTGCTCCACAGAGCGCCACAGGAGATCCTTTCTGCCTGTGGCCATAAAACTGTACAACTCCTCCCTTATTTGTAAAAGGGAGGGAGGAGAACAACAATCATGATCAATACTTAACTTCACAATCAATTATTGTCCTATTTCATTCAAACAAATTTTATTTTGTACTTCTCAATTAACACACACCAACTATCCAAAAACAGTTGATTCACATAGATCAGACTAATACAGGGGGTCTATGGGATCTAGCCTTGGCCCTTCGCAGCCTGCACAGCTTTCCACCTACACCATCTATTGGGATTCATGGTAGATTCACCATATTTAACAACACTTGTCTGTTTGCTTTTCTTTCCACCAGGAGCTAAATGAGATTGGCCAGTAATTGCTTGCATACTGCCTCTGCACTGTACAAGTGTAAATACATTAGAATAGCCAATGCCTTGAGCTTCTCCTATAGAAAACACAAGCTCCTGCTGTGAATAGGATTTTTATCTGAACCCCACACACCCTTAACACTCCATAACTGATACCTAATATAGTGTGTGTGTGTGTGTGTGTGTGTGTGTGTGTGTGTGTGTGTGTGTGTGTGTGTGTGTGTGTGTGTGTGTGTGTG
>JAUMHL010000005.1:23873809-23890739 GCA_032362345.1 Sandelia bainsii
AAATCACAAGTTGGTGAGTATGTGATCATTAATGCTTCACTTTAAGTTGATTTAAACACAGACTTCACTTTATGGCCAATGTTTTCAGAATGCACACTTTAGTATATAAGATATGTCAGAGTTTGTGCTTCACTGCTGGTGTGAACTAATCTTATGAGAGCCAGATTGTGCGCTGTCAACATGTAGGATGATAACTTTTGTTGATTCCTTTTGTTCTTCTTAGCAGTACAGGGACATTTTACTGACGGTCAGATTGGAGTGGTCTAATTTGTGGTAGCATCATATTACTACAGTGATAAAATCATAAGTCTTTAAGTGTTTTAGCTTATTGTTAATCAGTAGCAGCACAGTCTTATAAGCATAAAATGTTTTACTTGTTTTAAGGTAACAAATAGGGCCCCAAATGCTAGCACCCTAGGGCCTCAAGATTTCTTAACCCGGCCCTAAGAGCAGTATGTTTAAGCTCTGGAAAGGGGAATATGCAAAATGGGATTTTGATTGGAAACTGTCCATCAAACATAAGACTCCACCTCACCACACCCTCTGATTTTGTTTCCACTCTCCTCCGCCTGCTTTGGAAATAACCTAAGGGAGCTAAATTTCAGCACCCCTCAGGAGGTAGCACTATATCAAGTTCCACGTACTTGTAGCGTAGGAGGGAGAGGGATGCGGGTCGTGTGGTTAATCATAAATGTTTAATTATGTGGAAATGTAAAATCACATCTGAAGTAGTAGCACAAAAGTATTACCATGATATGAAAACAGACATTTATACTCACTTGGGGTGTGACTGACATAAAAAAAATGGGGAAAAATGCAGTGGAACAGCGAACTAGAACTGACCACCTTTGCCCTACAAGTTCAGGCTTTGGGGAGCTCCAGGCACATCTGACTTAAAAGCCAGAATTATTTCCATTGTTTGTCCCTGTAAGCTCTTGACTACCCTTTTCCATTGTCTCTGTTTGAAGGGTCACACACTTCAATCATCAGGCTGACTTTTTCAAACCAGTGATCTGGGGCCTTTCCTCACCTGTAGGTAGGGGAAGATTGCCACTGTCTTGCTGCACAAGCTAATAGCTTACCTGCTAACTGAGAGGCTTTCAGAGTGGTCACTGGACTACACAAGCTACTACTGCACTGAGCTATTTGACTCTATAAGAAATAGGTTATATTTAGGCTAAAAACAAAAGGTTAAAAGGTTAAAATATATATATATATATATATATATAAATATATATATAAAGTAGGAATAATCCTAATCTGATTCAGCATACAACTACAGTATGTTCCTTCAAAACTAATCAAATTAGTAACTAAAAAGTACCTCTACTCATTTGAAAAAGTTTAAATTCACACACATATTTGTTTTCCTTAAAGTACCTTTCTTTAACATAAAAAAATCACAGTTTATTTCTATAGCTCCGTGAAATGACATTTGACACTGTGGGACTATACACACTCACACAAGCCTGTAACTGGAAAATACAAATCAAAGAAAGCCACCCCATGTTGCAGGCTCGTCAGTGGTGAAATGGCATAGTAGCAGGCTGATGGCTGACCACAGTGGGCATGAGGAAAAATATTCTTACTCCCTTGGTTCCAGAGGAGCCACCATTTTTTTCTCTGGTCACCTGGAGTACTATGTGAGTAGTTAGGAATGTGTCTCCTGGTCAGCTGAGCTAGTTATCTATAAAGGTATATATATAGCTATTCACACAAAATCAACGATTGATTCAGTATTTACCGAACTACTCACAGTACACACACATTGCTTTTACTTGTCTGTGGCCATAACATGCATGTGTTAGGTAACTAAGTACATTTACTGCACTTAAGTACAATTCTGAGGTACTTGTACTTTACTGGAGTATTAGCATTTTATGACACTTTTACTCCTCTACAAATCAGAGGAAAACATCGTACTTTTATTCCACTAGATTCATTCTGATAGCATTAGTAAATAGTTACTTTTTGCAGTATTAGATTCTTATGAAAATCATTATATTAATATTAATAAAATGCTGATGTATCATTTATGGATCAACCTCCTATCACTATATAAACTGATTAAAATCAGCTCCACCTTTACCAATGGCTGTTTTTGTTCCACAGTCTGTAGATAACCACACTTTTAAGTCATAATTTTAACATCTGAGAATTTGTCAAACAAATCTGAACTAAACTTCTACATTTCTGTTATCAACAGCATCAAATTTTATATTGTTTAAAATACACAGTTTTCTTGGCGGTTGTACTTTAGTACTTTTATTGTAGTAGAAAACTTAAAGTGCACTATTTGTACTGGAGTGTTTTGCTTTTTGCTTACTTTAATTTGTAAAACCTCAATTTTGTGAAACCTCAATTTACTGCTCTCTCAAATGCCTTGCTCAACCACTTGTCACACAGTTTCAGGATTGCATGTGACTGAATAAATCCTGTATTGACAGAGATTGTCAGAAGTGAGAGAGCTGCTTGTTTATGCTGTGGTCATCTCTTATAAACATATGCATAATACATCCGGCAGATATCTAGTGTATATTTTGTTGAAAGAGCAGGAGAGAGCATGTTCATGTTACGGATATAATTACTTAAAATTATGCGTTTGGACACACACAGGCCGTTTCTCTGAAGCTAAGTTTGTGTAGAGTCTTGTTTATCATTATCAAAGCTACTAGTTGCCATTTCTCACTGGAATAGGAAGCATGTTAGCTGACAGTGTGGACAGATGCCTATCAAATTTTCTAGTTTAAAAAAGCTGACACTTTAAACACATCCAACTAGCTGGTCTATTTCTGGTGTAATTAAAATATCCATATATACACAAGTTATGCCACTGTGCAAATGGATTTCTATAGGAAATCTGTCTATATGAGATCACAGTCAGAGCAAAAGTCCAGACACAGCCCTGTCTCTCCCCTCCCTTCCTCCTCCTGCTTCAGAGCATGTGGTCATTATTGCCCTCCAGACTGCTTTTATCATCTCTATAAATCTCTGCTGGCTCAGACGCAATGTAATGAGCAGACCTGCAAGGCTGTCAACCTGCGACTCTCACCCCCATCGAGAGAGAGAACAGTGGGATGTGAAAACAAGGGAAGCTAGGGAGAGACAAACAGAGACATAGAGAGGGAGAGAATTAAAAAGAGAGAGGGCAGGAGGCAGTTATACACACACAGATCGCCGCCACCCACAGTGTGATCTCAGCAGCCTCCCTCCAGTTCAGAAATTGTATTCAACTTAGCGGCTTACTCTGAGGATGGAAGACTCAGTGAGGTCAGTTTGAGAATAGCCATCTTTCAAAAAAGAAATTTCAGCACTTGAAAAAATCCCCTTAAACCACTTCCATAACTGATTCACCCTGTCGCCAGTTCCTGATCGCTTTTTACATTTACTGCTCACAGTATAAAATCTCTCAAAGCAGGGTAAGAGATGTGTTTGATGACAATAAATAGAACAAAAACATAGTAGTTATTATTAGCATGACAGCCCCTACAGCGGAACAAAAATTGGAGTGCCACCTAAAATCACTAAGATTTGATAAATCACTGATCCATCCATCATTTGTACAGCTTATCCTGTAGAGCCAATTCCAGCTAACACTGGCTAAAAGCTGGGGCACAGTCTGGTGTCACAGATAGAGAAAACCATTCACACAGGCAATTTAGGGCCACCAGTAAACTTAACGAACACAGGTGTTCCCAACCTTGGACATCAAGGACCCCTGACCTGGTTGTTTTCCAATTATGCCTGGTCTACCCACTGCTGATTACCTGGATTGGGTCTTTTCAGTTAATGAGAAGCTGGACGGTACTATCTCCAATGAGGGTGGAGTGGAGGAAGATTAAGTTAATTGTTATCTTCCAGCGAACTGACTGGACACATCTCATTCAGGTAATCATTAGTGGGTAGAATTGGAACAGTTATAAAACAACCAAGAACTGGAGAATCCTGAGGAAAACCCAAGCCACTACTGTAAGCACAGGGAGAAAATGCAAATTCCACACAGAAAGCCTGCAGTCGACTGGCACCGAACCAGAATGTTCCTGCTGTCAGGTAACAACACGAAAGTGTGTGGAAAAAGAGGCAGAGAAAGAGGGAGCAAAATTAATTGTGTTGTAGTGGTCATGCCAGTTGAGCAACCTGCACAGCTCGCTGTGGTTCCCACGTCCAACTGTTTTTGGATCTGTCCCATAGTCCATAACATTCATGTGTTAATATCCTTATCATTGTTTAAACACTGAACCAGCCAGCAGTGGACTGTTGCTGACTTGGTATGATTAGCTCAAAAAGATCCAATGAAAGAAGAAGAGATGCACATAAAACATGTTAGCTGATGTACTGTACTACTGTACTGCCTAGATTGAATCTTACACACTCTCTAAAGCTTATTAAGTTGTAGTTACAGAGATCTGACAGTCAAATAATAGAATTTTTTTTTAAAACAATGCAAACTGAACTGCAGTAATTATACATGGGGCTGACCCAGGACACATCCTCATAAGGATGCCCATAAATGAGCCAATAAGAGCACACTGTATAGTAACTTTGATTTTTACTGGTTTTCACTGCAGTCTGTGAGACAGACTTTATTGCCAAGGTCTATTGATATGTCATTTTCCTGTATTTCTCCCTTCTATTCCATTGTAGTGTCCCAATAATGTTGTCTGTTTAGTGCCCCTTGAATGGGCCCCTGACCATAGTTTTGCTCTGTTGTTTTGTAGCCTAATTTAGCATTTTAATTATAAAATATTAATTCATATAAATGCATTTTTTTATGTTTGTAGTCTATATTTTAATATAAAATAATTAGCTATAAATAGCATTGATATTAAACACAATATGTAGGATTTTAAACTGCACAGTGCACTCTGCCAAAGTCTGCAAGGACTAAGCTATTGCAAATATGGAAGAAAACAAAAATGTGATGCACAGACACTTGAAGAGAAGGTTTTTTGTCCTGTGTTCTGTGTTTGGAGTTCACTGAATAATTTATTATCTTGGAGTTAAACCAGGCATCTTTGAGATACACACAGAACTAGGTAAGTGAGGAAAATACATTACTGTTTGTGTGTTTTCTATCCTTGTTTTTTAAGGAAAAGCAGATTTTATAAATAAAATTGACCAGAAATATAGTGTTGACATAGTTAATGTTGTAAATGACTATTGTAGCAGAAAACAACTGTTTATTAAATGGAATATCTACACGGGCATAAAGAGGTCCATCATCAGCAAACATTAGTACTGTGTTACATTGTGTTTGTTAATGCATGTTTGTCAATTTAAAAGCCTAATTGATCAAATTCTAAATGACCAGAGTGTCTTTTTTCCATATGTGTGCCTTTCTCTGATTGTGAGACCACAACAGAGAAACTTGTTCAGTGTGGGATTCTGCAAATTTTATTCACACAGTCGGCAGCTTCGTGAACATTCCATAACTCACTTCCACCACATCTTATCAACACCAACCCCAAGCACAGCCATCACAACAAGAGTGTACAATGGAATAATAGTTTTGGGTACACATAATCTTTTAAATTTCAGGTGGTGTAGGATCAGAGATGCCTTCTTTCACCTATTTAAAACTATTAAATGATCACTCTTGTTTTGATTTAAATGTTTGTCAAACGAAACAGGAAGGAGTAGCAGGAGAAAATTAAGTGACATTTTAATTGATGAGTAGGAGTAAGTATTATCAAAGTTATTGTTATTCTGTATTAAATTTGGCACTGGCAACTCTGTCTCCTAAAATGACCTTACTATGTAACTAAATTGCGAACACAGTGAACAGAATCCTAATATGATTATGTTATGAAGCAATATATATTTTTGAATAAATGAAGTGCTACACTGAGTAATAGAAAGCAAGTCACAAAGAGTTGGCTGGGAAGGGTGTTGGGCCCAAGTTTGACTCCAGACTCTAGTGTGCGGACAAATATTTTATTATTAAGTACCGTGGTTACTTTTATTAAAACTTTACCATTCATTGCATTAATATTATTGGTACTGGTATTACTTTAGTTATATTCTGTCATGTCTTTTGTATTATTTAACTATTTTCACTTTATATTTGGATTGCACACTTGCAGTACATAATGAGCAAACTGAAACTAAACTTTTGTTGTTGTAAATGTTCTGCACAACTGCACATACATGTTTTAAGAACATTCTAACATTTATGTGCTTTTTAGTACGTTATTATCCCAATCATATTTATGTTAATTGCCAATATTCCACACTTACAATAATAAAAAACTGTAGAGCACTGACACTGACTTTTTTAAACAAAGACTTCTGTTTTAATTTGAATTGCTATTTTCTGTTGCAAAGGCTCGTTCACCTTAATCTTAACTCTTGTACAAAAAGACATCCTGAGTGATGTAGTGAGGTGTCATGATAATTTGTGTCCCTAAAAACCCTGTCTGTCAAAATCCCTTATTAACACTCTCCTCGTGTACTGTGAATATGTCTATTTACTAGGAACCTCGTGTCTACAGCAGCCGGCTGGTAGAGCTGCTTGGGGGCAAAGTAACAAAGAGCTCCATAGACACAGACCAGCGCTGACCTCAGTGACACAAGGTTTAAAGGGGTAGAAAGAATACTGTGAGAGAGAGTAAGAGAGAGAGAAGGCGTGCATAAGCCGGCTGGGCTCCTCTACCTCATACTGTTGAATGTTGTTTCTGATGTCACACAGAAGAACCCCGAGTCTCTGCTGATGTCTGTGAAGCCAGTAAACCAAACACACTTCCTGACAGCTGATACATAGTATGGACTGTGACCTGTGTTGAAAATCACAACAACAGCCCCGTCATCCTGCATCAGCCCAGCACTTCCTCTGGTCCAGTCTCATGCTGCCCTACTCTGTCAGGAGCTGTCTCCAAACCGCCCACACTCTGTTATGTAAGGAGATAATCTTGTGCAGTCATTAAAATGATACACAGCACTGGAAGTGAAGAGACACATTATTATTTGATGCCTATGGTGAAATCAGTGCATCAATCTTTGATGATCTAGCAGCAGATTATACCTCCATACATTGCCAAAACATTGTTTTTTAACTTAGCCATCTGCAACCTGGACTGTATCTAATATGCAGAACGATATTTGAAGAGCTGCAGTTCCTCTGACACTTTAATGACCCCTTCTTCTCCAGACTCCCCGGCTCTTTCTCAGACATCTCAATCACCTTCCTCTCTGGTTAAAAAGAAAACTAATTTCACATGAACACTCACTGTGTGGTTCCTCTAACAGAAACAAAAGCCAGTCTCTCCATCATCCAGCAATCCTTAAGCTTCCCTTTATGTTACCTCCCTCATTAAACTCTGAATAACTCAGCACAGGCAGAAAAAAGAGAGAGAAAAGTGATTGAATTCTGCTGAAGGAATAAAAGCCCCTTCAGGTTGCCATTTTGAACAGACAGGATGCAGAGATCCCCGAGACAACGGAGCAGGGAAGAATAGTCTATAGATAGCTCCAGATCAACTGACCCACTGTAGATAATGTACCATGGATGTTGTGCCATTATACTGAGCGGCTGGAGTCATGATGATGACCATCACAACCTTGGAGGGAAGTGGGCAGAGGCAGAGGAGGGAGCTGTGAAAGGGAGATCAGATGGAAATCATGGCACCAGACTTGATATCTCTATTCAAAAGTTGCACTGACATCCTGGTTGCACTGAATGCAGCCCAATTATTTCAATACAACAGCAGCCCTGGGAAGGAGAAAACCACAGAAAGGGGACACAAGAAAAGAAAAATGGGTTTGACATTCAGGCAGACAGGCTGAGGGAGGCACAAAGTTCACAGCCCTTTCAGAAAACATGGCTGCCTGCTGTGCGATGGATCATGGACCCTCAACTGTGCTTCTGGGGGTGGGACCCTAGAAGAAAAGCATGGGAAACCAGTCTTCCAGGAAGACGGGAGTCATCTGGACTGTTAAATAAATTCACTCCTGGTGGCTCTGATATTATCAGCTCAAGAACTCCTCAAAACTGATCCAACCCAGAGGAATGTCTCTTGAAATAGTGCCCCTATGGCAGCAGTCAGCTCTTGCAGAAGTTAAAACTATAAGCACACGTGTGGAACCAAAAACTGTTTGTTTAGGCTGAAGCACAAAAACAACTATGTTAAGTTAGGCACAAAAATTACAAGGTTAGATTTAGTAAAAAGATTGTGGTTTGGCTTCAAATAAATACTTCCAGGACCTTCGTCACCGTGAGTACAACAACAAACATGTAGTTAACATTGTGGAAAAGTCCATGAAGTTAAAAAAATTGGTTTCACACTGAAATCGGACATTTTGCTGTGTAATCCACCCATCCATCCCAACCTCCTCCTAGCTCCTACTTTCTTCCTCTGTATAACTACATCACTTAACTTTTTTCTTTGCTTGTGTCATAATAATTACTGCTGCTCTAGGTTGCTTAACTATATGTGACTGTTGGTCGTAACAATCTGATGCACAAGCCACATTTGGAGTTATTTTTTACAGCAAGGTCTCAGGCAGGTCCAATGGCTTTCTGAATTGCCCCATATGGAGCCACAGTACCGCTGCAAAAAAATTTAAGACTGATGCTCCTGAATATGCCTTTAGACACACCACCTGGACTGATTTGGTAAATTTTCATGTATGTATTTATTTAGAAAATTTTATTTATTTATTTAGAAAAAAAAAATCCTCAATAATGGCTGAAGATTAATGCAATTGAGTTGAAAAGGTGAAAAACTCTGGAAACCTCACCATAGTGGTTCCTGAATGTCGGAAAGAACAGATTGTTTAGTTAAACTGAGGCAAAAATAAGCAACTATTCACCTGAAATTGGTGCTCCATAAATTTAATGCTGCACTTCCATGAAAGCTGGGGAACTTGTGAGAGACTGATTGAAAATGGAAGCTTGGAAAGTTCTTCTGATTGTTTACAATGTACAATGTACAATGTTGCTTCTTTCTGTACACATCAATCGCACGTCTGTCCATCATGGAAGAGTGTCCTCGTCTGTTGCTCTTCCTGAGGTTTATTCCATTTTTTTCCTGTTAAAGGGTTTAAGTACAGAGGATGTTGTTTATTATTCAAACCATAAAGCTTCTTAAACCAAATTTGTAATTTGTAATAAAATTAGTTTTGACTGATTTGACAACTTGTTGTATATTTTTTACAGGCTGTATATTACTAAATATTACAAATACTGAAAAATATATTTGTGATGTGTTTACTTTAGTAACTCTGGAACTACCTAAATAAAAAAAATATTCAAAAAGTGATTTTTGATCTAAGCGAGTAGGTGACATTTTGAGAATCTGCATCATAGCAGTTTGTTGTTAATTCTGATGATGAAAATCCACTTTTAATATGAGAAATGCAAACAAATCATTCACTTGTTCATTCATGTATTATATTAAATTGCTGACAAGAATGTTATTTTCAGCCGCAAGTTAGACAAAAAAATCTATAGTCCTTCTAAACGCACAACTCATATTTGTCTAAAGTCATCCATTCATTAAATATGTAAAATATTTGAAATATAAAGAAATATTTTACATAAGCATGTTCCCTGTAAATGATCAATGAATGCTAAACAATTAAATTGACTTCTTTACTCTCACCTAAATCACATAAATACAGCATTTTCTATACAGTGAAACCTTAACAATAGTAATAAACTTCAACATTTAAAAGTGCTGAATGCTAAATGTAAAAATGAAGTCTAATCCATTCTAAAGTATTTACTACAGCAAGGATAGTTTAACATAAGTGCATGAAAACTGAGACACCCACTGTAACCATTACAAGCATGAAGATCAAGCAGGGAGGTTCAGCTACAGTATGTCTAGTATGCCAAAGATGACGACAACAGCCTGTACTACTGTAAACATGTTAAAGTACTGCTTATCACTGAGAAAAATGAGGCAGTGAGGGTCGCAAGAGCAGGAGATGGTAATGTAATACTAACACAACATTCATCATTTCTATGTCCACAAATTCCACAAGTAATACTAAACTGAGTTGTCAGTTCATTTAAGTGAAATCAACACTTCTCTAAAACAGTTTCAACAAAAATTATATATAGATAGATAGATAGATAGATAGATAGATAGATAGATAGATAGATAGATAGATAGATAGATAGAATATTAAAGACAATAATATTATTGGATTCAGCAGATATAATTTAAGCCCAAGGAAACATGAAACATAAAGGAGTTGCCAGAATCATTTTGAAAATATAGGAATGTGGGTTTGAATAAATAAATAAATAGACAGCTTGACCAATCACACCTGACACAAGACTGAAACCCCTTTTTTCTCAGCTGCCCAACTCATCATGTTACCAAGCACCCAACATCCAAAACTTCCTTTTCTTTTCAACCAAGCGAGTGAGAGTGAAAACCCAGCCTATGGTACGTCTCTATGATTCCTCCCATGATTTGGCAAATTTGTTTTCCCGCCACACATATGCATGTGAACATCTGAGCTGATCGTCTAAGCAGGCCCCATATGTAGTGCTGTGTGGAGGAGAGTGGGTGACACCATTCGAATGGTGTCACCCACAGCAGAGTGGGTGCTGACATGATACCATGTACAGCCTTTCATTTAGACCGAGTGTTGTTACACAATTCCCCACTAGTATGTACACTACTTTTTAAATTCAGAAAACAAGCAGATGTAACTGGACTGTATGCACACTAACTAAACAGGAGTTTGGAAGCAGAAAAGGCAAGTAAAAGAGAAAGTGTGAGCAGCTGTTTGGTCTTTCCTGGGCACTGACCTGGACAGCATAGCAAATACAGCGCTGGTCAGCTTCTCATCTTTTCGCACTCCAGCTCCCTCCTGACTTCCTTTTGAAGTTGGTCCCTCTGCTATTTCTGCGGTAAAAGTCATTGGCAGAGAAGGGAATGGCGGAGTGGAAGAGGGAGATGGGGGTGAAGTCCTCCTGTGTTGCCTTTTTTCCCTCCTCTTCTTCTTCTTCTTGTTTTCTTTAATTTCCCTTGTTGTATTTTGCACTAGCTGAAATCTGCACCTCCTCGTATTCTTCTACAACAGAAAATCTCTCCCCACACTGGCTACCGGGAGACAAGAGTGAAAAACAACATTTTGGAGATAGAGACACAGAGAGAGGGAGAGAGGCAGAGAGAAAGAGAACAGCAACAAAAGTCTGCTCAGTCACCTCGTCTCCCTCCTGTTCAAATTTAGAGGCTGGATTTCAGGCTGCTAGGCAAACTCTACTGGGCATGCCCACAACCAAGAGGCACACTTTGTAATGAACACTCACTTCCTCTCTTGTTCTTGCTTCACCCTCACCCTCCCCTTCTCCCTCCCCTCTTCCTATATCTCCCAGTACAGCAGGGATCAGGACTGATGCTTAGAGCAAAGTCCACTCAGCTCCAATGAGTGAGCCCCACAAACAAAATCTTACACAAAAATAACGGACTGAAAAGCACAGAAAAGCCATGAAAAATAACTGCGTAGTGTAATAGAGTCATTCTCAAATGCACTTTTAAAAATGTGAAGAAAATATTTTGCTGAGAGAAAAAAATCATTCCAGTCACAATCTCTGTCAAAAATATTGCTGGTTTGCAACATATTTCCAATCCAAGTAATTCAGTCATGCACATGGCTGTCTAGACTTTAGTGATGTAATATTTAATCCACAACAGTGTCAGTCAAAATGGCAGGGCAATCAAATGCAAGTCAATTTTGAAACGTGCTCATGTGAACAATTTTCTGCATCACTTCTGCCTGAGTGAGATAAAAATATTATTTGCACATATGTGGCATCCTAGTCTGCTCCTAGTCTGTATTAGAATAAGATTCCCACCAGTGCACAGGATCATACTGTCAAAAATGAAGCAGATACATTTGACAGGTATGCCAGGTATGTGAAATTTGCTGTTTTAAAGAAGCAGAGCAGTATGTTTTCTCTAGGCTTTGTACAGCATTGTGTGACGTATTTCTTTAGAGAGTCAGCCTCATGCCTGTGCTATCTCACGCTCCCCATGCTGACCCAGATTCTCACCAGCACACTATCAGGACATTATGTAGGTTCAGCAAGCTGCAGTACAGACAGACAGAGATAGATACAGGCAAAGAAAGTTCCCCCCAGATCTGCATTGTGCTGCTCTGTATTCAATGAAATGTTTTGGAATAACATAAAACATAACTTACCATAAAGCACTGTCAATCTAGGGCTTGATTACACACACAAATAATTCTGTAGTCAGAGCTGCTGCTCAGATCTGGAGCCTTGTGAATTCTCTCTGTTGAGACAATAGTGTAATCCTGTAAACATCCCGAGCAGAGAGTAATCCATCTAGACCATGTGAAGGGTGGAAATAGGGGCCATGTTGAGGAGGATGAGGTCCAGACAGCTACAGGCTTGACCCGAAAGGTTAAAGTTCATGAGAAACACTGGGTCAATATAAAGATATAGGGTCAGTGTCACAGCTTAAAAAGCCAAAGCCGCATGTGTCTGGGTCACAATGGTTGCTGGAGTGATAGAGAGTGTGTTTAAATGAAGAGCTACAAAGTCAAACAAAGCAGAAAACGGGCTAGTCAAGCTTGAAGGCATCACAGTCAAGCTTCATGCACAGAAATATTATCAGTGTTGATTGAACTGTATGAGTGTAAACATGGAAGGAATGCCAGGACCATAGACTGTTTTAAGCAAGAATCAAGTGCTTAGTGTCTATAAAGGGTTTTCTACACTTGATACACACTTGATGATTGTCACATACTGTATGTTATATACAGTTCAAATGCGTTAACAACACATGGTAATACACATTAAATGTATTCATCCAAGAATGGGGTCTCAGAAACTGTGCTTTGTTTGACGCCTCCTGAAGCTAGTACACTTCTGCAAATATAAATGCCAGTGTAACTGTGAAGTGGTAAATTGACTGTACTATAGGGTGGCATCATGCTACTGCCATTGTTAATAACTAACATACAGTAAGGCCTAACTTTTCTTACTTTACTTTTCTTTAAATTAATTGACACCCATTGATTGATCCCTTTTTGTCTGGACCCTCTTGAACTTAAGAAGACCTCCAGTGACAGCCCTCAGACATTGTTAAACAGAAATCCAACTCAACAACTCTTCAGGAAAATCTCTGCAGTCTCCTGTCAGGAAAAACAGACAAACTGGCCTTGGCCTAGGTAGAACCATCTGTGCCTGCAGACCACACTGGCTTGATACCTTAATACTCACTCATTAGGCCTTTCACCCTGGTCTCTGAGGACCTGTGACCCCAGCTATTGTCTAGCTTAGGCTTATCCTTGCAAGAGCCCCAGCACCGAACAAAGCCCTGTCATTAACTCTGGCTCAGCTGCCACCTCAGCCAGTCTAGGATGAAATGAAGTGGGTCAGACCAGCAGAAACCACCATTCATCAACCTTAACCCCACTGACGACTACCAGCCCGTCATCCCCACCATTTCCTGTAGGATAGGGAGTGACAAGCTATTTGGCAATAAACAGTCAGTGTCTATCCACCTGCTTCTGTGTAAACACAGATGTGCCAGGTGTACTGGTTGCAGCGAGCCGACCTTAAGTACATATTGAGGTGAATAGAAAGCAATAATGGTTGCAAGGCAGTTTTCTCATTCCTATAGTCAATAAACCCATAACAAGTAACTAAAAAACATAAATATGTTTAACTTGTGCCATCTCCGTTCTTAAGTATGATGCTGACTTCTTCCTTGTTGCTGTGAAATCAGAAATGAATATATTGTGAGAATTTGCACATTATGGTCCAATTTCTAATAAATATGAAAATATAAAGCAATAAAAATCCATTACAATCAGCAGTGGTATTGTATTCTCTTATATTGTTTTAATGTCTTAAATGTGTCTCTGTAGGCACTATAGGCACCTCATGTTCATCACCACACTTACTGAAAATAAAATATACTGTTATACGTAGCTTTACAATTGACTGGAAACTTGTTGTGGAACTATGTTACATGACTAGTTCTGTTTGTGCCGCCATGTAGGCAGGAACATCATAAAAAAAAAGGTGAATGCAATTATATATGGATTTCAAGCTAACAGAGTTTATTGTGGACCTTAAATTTCTAATACACTGAATCATATGTTGCAAAACTGAATACATTAAATATTTCTGACCTTTACAATGTTCCAGGAGTACTGTACAGCTTAACAAACCTGTAGCCCTAACTTGTGCCTCTATTGTCTGGCACTGGCATCACAGAGACAAACAAAGATAAACCAAAATAAAAACATATTCAATACATGGTGATATTTTCTAAATGTGTAAATTTGTTTGACGTCACTCACCCAAATTCTGGAGATATTTCACCAATTGCCATACACTCTTTTTTTCACTGGATACTGTAGTTAAATAATCTGGTCAGCTGGTTGGGAGTAAATTACACTTCTACGCAGTCTACATCCAGGTGTACAAGGGGGGAGACAACGTGTTTTATCAGTGGTATCTATAATATGATTAATGTCATCATCATGTCAATTTTTTCCTTCAAAAAGACACTAAAGCTGAATATAATGTCTACCTAGCGCTTGGACTGTGAGAGCACTGCTGGTATTTTAAACGAATCAGACAGTCTAGGAAGTAGCATCACCTGAGTAATGGTTTATTAAAATAGGCTTTGTCAAGCAAGTCTGGTTATTTATTTTTTTGCATGATTAGAAAAGTCAAAGAATTCTGGAAATATTTGAAAAACCGTGGTGAGTGTTGTCAAACTGCAATTTTTATGTCACTATATATTGATCAATTGGTTATCGGACATACACAAGCTGGGGCTATAGAGCTTCAGATGTCTTTTTCCATTGTTGCTTCATCGTAAGTAATATTGATCTTTAATTTAAGAAGAATTAACCACAGGTTCCCTGGATGGATGATTCCACCTTCTACATGAAATAATGCCTTTATGATAACAATGATCCACCATTCTTTTGGTAGCAGTTATCACACAAGCGTCATGACATTTTTCATTACAGTTGAATCAGACAAGTGTCATTAATTCTACCAACACTGTGGCATTTTAATTTGACTGATGAATTCTGGGATTCCGTGACGTCAACTTCCGGAACTCTATAGAGACAGAATTGTGAGACATGATGCTCAAGTCGGCTTGTGCTCTGCAGTGGCTGTTTAAAAGACACATGGAGCACCAGCACCACTCTTTGGACAAAACTCATACTGCAGTCAGAGAGAGTCGTTTTAGAAATCCTTCAGTTGAAGTGTCTGTGTTTGGTAAGAATAGATGTTCTTTTGACAGATAACTTTTTGGCTGTGTCTCAACACCATGCAAGGTAGTATTTCTAGGCAGGTTTTGGGTATGTAGGCTTTCACATTGGAAAAGTGAGAAAATGAATAATGCTCAAATAAAGTATGTACGTTTACTAAAAATCACTCAATTTTAGTGTGCCATTTAAGAACACTGTTCTACCACAATGGAAACCAACATTTGTATGAACTTTAATTCCATAGTTCCTGCCTGTAAAAATGTATAGCACATTATGCAGCATGGACGTCGTTAGGCCTATTTTAGGGGAGCTGAAGCCCCCCTAAAATGTTCCTAAGCCCCCCTAAAATTATAGTAACAATCATAATATTTTATAATTATATATACATATGTATATATTTCATACAAGATATCACTGAGCGCAGGTACGCACTTAACAAATAGAAGCAAGAATATGAATAGAAAAAAATAAAGGTAAAAACACAGTAGACATCATAAAGACTAAGGAAATCAAAGGCAGGGGATCTTCCAGTGAGCCAGATAACAGCAGAATTGCTGTACAAGAGATAATAAAATAAATTGAAACCTATTTAGGTTTGGTGAAAATTTTTTAGCGCTCGCTATACGCACTAATCCCTTCCTACAACCCTGGGGGC
This sequence comes from Sandelia bainsii, assembly GCA_032362345.1. Taxonomy (NCBI): domain Eukaryota; kingdom Metazoa; phylum Chordata; class Actinopteri; order Anabantiformes; family Anabantidae; genus Sandelia; species Sandelia bainsii. The sequence goes on from JAUMHL010000005.1 coordinate 23,889,687, forward strand.
TAAGCCCCCCTTGTCTTTTAATCCTAGTGACGTCCCTGTTATGCAGACAATTAGTATGCAATATAAAGTAGTATTGCAAATAGCTGCTGTGCTACTACTCTTATAACACTGTCTTTGTACAGAACTATTTTACTATTGAACATAACAGCTTGAACATGCAGCATACTTAATATGGACATCACCAGTTTATAAATACTTATAATTACTTGCAGAATGAACATAATCTAGGGAAATTGCGCAGTGTTGCAATCACACTCTTTAGAAAAAAATTTGAAAAAAAAATTCAGTGACTGAATCGTTTTGGTTAACTTCAACAGAGTGTAACAACTGTAATTTCTACAACTGCTTATTAAGGGTTTTTACTGACTTTGTTGTTATCTTTGTTGCAAAACAGTTTTTTTTTAGATCCTTGTCAATAATGAAAGCATTGGAGGCTACAGCAATGTTGTAATAATTTTTGGTTATAAATTATTACTTTTCTCAGTTTGTATTGGTTATAAAATAATCAACCTAAAAAAAAAGTCACAATTATAGAGAAGTCAGAGAATCCAGCTGAAATTGCTTGTTTTGCATGGCCAAACATCCAGAACTAAAGATATAAGATGGGGCCAGCAAATGTTTGTCATTTTTATTTGAAAGATGAGGATTAATAAATTAATGAAATCACTGCAGATTGCTTTTCAGCTATAATAACTCTGAGAAGCTATTGTCAATGAGGTTGTTGTAATAATCATATTCACTGGCTCTGAAGAATCCATTCACTTCTGTTAGCTACAATTTAGCTAATCTAAATTATGTTATACTCTTCCTCATTATGGAGTTGCAAACACTTTTGTTGTGAGTGACTCACATTCAGACAGCCAACATTAGTCAATGTGCTATTAAGAGGCTCCAGTGACATAAGAAATCCACAAAGGTGCATCTGGGTTAATCTCAATACATGGAACTAAGAAAAAACATGTAAAGTATGTATGAAATACACTACCGGTCAAAAGTTTTAGAACACCCCAATTTTTCCAGTTATTTATTGCAATTCAAGTCGTTCAAGTCCAA
>JAUMHL010000005.1:23899624-23911815 GCA_032362345.1 Sandelia bainsii
ATCCCAGAAGTTTAACTGACTTGATACTATACTCTGATTAAAAAGTGTTCCTTTAATTTTTTTGAGCAGTGTATATTTAATTGTTAGAATGGCCCAGTCAAACGCCAGACCTAAATCCTATTGAGAATCTGTGGAAAGACTTGAAAATTGTTGTCCAATACAGAGTGACAGTCAGTCTGCAAAGGAAGCTCGAAAAAATTTCAGCAAGTGTCTCTCTTATACCTCAATCAAAACATCCTCCCCAGTCTTATCTAGGTTCAGCTTGCCCTCTTTGCAGCTGCAAAGTTAGTTTTCAACCGGTTCTCACAGGAAAGAAAACTTGCTACTCTCTGCAGTCAAGGCTAAATGTCGTCATAGTTTATAACAGTGAGAAAATACACTTGGTTACACAGACACTGAAAAGGGCATAATGTGCTCATTGTTATACTTAACACAGGGAACAACAAAAGGAATTCATGAAAGTTCAAAATTTGCTACCACAGTGTATAAACATGGCTGCTGTTGTTCAATTCAATTCTCTTCACCCCTGCTTGCTCGCATGTCTTCCCAAATCAGTGAATGCTCTCCTCCTTGGTCAGTTCTGTTATGCAGTATTCTGCCAAACTGTCTACTACCACTACTAACTGAACTAAAGAGGTATTTCACAGTCTCCGCTCTATTGTTGTGCCTGTCATGACTGGCTTGAAACCATGAACCCATGGGTGACGTGCTCACCCAAATGAAAGTCTGCCCACTGTTACCTGGAAGAGAGAGCAGACACACACACACACAGGCAAAGACAACCCCTCCCCTAACACGCCAGGGGCGTCACATGCCATATGAAATTTGGATGCAAGGTAGTGCTGTTCTCCTGGCTGTGACACCAGCTGAGTCTGTTCTTCGAACTGACTCTTATACGTCTTCTTTGAACAACAATGTTCTTAGAACACAGATGGCCCATAACATCATTTCTCCAACCAGAGCCGGCTCTACCCATTTTGGTGCCCTAGGCAAGATTACGGTTAGCGCCCCGTAATCAACCGCCGATCAACCCCACCCCCCACTGGCGCACAGTCCATCCTAACCGTAACACCTAAATCTACACCTAACCCTAATTTAATTTAATAATTTAATTTAATAAAAATTAGCAGAATGTGCAAACAAGACAACATAAAAAAAATACTTTCTCAGTGCATCTGTTCAGGACAGATGTAGAGTAAATTTCCCTGTTACTGTACAGTACAAGTAAAACATGTAGCTGCAGCAGACAGAGACTTGATGTGTTCAACATGACAAAATTATTATCTAGTTGTGATCAGTGTTTCCAGATCTCACCATAGACACAGAAACTTTGAATAACTGTTCACCATCAGGTCTGTTCATCTGCTGTATTAAATCTACATGATGAGCTCATATTTCACACTTGATAAATCTGCAGAATTTGTTTGAGGTCGGATCCAGTCTTTCAATGCACTCTCTTTCTCCCACTCCTTCATATATTTGTCCATTTTTCCCAGGCATTGTCCCTCTGTCACTCTGTCAGGTGGAGGTGTGCGTGTCTTTGCGGGTGGGCGGGCAAACTTCCGTGCGAGCTGGCTTAGGCAGACAGATCCGGGCTGTTAAAGGACAAACTATCACGTTTCACTTTATTATGGAGAGAATCATGAGGGGTTCATACAGGGAGCAAAGCCAAAATTAGTAACTACACTTTAGAAAACGAGCTCAAAAACCCACGACTGATGATATTTGCAAGTGACTTTTTGTTTCTTTCTTTAAGGGCTTTAAGCTGCGCCCCCTCCAGCAAGTGGCGCCCTAGGCGACCGCCTAGTTCACATATGCCAAGAGCCGGCCCTGTCTCCAACAATTGGATGCTGAGCTTTTATCTCTGACATTTCTTGATCCAAATGTTCATCACTGACTAGTCTTGCATTAACTTATACAAAGTTGGAAACTGAAAGAATAGAGGCAGCTTCAGTCAAGGTTGTTTTCAATGAAAGAACATCATTTCCAATGAATATTGATGAATATTAATTTTAGAGACTCCTATTACCACAGGCTACATCTCACATCAGAATCAAATTCAATAACGAATGATTTCAAGTAAGTCACAATACCAAGTGTGGAACACATGAAATTATATGCATTTGACATGCAAGCTATTGGATTCAATACAGCTGTAGAACCTTCTTCAGACTATAAAGACACTATTATATGACAAAAAACATCTGCATCTTCTATGATGCACTGTCTAATGGTTAAACACAGTATAACACATGAGTAATAATAATGTTCCATAATTTCAGAGTGGTTCTGTGATGTGATTCTAAGCACTTGCATGTTACTTAGAGTCCAGTTGGTGCTATAATGAATATCAATCAATAAGAGTCCCAATAGTTTATTTAGGTGTCTTGGGCCAACCTTTACATATTCTGTACTTTTGGTGATGCTCTCGATTTTATGCTCTTCGCCTGGAGTACACCTCCAGGGAGGGTACTTTCCATTCTGTTTGACCCCTGATAAGGGCCTCAATGGCTGGAAGCATTGGGGGAAATGTCCTGTAAGGGGAATTCACAACACCCAGGTTTAGAATGTTTATGTTGGCTGGCTGCTTCCTGTATCCAACGCGGATTTGTTTGCTGCTCCTGATCGTTGGGTTTGATTTACGAATTAATCTAAACTCTAAGCTCACTCATTCACTGATTTTTGGACACCAACTGTTTTAAGAGTTAAATCAGACGCTTGTCTTACTCAAGCACTTGTTTTAAAATTCCTGCTAACTGTGTATTATCTTGTTTTCTTAGCTCCGCTAGCTGGTTCTTGTACTGTTAGCTATGGCTTCTCTGTCTCCCTCTGTCTCTCCCTCTCTGTCCTGTTCAGTTTGCCATATGTTTAGTTTCTCCTCTGCCTCCTTTAGCGGTAATGGTATCTGTACTAAGTGTAACTTATTTGTAGCGTTGGAGGTGAGGTTGGCCGAATTGGAAACTCGGCTCCGCACCATGGAAAACAAACAAGATACTCAGGCCCCAGTAGCCGCTGCAGAACCACCTAACCCGGCATCCATCCCACTTTGGATTGTGCAGCTCTTATATCTAGAAATATGACCAAGTTTATTAGACCTCCTAAACCCTGATATCCCAGAGTGGAGCCCAGGACGCAGAGTCGCAGTCTTATACGCCTCTCTGCAACTTCCTTACAGCCGTCACCCCCCCAAAACAATCAACACCCGACAGAGACTGTGTCTGCTCCTCATCCACCTAAATTATATAAATCAAAAATTAACACAAGAGGAGTGATTCATAAGAACTTAATAAAAATTAAAATGACTCAAAAAGACACATTGAAGGATTGAGGAACGGTAGATTAAGGGGATTGAGATGTACCCAATGATTTCTGTTCCTGCTAACATGACTTCTTCATCACACAAAGGCTTTGATTCTTAAATAACTAGCAAGTATCCAATGTAGAGTAAGAATTTCCCCAAAATCCTAAAGTGATTAAAAGTCCATGCAAACACAGTCTGTGCATTATGTCCATTTATTGAATTCAAAAGAAGGAACAGTATATGACAGACATGATAGCTAGATATGTTGGTAACTTTGATCACAACTTACAATGTTATCAGTGTATCATAGTTAGTGCTTTCAACTAATGCAATACAAGTGACTTCAATTTAAAGTTACTTCAATTGCGTCTCTTGATGTGAACGATCATTCGCTAAATGTTTCAGTTAAAAGTAACTAGCAAAGTAAAATTGACTTCCCTTGAAATAGATAAATCATGTAGAATTTGCATGAAATTAATGACAATATATTACTTTAAGTTTATAATAAACACACTGTGATCTCATACATCAAATTTGTGCTTGCTTATGGAAAAAAAAAAAACTTGAAAGAGAAACTGAAAATCAGAAACGGCATGGGCATCCAAAGCGTACTTTGTGGTTATAGCACCACTGTCCTTTCTGATCCCGATTGCAACAAACAAATCCTTTAGTTGGATTGTTGCTGGAAAAAAAAGTAAAATAGTTTAGTGAATAAGACTGATCCCACAAATAAACAATTCATACTTAATATGTAATCTGGGTCCTGAGAAACAATTAGCTACACCATGTGACAAAAACACACAACTGGCTAGATTCCATCTCCTCTTTTATTGCACATGGTCAACATTTTTGTTTTTTTGTGGTATTTTTTTGGTGTTTGGCCAACCTATACACTACCTTTGTGTATCCTTAACCTGTAGTATTAAATTATAACATTGATAGTAATTGATACTTTATTAAGCCCTTTATGGAAATTCTTGGGGACAGGCAGCCACATTTAAAACCAAGGGTTCTGGTCCAGGAACTGGGGGGAAACCAGGGGTCAAACCCCCAACCCTGGGATTCATAGACAATTGCCCTACCAACTGATCCATGTTCACCCTACAGTCACACACAAATGTCAGCAAGTAAAAATGGTTATGGATGGGGCTACGCTGAGCCCTGCCTATAAAATACATCTCTATGATATACTTGTTTTTCAGAAGGTCTGTTAACATTGAAGTGCTGGTTGACTAATAAGTCCCTGATTCCAAACACTGTGTACATTTTATAATTAAGAATTGTTATTGTCAACTTACACAAAGATTGACTGCCCAGTAGAGGTCACTGGGGTGTTTGCGTCACTGGTAACTGCATCAATGTAGAGATGGCTTTCACAGGTTTCCCCTGGATTGTATATCCTCAGGTTGCTCAGAAGCTCCAAGTCCCCAATTCCATTGGGATTGTCCTGGTTAAACCACTTGGTCCAGCATACTAGCCAGTACACATTAGGAGAGAAAGGTGGTGGATTTTGAGGCACCAGTAACAGTGGTGCATTTGAAAAATGTTGACTAGATTCATAGTTACCTTTCTAACTGCAGTAATCAATAGGACACATGAAACGGATGCAATGACGCTGTCTCCGGTGAGAGTTTTTACAAACGGATCCTGTACTTATGTCAGCTCTGCAGAAAAAAACAAAGCTCATGACAACTGACACATTATTACATCTTTATTACTGTTTGCATGACAATAACACTTTGTTTAGGTAATCTGCTTTTGCAGGTCAATGTTGCACTGCATTTTCTTACATAATCCATAATGCATAAAACCAGATCAGGTGGCACTAGATAGAAGGTGGTTGAAAAGACATCCTAATCTACTAATAACCAAACGAACACGCCAAAAATTGGTTATTAAAATTTGTTCAAACCATAACTTACCACATACACAATGACGCAAGCACTTACCCTGCAATTACATTCTCTGATTCTGTGGCACTAAACCTAGATTTAGTTAGGACCTCACTCTGAAGTGGATTGTTGCAGACCTTCCATGGGTTTTCATTGTGCAAAGCACTGTGGATTTCCCGAATGCCTTGTCCAAAAGGGATGTGTCTGTAAAACCACTCTGACCAACAGTCTGGACATCAATCCAGTCAGTAAAGGGGGACAGAAATAGTTCAACTAAGAAAACTCTTGAACAACCACATTTGAGATATAGCATTAGCAAAGGTTAATACCTATTAATGCCTTGAAAATGTGATAAATGTGCAGTAAGCTGCTTACGTGTGTCAGTGTCATTGAAGTAAGACTGCTGTTGATGGTGGTTTTGAGGATTGTGGGTTGTTTGTTGTCTTGGTGGTTAGGTGGTTAGGTTGATGATTGTTGGAATGATGGTTGTTTCCAGAGTTAGGATTGTTTTCGCCATTGTTGTTTCCTGAATTGGTGAACCACTGGTTATTTTGAGGGTTGCCAGGCAGTTGGTTGTCTTGAGGGTTTGGTGGATGGTTGTTGGGTTTTTGGTTGTCGCCAGAGTTAGGGTTTAGGTTATTGTTGTTTCCTTGATTGGTGGGCTCTTTGTGGTTTTGAGGGTTGCCAGATGAGTGGTTATCTTGAGGGTTATTGGGTTGTTGACTGTTTTTCAGAGTTTGGGTTGTTTTGGCCATTGTTGTTTCCTGAGTTTTTTTTAGGGTTGCCAGTCTGGTGGTTGTCATGAGGGTTGTTGGGATGTTGACTATTATTAGAATTAGGGTTGTCTTGGCCATTGTGGTTTCCTGAGTTGGTTGTCTCCTGGTTGTTTTGAGGGTTGCCAGGCTGTTGGTTGTCTTGAGGGTGTCCAATCTGGTGGTTGTCTTGAGGGTTGTTGGGTTGTTGACTGTTTTCAGAGTTAGCGTTTTTATTGGCCATTGTTGTTTCCTGAGTTGGTGGTCTCCTGGTTGTTTTGAGGGTTGCCTGGCGGTTGGTTGTCTTGAGGGTTGCCAGACTGTTGGTTGTCTTGAGGGTTGTTGGGATGTTGACTATTATTAGAGTAAGGGTTGTTTTGGCCATTGTTGTTTCCTGAGTTGGTGGATTCCTGGTTGTTTTGAGGGTTGCCAGGCTTTTGGTTGTCTTGAGGGTTAGGTTGTTGGTTGTTTTGAGGGTTGTTGGGATGTTGACTATTGTCAGAGTAAGGGTTGTTTTGGCCATTGTAGTTTCCTGAGTTGGTGGTCTGCTGGTTGTCTTGAGGGTGTCCAGTCTGGTCGTTGTCTTCAGGCTTGTTGGGTTGTTGACTGTTTTCAGAGTTAGGGTTGTCTTGGCCATTGTTTTTTCCTGAGTTGGTGATCTCCTGGTTGTCTTGAGGGTTCCCAGTCTGGTGGTATTCTTGAGGGCTGTTGGGTTGTTGATTATTTTCAGAGTTTGGGTTGTTTTGGCCATTGTTGTTTCCTGAGTTGGTTGACTCCTGGTTGTTTTGAGGGTTGCCAGACTGTTGGTTGTCTTGAGGGTTGTTGGGATGTTGACTATTATCAGAGTAAGGGTTGTTTTGGCCATTGTTGTTTCCTGAGTTGGTGGTCTCCTGGTTGTTTTGAGGGTTGCCAGGCTTTTGGTTGTCTTGAGGGTTAGGTTGTTGGTTGTTTTGAGGGTTGCCAGTCTGATAGTTTTTGGGTTGTTGACTATTACCTGAGTTAGGGTTGTTTTGGCCATTGTTGTTTCCTGAGTTGGTGGACTACTAGTTGTTTTGAGGGTTGTCAGTCTGGTTGTGTTCTTGAGAGCTGTTGGGTTGTTGATTATTTTCAGAGTTCGGGTTATTTTGGCCATTGTTGTTTCCTGAGTTGGTTGACTCCTGGTTGTTTTGAGGGCTGCCAGACTGTTGGTTGTCTTGAGGGTTGTTGGGATGTTGATTATTATCAGAGTTCGGGTTATTTTGGCCATTGTTGTTTCCTGAGTTGGTAAACTCCTGGTTGTTTTGAGGGTTGCCAGTCTGGTGGTTGTCTTGAGGGTTGTTGGGTTGTTGACTATTTTCAGTTAGGGTTGTTTTGTCCATTGTTTTTTCCTGAGTTGGTGGTCTCCTGGTTGTTTTGATGGTGGTCAGTCTGGTGAGAAAAGTTACCTGCTAAATTTGGCAGCTACAGGAAATAATTAATCAAGTCAACTACCATTGGTCAAAAAGGATTTTAACACATTCTTTTACTGGCCAACAACAAGCTAAAGAGTGTTCTCCCACAAAAAAACATCCACTGATGGAGTCAAAAGTGTCGTAGCTCAAACCCTTTTTGAGGGAAAACAAAAAGTAAAAAATAAAACAAATACCTGTATCTGCATTAACAGCCAATAAAGAAAGAAGAGTGAGGTATTAACCAGAGATGTTAGATCAGCTGCATGAAGCCATGAATAAGGCTCCATAGGCTTAGCTGTAGATGAGTCCACTGATGTGTCTCATACTTCACTACCCCTTGTATATCAGATCCTTCACTTATTTTATTTGAAAGATATCAGCTGCTGCCATAAAACATAAGATTTAGAGTTCCACAAGTTAGACTGAACAGATTTAAAAACTAAAATTTTCCCTAGTTCTGCTAAACCATAGTTTAGTTTCTCAGTAGGGCTCAGTGATGAACATGTGTGTACTACAGCTGTCTTTCCACAAGTTCTAATCAGATTAAATGTTGATTCCTGTGATAAATGTAATATGTGCATTGTTAGTTAATTAAATGTACTGTTTTGTAATGTGTCTTGGGATGCAAGATACATTTCAGAAGTTATTCTGACAATACAGTGAAATCAAATCAAATGATAACTGTTTTTCTGGAAATTTACTTACCTACAAACATGACCACAATAAGGGCAACACATAACTGAAAAATGAAAAATAAGCACAGTATTAAAATACAGGTATGCTAAATTAGTATTTAGCATGTACATTAAACTATGTAAATACAATACCCATTTAATCATTGTTGCAGATGAGGTTGGACCTTTCAGTCTGTAAGGATGCAGAAGTTGTTTTTATCAGTGGAATTAAATCACAAAATAAAATGACACATAAAAATTTGCATAAAAGAATTATTTTAAAGAAGTCATCATGAGATATTAAGATAATGTGAAGTACAGCACAAAATACTGACCAATCTGGTGCTTGCTGCTGTTGGTATCAGAAAAGAATCATATGCAGTGACCTTCTCTCTGTCCCAGTAAGAAATAGCTTTGAACTTAAATAGTTCACTGAGATCACGAAGACATGCATTAAATGTTATAAGTAAACACCCACATGTACTGGATTGGTGTTATACACCCAAAATATCTTAGTGACTCATTAATAATGTAACAAATTGTTCAAATTATCTTTCACACATGGAGGAAGAGAGACAATTATTGCATTAAAACAAATGTTTTTTATTCTTGTGTTGGCACTAATATTGGAAACATAGTTCTGATTTTATGGCATACATAATCTGCTCTCCTCAACCTTTTTCCAGCAGGAGCAGACACCTGTTCTCAATGACAAATTAATAAAATAAAATAAAAACACAGACAGATGCAGTTAGCATTTTCCTTTTTTTCTGGAGTTGGTCAACCAAAACCAGACATAAAATCACATTGAAGACAGTTTTTATAAGATAAGATACCCAGTGCTGGATTTTCAGCCTAACCTCATGTAAATGCTACAGCATAAAACACAAGTTACATGTATAATAAACCAGATGGACCATTTCTAGTAATTAATTTAAAATAAGGGCAAACTTCTGCATGAGACTAGTTGTGGGAGAGAAACAGCTGTTAAAGGTGGAGCTGATTTTAACCACTTTATGTACTAGCAGATGCTCATTCCATAATAATACAATCATAATTTGCTGTATTAGTTATTCATATTGTGTACCAAGAATCTATGATGCAAATAGTAACTAAAGCTGTTAAATAAATGTAGCAAGTAAAAAGTACAGTTTTTCTCTCAGAATTTTTGATGGAGTAAAAGTAAAAAACACATAAAATGTAAATATTCCAAAGATTAAGTAAAGTACCCTAAAAGTATACTTATACTATACTAGTACAGTACGTGACACAGTATCAGGGGCTGTATAAGACATATTACTTTAAACTTTCACCAACATCAGCAGAATTATCCTGTGGAAAGTGGAAACCTCACATGTACACACTGACTTTGAAAGAGACTGAAACGTGCTGTTTAAACCTTGACCACTTTCAGAGGAAGATTAATTACACACCAACATCATGCACCACACTTCTATCAAAGGAATTTATTAACACTTACATTAGAGCATTGTACTGGGGTATAATTTACTAATTGACCTAATCACCTTAAATAGTGCCCTAGATATCTGTTCCAAATATTTCTGTCTTGGCAGTAACGTGGTGGAACTCACCTTGGATCTATGGCTACATTCTGTTTCACATAATGGATTGAAAGAACCACTTTTAATAATCGGATGACTACTTGACCACTATTGTTGTACATTTGGCTGGTGTCCACCTCATTGAGGTGTAGCATTACTCTGCTGTTCTTCTTCTTCTTCTACTTTTGGCTTTCAGTACGTCCATAAACCTCCTCTGAGGTCTTCCTCTTTTCCTCCTGTCTGGCAGCTCCATACTAAACATTCTTTGTCCAATACATTCACTATCCCTCCTCTGCACATGTCCAAACCATCTCAACCTTGCCTCTCTAACTTTTTTTCCAAACACAACAGCTGTCCCTCTGATGTACTCATCACAACATAAAGCTTTTGAAATCAATACCTATATGTATGTTGGAACTGTACCATTTTTCATGTGTTTTTTCATTCACTGTCTGCTACGCCATGTAGCACGTAGCCTACGTGTGAAGATAACTGGATGTTGAGTCATGGCAACTGGCCTTATTTCTTGTTAGGCTGAAATGTTTCACTACTCATTCAAATAGATTCAACCTAACAAAGAAGATGTCCAGTTTCCATGATCCAACTTCCAGATAAATTCACCTGGATGACTGAAAATCTTCACCAATATGTGTGAAGAGTTTGTGCCACAGCTTGTGTGTGGTCATGTGACTGCATGGCTATATCTGAATGGTGAAACAGTCATGTGGTAGATCCACTGGCGGCATCACTCTGGCAAAAATAAAGCAATGTGTAGAATAAATTGTAAAAAAAAAAGTAATGAATCGATTGTTGCCCAATGTAGTGTTTCTTCTTCACAAATCTACTCAAGTAAACGTAAAAAGTATGGTGCAGTAAAACTATTCTCTACTCTACTCTGCTCTACATTTTTTTTCCAAAAGTTAGTTAAGTCAATGTAACGGAGTAAATGTAACTTGTTACGACCCACCTCTGCACCTACCGCACACCTCACCACTGTCTCGCTGTCCTCATACATGTCCTGCACCATCCTCACATACTTGTCTGCCACTCCTGACTTCCTCATAGAGTACCACAGTACTTCCTCTCTTGGTACCCTTTCATATGATATGATCAGGTAGATTAAAGTGTGTATGTAAACCTGGGGTGAAAGCAGTTATGTGTGTATCCCACAATCATTTTGCTGTTTTTGTTAGCACCAGCATTGGTGCATGCAGGTTGCATCCAGGAGAAAGAAATGCTACAGGACACAGCATCCAAGTGTGTAAGCAAAGAGGCTGTAGAAAAAAAAATTGTGCCATGAACCAAATCAAATAAAACTTGAGAACCAAAAAATGGTCTGACCACAAGTAACTAACAGTGAACTGAGTGGTGACAGTGGCTGCTTTGTGAGATTTGAGAAAAGTTAGCTGTAAGATACAGTATGAGTAAATTGAATTAAATGATTGTATTTTAATGCTGGGTGCTTAGTTGTTTTTTATTGTTTAGTTTTATTTGAATTTTAGCTACTGCACAAAATCGCTTTCTCTACTAACATGCTGCACACACATACAGAATTTGCTTAAAGACCTGGTTTCACCTGTCAGTCACATGTTCCAGAAGTGGAGCATGTGACTGAAAGGTGTTTCTTGTTGCCCAGGTATGTCCTGTGAGATCAATTGTTCCAATAATAGCTTGCTCTAAATGACTACTCTCAGTTTTAGCTTTGGGTTTTACTTTTGAAGACTTCATCTATTGTTAAAAAGGACAAAATAACATAAAAAACAGAACTGTCAAAAGTAGAAAAACAAGTCATATTTAATCAGAGAAACAAGGGAGAAATAATCAGAAGCACTACACAAACATAAGGCATATAGTAGCTAATGCAAAAATTTGGAATGTGCTGCATAAGAAAGAAACCACTGGTGCACTGAGCAACATATAAAGAACAGGCCGGTATGTAAGTGAAAAGATTCAATTCAGTTTATTTATATAGCGCCAAATCACAACAAAAGTCATGTGAAGGCACTTTACACTGTAAGATTTAAGACCTTACAGAATATAACTATATAACTATAAATTATAGAGAAAACCCAACAATCCCACTTCAACAGCATTAGGTTAGAGTGGAGAGGATGGACCCCAGATGTTTGGGATTTTGTTAGATCTAGAAGATGGAGGAGGAAAGAAAATCCCTGTGAGAGAAGTTTAAAATAAAAACATTATAGTACCTGATACTTTATTAATAGTATCTTTGTGGAAATTCTTGTGGACAGGCAGCTGCTTTTAAGGTGCCAAGAGCTGTCCTAAGACATGACCAGAATGTGAACCACTGATCCTGGGATTCATGGATGACTGCTCTACCAACTGAGGCATAGCCACCCAAAACACATATACAGCTCTGGACAAAATTTAGAGGCCACTGCAAAATTATCTGATTATCTGATTTTGCTATTTAAAGGTATATGTTTGAGAAAAATTAGCATTTATGTTTTATTCTATAAACTACTGACAACATAAGTCCCAAATCCATCCATTTTCTTAACCGCTTGTCCTCGTAAGGGTCACGGGGGGTGCTGGAGCCTATCCCAGCTGTCATCAGGC
>JAUMHL010000005.1:23920452-23936173 GCA_032362345.1 Sandelia bainsii
TATAGTGCATTTTAGGTTCATCCTGAAATTTCACCCGAAAGCCGAATATCCCTAACTTTTTGTGAGTAGTGTATTTACTTCTCAGTCTGTACCTTAGAACAACTAGAAACACAAAAAGTGGTTTCTTGGCTACTTCCACAAAGACCATTCCTGATCTTTTTTTTTCAGGCTATGTAAGGATCAACTTTGCATCCAGATGAAGCTGCCAGATGCTGAGTCAGGTCCTTGTTGGACCGGAGTCTTAAAGAAGAAACTCTGAGAAACTTCTAATCAGATTTTGAGACCAAAACAACAACTCTAATGGTGGGCTAAGACTTTTGCACAGTACTGTACACCTGTGTCAAAGTCAACAATCAAGAGAGGCTTTCACCAGAAGAAATAAGAGTGGATTTACCATATAAAGCACTGGTCTCAAAAACAAAAAGACCAGATTAGAGTTTGCTAAAAAAAATGTTCTAATCCTGCAGAGCCAAACCATGTTATGGACAAATGAGAAAAAGATGAACTTGCACCAGAATAATGGGAGAAGAGCTCCTCATGATCTGGAGCTACCACCTCATCTGTGAAGCACAGTGGAAATGCAATGGTGTGGGCAAGTGTGGATGCCAAAGAAACTGGTTTTCATTTATTTATTGATGTGGTGACAAAAACAGCAGGATTAATTCTGACATGGGCTATAATGTATTATCTTCTCCCTAAACTTTTGTCTCTATAAATAAATATGGTTGTAATTCCTTTATGGTTCATTCAGTATCTTTGCCCACATCCCAGTCTAAGCTTTACATACATCTTGAATGTTTGATGTCCTATTTAAATTAAATTCACTGTGGTGGGGGTGCAGAGCCAAAATTATGAAAATTGTGTCACTATCCAAATACTTACAGAACTGTAGAATACTTATAGAACTGACTGACTAAAGTTCACCGCTCAGCCAAAACATTACAACTATCTGGTGACTTTAATAGGTGCAGACCGGTCAGAGCGCCCTCGCTTACCCCCACAAGCTGATCGGTGTATGTTGAATGATAGAATCTGGTGTTTGAAATAAAATAAAACACAACTGAAAATATTTAACCTTAAAAAAAAAAAAAAAATCAATAAATCATCATCATCATGACTTTACATTGCTCATTTGTGTTATCACACAGATTCAAATATTGTGGAGAGCAAAACGTTTTATTACTAACACTGGAATAGTTAAATTTGTATATTATTATACAGAAACTAACTGCTTTACAAAAACAAAATGATACAATATCACATGTATGTACAGTGTAGTAAATATACCATCTCAAATTGTACACAAAGTATTTACAATTGTCACACATACTGCATTAAAAACAAAACTCAGACTAATACACTACAGACATTAGGTTTTGCATAACATCAAATAAAACATGCCACATTTTGAGGTTTTTCATCTTACAAACCCATGACTGTTTTTAAATTAGTGCAAGTCAACCACTTGTTAAAGAGGTTATGGACAGATAATCCTCAGTGTTTCCATTCACACACACACTAGTCAAACTAAAACCTGGAAACGATGGCAATCTGCTAAAATGGCCCTCAAAAAAATAAAAGCTTCCCTTCAGATTTTTCCTATTTGTGTTTTCTTAAAGGTAAATGATTCTATGATCCAGTTCGTGAACAATTTTTGAAGAGAAATTAAGGAATGTACCTTTAAGACAAGGTGGACTGAGAGAAGAGACGTTTCTGTTCACAATCAAATCAGAAGAAATTGGTACTTTTACAGTTTCAGCAGCCCGGGCTATAGATGCTAAAACCCTTCTGCACCTTTTTAGCAACGGCTGCAAACATCCTGGATGTTAGAAAGTGTGATTTTAACAGCTTCAAGGTGATTAAAGTCCATGTTTGATGGATCTAGGGTTAGGCCTATTTTTTTGAGACACTTTTTATCTAGTGATCGTGGATTGACTGAATGGACTGTGTGGACAGAAATAACATAACATGTCCCCTAAAACGACTGCAACACAAGAAAATTTAATTCAGCTATGGACTGATTCACAAATGTATCCGTACAGTGACGCAAACACCTTCTCTGAGCAGAAGACGAGTGGAGACGCTGCTAGGACGAAAAGAAAGTCAGAGTTGTGCAACAATACTCAACTCTTGCCATGCATAGATGTTAGGGCAGGATAGGAGCGTTTAGACGAGCCAACCCAGGCCGAGCTGCAGACACAGGCACGGCTGCTTTACACGTTTAAAATCAATTTACGATAAACTGTGGGATCATTCCCACAGCAAACTTTAGTGTTTCAAATCTGGCAGAGGCCAGACAGCCACTGGTCACCAGTCACTTGTCAAATGTAATCCATTATAATGACCATCGCGGTCACAGCTGTACTTGTGAGACCAATACTGTAAAAGTGATGTTTGAGAGGTAAAAAAAGATCCAATAACGTTTATCATTACTACAGCTCAGAAAGGGAAAAATCCAGCCATCCCTTCAACTGAGGAATTCCATCGGTCTACGTCAGCTGGGTCAGTGGTGTGATGACCAGCGTCCTGTACGATGGCACAGACTGGGAGCTCTGGAGTCAGTGCTTGATGGACAGACCTCCAAAACCAGATGTTTAAGGTTTCACATGTGTGAAATATTTCCCATTATTTCTGTGTGGAGAACCTTCGACACTGTGTGCGAGGAGCAGCGTTTTTTGTCAAGACTAAACTGCAGCTACAAGCGACAGCTGCCACCAAGCCTCAACTTCTTAGATCAGATACTTTCAGAAGTGGCCAACTGTGATTACACATCAAACTGAGGTTTCAGAGAAGTTTGGCTTAGTGTCAAAGTTTATTATTTAACTTTGGAAAGAGTAGTTTGACAAAACTCACTGGCTTCTTCCAAAACTTTCTACTTTGTTCTTGCCTAAATGGCTCACAGAGCTGACTGGGAAGGAGCCAAACAGGCTTGTGTTTCTAAAAAAAAAAAGAAAAAAAAGACTGTTTTTAACTCTTAACTAGAAAAACTCTTAGCATTAATGTGAACCTCAATGATACGTGTCAAAGTGCTTTTGTAATGTGGGTCCAGCTCAGACTGTTGAGGTGAAACAAATGGAGGTGTGTGTGTGTGCACTGCCTCTTTTCTAAACAAATGGTCACTGGAGGTCATCAACAAGAGCTAAGTTTCTCTGCTGACAGGCATTTAAGGAGTTGGCTTCATATTGCACCGAGCTGATGCGGCAATGCATTCTCCCTATTTGCTTGGCAAATAAAATCGGTGGTTGACAAAGGAGCTTAAGAGTTGAGGATTATTGCCTATTACACAATTTTCCTTGTCACTGTGTAAACACATTAAAATGCTATGCTGCTGAAATTACAGTTCGTACTAAAAAAATAGCTAATGAAAAAACAGGTAAATAAAAGCAAAATGCACAAAAAAACCACAAAGGACACAAAAGCTTTGAACTACTTACATGGTTACGTTTCCCCTAGTGTTTTTCACTCTTCATGTAGATACAGTGAAGTGTTGGAAAAGAAGAAGATTTGTGTAGCGCTATCTAGCTGTACAGGATAAATACTTTCAGGCAACAGGGTATATGGATGATTGTATACTTGACGATCATTGGAGGCTGGTCGTGGCGCAGCTCGCGTGAACTCGTGTGGTGATATGAACGCTCGCCTCCATAATTAGTACCTGTTCTTTGTCCCCAGCAAGGTTCGACTTTTACTTTACAAATTGTACACATTGAAAACCCCTGACAAAGGCACACCATGGAGAAAACGTTGACATTGAAATTAGCACTAAGGACTAGTTATACATAATCTGTCTATGTAAAATATGTACAGGACAGGGAGAGGGGACCTCCAGAGTCAAAGTCCTGTCTCATAGATCCAACCCCTCCCCTTCACTGCTGCTGTCATTTTGGTCCATCGCTGACTCACGAGCGTTTCGCCAAGGGACGTGTGATGGGTCAAACCTGAACCATAAGAATCAGAATTCCTTTTTTCTGGATCCTCCCTGTGTCAACTATCAAACTTTCTTCCATCTGCCTTTTCTGTAGTTTTGTGTATGATGTCCCTCAGTGCCGCTGAGCACCATCCATGTGTGAAGAGGAGCGGAAATATGGACCTCTAGGTTTAGAGGAGAACCCGGAGCTGCTCCTCCACCACCACATGCTGTCTCTCAGATAATATTCCTCCTCAGTGCACAACACAAAATCACTTGTTCTCCTGCCAAAGCAACAAGCATGAAGAAGGAGGAAATATAAAAAGTGGAGTGCAGCATGAGGCCTGGCAGGCTGAAGGTGGGGCGCAGAGGAGGAGGTGGATGAGGGTGGGGGTGTGGGTAGGGTGGTGTTCTCTAGCTCATCAGACAATCTTCTTAATGCTGGGTCTCTTAAAGCTACCGGCGCTGCGCTGCTTTTGGACCTGACTGGCTGAACCGTGGCGGGTGCGACCCCCGCTGGACAGAGCAGAGCTGGGGGACAGCTGGACGTTCTCCTTGTCCACACCTGGAGGACCGCAAGAGGTGGGGGGTGGGGGCACATGTGGTACTGTTAGAAAAGCTGGAAGTGTCATCATTAACTGTCTGCAACCTTTTCAGGACACAGTCTAAACTCTCACTGACACTGTCTGTCTGTTGTAGAACTAGCTCATAGCAGACATGAAGAAGTAGCTAACAGTCCTGAGTTAATATGGCAAAGTATGAAAAATTATATATAACTTTACTTGCACAACATGCAAACATTTTTATTCTTGCCCACTAAGGCCCAAAACATGGTTCAAGCAAACAGACGCTTCGACCTATGCAAGACTGATTTCACGCATTGCTGCGTTCTTGAGTGTGTCACATGAAAAATGTGATACGAATGCAAGCTGCAGTTTGTGCGTTGCTATTAGAAACTCTACAGCATGAAACCATGAGACATAGCTGAGCCTTTCTGGTTAGGTCATTAATCTGCTCAAAACAAGCTCGATGAATGTGCCAGTATTTAATACAGCACCTAGTCACACATTGCCCAAAGGATGACGTTTGGGATATGGAAATGCTCAGATTGTTCAGTAGCTTATATCGTCACCTAGTGGACTGAGCCCGATCACCTCCATAGGTATGTAAGAGTGCACGCTGACTATGTTCAGCAGCAATGTGCATTAGTTCCGACTGGGCCAAGATTTGTCATTTGTGTTCATGTATTTGTAAGAACCATGCTTGGGGCCTAACAGTTTCCATGTAGCCATGCAGAGTGTCAGATGAGGGTCTGTGTTTGTGTGGTTTGTGAGACCTGGCGAGTGCTGCGAGGTGGCCAATGAAGTCATGGAGTTGGAGAGGTTGAGATTGGCAGTGATGCTGAGCTGGCTCTGGCTGGTGGGGGGATAGGGGGACGTGGGCGTCCTCAGTTGCTCCTCTCCCCGCTCCTCGTCAGCCGCCGGCAGGTAGCTGTCAATCAATGCCTCCAGAAACTTGACAATCAACTCGGCGTAGTCCGGTATCTGGGTTTGCTGCAGGGTTGGCAACTGTTAGGCTGATAGATCTAACATCAGCGTTAGATTAGCGCTGATCTAATGTGTTCATTGAGTGTAATCTAATGATTTACAGCCCAGATAAGAAGTGTGTGGACAATTACGTTTCTGTTCTTTGAGCTTCAGCAAATTCAATCTGAAATCAATTAAATAATACATTAAAAGTAGTAAAGTCTTAGGTTTACAGGATAAAGCTGATGAGTTTCTCTAGTTTTGTAATCCTTACCAAATCCCTCAAAGAGACCAAAAACAACAACGCACTGCACACTTGGCAAATAAAAGCAGACATGTGGCTCAGAGAGCTAGAAAAATACTGATAATCGCAGACCTAACCTATTTTCTCACTCTGCCTGAAACTCTGTTTTATCTCCCGTCTCTTTAAGGTTCCTCCTCCCCCTGAAAAGCCTAGTCCCCTCCGATTGGTCAGCGCCCACAGCCCTGAACAAGAACCACCTACCAACTCCAAACAGTGTTTCAAGTAGTGAACCGTCAAACACTTATTACTTAATATTTTTTAAGTGTAAAAACATATTTTAATTTAGCTGCATTTAATAAATACTGTACAAATACAGCAAGTGATGCAAACAAAGTTTCACATCACTCTATACAATTAACAGCCTCTCCATTATCTGTGGCATCAATAATTTTCCTTTCTGAATTATAAATATTGATTTCATGAAGAGCTGAAGAATGGGCTGACAAGTCTGCCTTTAACTTCCTTTACAATAAATTATGTCAAATACATTTGGTGTTTCAAAAACACCCTGCTTTCACTGGCTGAAATGTGCCTGTCTATGATAACAGATGTAATAATTTTCAAATACAAATGCATAAAATTTTCTGCACAGGGCAACATAGGGAGCTGGATGCAGTGTTACTAGAGGCATTGCTGTGCATCCTCTCTGCTATTGCTGTGTGTGTGTGTGCTTCATATATCACCACAACAACTGGCAGGCTGGTTTGTGTGTGTAGTGTAATTGCTTAGTAAGGCGGTTTTCTACTGTCTGGCAGCCAAGTGTGCCTGAGAGAGAAGGGAAAAAAATGACAGGAGGAAAGGATAGCTCATACCTTAGAGAAGGGTCCAGCAAACCTCCAAAGTCCATTAAAGCCAAAACCTGTGAAATAAGCAGAGAAGGACAAGGGGTGACTTACAAGAGAACAGAGATGTTATCCACTTCACTTGACTGCCACGGTTTTTAGAAATGTCATATTATGCTGAACAGCCAGTGAAGTTAACATGCTTGTCCTGTACAAAATGACAAAAGTGTGTATTACTTTGTAAATAAGAGGGCTGGTACTGGGGGGGTGACTCCTCGTGGTACACCACACTCTGGACGATGCCGTGGACAGGATTCAGGAGGTTGGTGTCTTGGCACATGGACAGGACAGTGTTGATCTTGGAGTCTAGCAGGTTGTGGCTAAAGACAAGACACACAGAGCCACACTTTTAGTTCAGTCTGTATAAATTGTACTACAGCATTCTATGTGCATGAACTAGGGCTGACAGTTTCTGTGGTTTTGATTAAATGAGACTTGCGCCTATTGTAATAGCACAAGTATTTTTATATTATGTAGCTGATGGTTGGTTAAACTTGTGGTTTCTTACAAGACGTGGGCTTATATTTGGTTTTGCAGAGTCACAGTTAAAAAGCTGTCATACTTAGCTAATCTCAGCCATGTACTGGGTCAAGGCTTTACATCAGACTAGAGGTCTTGACAGGTCAAAAAATAACAGGAGCAAAGCCATGGAAAACCAAACTCAACTTGTGCATAAACTTTCAAAAAAGCACCTTGCCGAGTTCTTTGTTGTAACTAGGCAACCACTGAATCACTATCCTTACACTACATAAAATAAACACGTGGGGGGCATAGGCTCTGGTTCTAATTGACAGTAAGAGGCTGTTCTCAAATACACTAGACTCAGAAATAGAGATCCGTGTGGGTAAATGAGACAGTCAGAAAAAAGAGATCACAGGGAGTATCACCAGGTGGCCCAAGAGCTTTACCTGTACCTTTTTTTAAGGATGGGTCAGGGACAGTTTGACAATTGGCTACTCACACAACTGGGAAAACCTTTGGGAAGACAACACTAGCTTCAGCCAAGTACTCGTAGAGAATTCGCTGGTCAAAGTCATCAGTGGTGTACTTGACCTGAGTGGCCTGTGAAAACAGAACAGAACAGTCTATGAAACAATAAAGCCAGAGACTAAAAGCATTTGATTACAATTAGTCATGTTCCTCTGGCTTGAACTGATGGGTCTCCTCACCAGCACAGTGAGCAGCAGAGCCTGGATCTTCGGGTCAGTGAGAACCTCCTCATCCAGCAAAACATTGGACTCTGATACAGACACTTTACGAAGGTGAGAGTTTGCAATTCTTTGCGTCTCTGTAATTATAACATGGAGGCATTACATTAAATATCTCCATCATATCAGAAGTAGAAGGAAATGCTAGAACTGTATTCTCACCTATCTCGTAGTCGTTCTCTGCTACACGCCTCATCTTAGGAGGGGTGGTCATACCCGACTCCATCTCTGGTCTCTTTGGTGCTTTGGAGTCTGATATGAGATGATCAAAACTCTTCCTGGTGCCTGAGTAACAAATAAACACATTAACAATCTGGAGGATTTGTTACTGTTCCTCCTGAGGAGATATCAAAATGTACTGTACAGAGCTACGGGATAAGTCCTACCTAAAAGCTTCTTGGTATTGGCCTGTGAGGGCTGACCCATGTCCAGGCTCATGGACTTGCGTGTTCGTGGACTGATCTGGCCAACAGTGGGGTAGTGATGGGCTGAGAGGTAGCGCTCTGAAACCTGAGGTGACGCCCATGGCTGAGTCTCCCGAAGAGTTCTGAGAGGAAGGTAAATGGACAAAGGTCAGGAAACACAAAGACAACAGGACGAGTGATTTAAAACTGAAAACATGGACAATGGATGATACAAACCAAATACTGTTCCTCAGAATAACCCATTGATGATTTATTGTTATGGTGATTCTTCAGACCTTTAAACTATAATAGTGTTCTCTTTGTAATGAGCCCAACTGGCTGTATGGTTTCATTGATTTTTTTTTGCCTCAGCTAAGATTTTGTTCTCTAGCAAAAGTCACACAAGAGACAGTTTGAATCAACTCTCTAGAGATAGGAGTGAAGATATGGTGTTGAAACAGCTGTGGAACTGTACAGATTATAAGAAAGCTTTATGCTGCACAAAGGAGATTTAGAGTTACACAGACCAGGCAGCAGAAAATGAAGGAAATGTTCAGGAGGGATAGAAGGATTTTTAAGATTCTTCTGAAAATGGACAAAACAACCGTTCTCTTTACTTTATATTGTCCACTATGACCATGCTAAGCAACCACTGGTCAAATGTTGAACCAAAAAACTGAAGGAATTAGGATTTGATCAAATACAAGTGCCTGCATCGTAAAGAGATCAAGCTCATGAGGGTGACCAACAGACTGATTTGAGCGTGTGTGTTGTGTGTTATTTCTCATATATTCAGATAACTGGTATCAGGTTCAGACGAGGTTTTTAAGATAAGAAAAAAAGGGAAACTTACACAAGAGGTTGTTCCACATTATTAAGCAAGTCACAGTTGTCATGCAAAATGGGGAAGAACAAAGACTTAACTGAGAAAAGATAAGTAGAAAATAGTGCAGTGTTTCGCAAGAGGGCATAAAACCCACAGAATTTTGTGAAAACTGCAAATCATCAAACTGTTACAGAGCATGTGTGATTCAGAGCACAGATGAATTTGGTCAGATTAAGTATTGTTGCTGTCAGACATGTTAATAGTGTTAAAGAGCAGCTATAAAAAGCCTGTTGAGCAGCAAATAAAACTTGAGGCAGCACTTGGCAGTCGTGGATAAAGCTGTGTTTCAGCTCCCTAACCACAGCAGAAACGGAACTAGGGAGGAAGTACAGACTTACAGGTTCGATGCCTGACAGAGATGTTCAAGTAATATCAAAAATGGGCTTGTACATTAATAAGTAGATGGATCTGTAATTTCTTTTTTTTGGAAGAATAATCTATTCATGCAACACACAGCAAGTTTTTATTAGTTCATTATGACATCTTTGAATGAAATTGCAATCTGTACAATAATTGGAACAATGCAGATTATGTTCATTTGGAAAAAAAGAAATGTACTGTTGTTATCAGTAGTGTTTGCTTGTAATAACTTCAACATTGTAAAATATTATTGAGCATTTTAAATCTGTGTAGAAAACACTAAGAAAAATGTCTTCTTCATAATCATTTGAAACACAGCCCTCAGTTTTTCCCTCTGATCACTGGCTCACCTGCAGCTGGGATCAGTAATGTGACTGGAGTAGGTGTCCATAGGCACTGGGTCCATGGACAGGTCAGAAATCAGTAGTGACTTCCTGTGTTTGAGGCTGCAGCGACTTCGGACCTCCTCAGATACAGTGAGCAGGGCTGTGACAAACAAACAAAGAGGCGGGAGGGGGGGTGACCCAAATGAACCAAACTACAATAACAAAGAACAGCTAAATGTCCACACATAAGGAAGTACACACAAAATGAAAGTCGGCGTGTTACGTACCAGCCAGATAGGCCACGCTCTGAGTGTTGACCTCAAACTTGTCACATTTCAGATGTTTGCTGATGAGAGCCAACAGTGTATGCAGGATTCTCACTGTCCGTGCTACTGTGGTGGGTGATGGGTGTCTGTAGCCTAGAGACACAAGTTAGAGACATAACGGCAGACAATCAGAGACAAGACACTGATTGAAATGTTGTTTGGCACACATTCATACACTCATTACACCAACAAAGGACTCATTTGTTGAATGACTGCATGTGAATGCTTATCTGTATTAGCAGCTGCTTCACCTTTGAGTAGGTGGCCCACCAGTGCAAAGTTGAAGTTGGCACTGAAGTTGAGGCCCACAAAGTGATCCATCTGCTTACAGTGCCACTCTAAAGGACGCCGTATCTCCATGAACACTTCTTCTGGACTCTGGAGCAAATGATGAGGAGAAGAGGTGGATGAGGAAGGTGTACTGGGTAATGTCCATTAGTGGCTCCACTGAAATCCAGTTTTCACAAGACTCCTCATGTATTACAAGTTACAAAATAAGCTCTGATGCTACTTTCAATTAAAATTATTTTCTGTACAGGGTGTTAAAAGGGCCTTTTTGGTTGCTTTGCCTCACTTGCCACACATTTCAATGTCAGTCCCACAGGTCATTTTAGCTCAGCCACTCAAGGCTCAGTATATTTCGACCACCCAGGTTGTAAAATATACCAGGCTGTGTTCTGTCCCTGCTACAAAGTTGTGATGCAGACGTGTTTAGAAATGTTTGCAATTCTATAAAAAATCCAAGGAGAACCCGTGCTTACTGGGATGTATACTGCGTGTTTGTACGTGTTTCACCTTGTCGTTGAAGACGCGCATTGAGTCGAGAGTGTGGAGGTTCTGCTCCAGCAGGGCGGTTCCGGCAGAGTACAAGTTTACTTCATCCAGCTGCAGCACAGCGACTGCCACCCAGAACAGAGCTTTGTGCATGGGAGACTCCTGCAAACACACAGGGTGAATGTCAGCTATATATAAAGTTGCCTTTTATTTTAACACCAAGACTTCATTCATCTCAAAATAATGAGATAACATCTAAAAACACATTGTTCATTTGGAAGATATTTAACAGACAAGCAGTTCGGCTGAAGGTTTTAGGTACATCTACATGGTTGCATACTTTGCTGAGTAGAGGCTGTAGCTTGGTCAGAGCAATGACTGTGGCCTCTATTAATACTTGGCTGTTGTAATTGTCTGGCCCCTTCAGACAGCTCTCCAGACCCTGTGACATAACACAAAGAAAATGAGTCAGCAGTGAAAAGGCAACAGAGAAAATGAGGTTTCATACCATCAAGTGTCAAAAAAAGAAAAAGAAATCTACACTAATAATTAAGAGTCTAAGGTGCTGTTTATTGTTCATGAGCACAGGTCTGACAGGGAGGGTTGCATAGATGAATGTGTGCTCTCACCCGGTCTATGCTGAGCAGAGGGCTGGCTTTGCTGAGAATTCGAATGATCTGCTTGATCTGGCTGTGGCTCACTCTCTTACTGATGCAGCCAAACACCACCAGTGCTCTGGGCTGGAGAGACGGGTTGTACTGGAATGCAAACCTGGAGTCCAAACAAATAAAATCATGTATGAGCACATTCATGTTCTTAGCACACCTAGCATTAAAAAAAAGAATTGTATGAGCTGGGGATGGGTTATACTTTTGTGCGAGCTCTGTCCATTGATCTAACCACTTGCAGGCTGGGATGTCCCTCATACAAGCCTGAGAAAACACAGTGCAGAGTAAATATACTGACAGAAACTAACAGATGTCAGGTGACAGTCTTTTTGCTATATGAAATAAATGAGCTAGGTGGACAAACAAGGAGTGAAACTGATGTCCAGTAGGTTTGACTTTCTCTGCTGACCTCCATGATCTCCAGTAAGGCCTCAGTGACTGTCTCCAGGGACGACAGGGCAAATGTCTCCCTCTCGTAGGAGCCAGGTGAGAAGGAGCGGTCTCTGTAGCTGGAGCGGAAGGCGATGACAGCAGCCGATTTGACTTTGCTGATGCCAAACAGCAGGTAGAACTTGGGCAGGGAGAACTCAGTCAGGCTCAGCCTCAGGACCTGCTTTGTCTCCTCTGGAATTATTCAACACAAAAACAAAGATTTATTTTGACAGGATAATGGCTTTTATTTTTTGTATGTGCTCCCCATTGCTATATAGAATATGACAAAAGGCTGATGCTATGGCGACAGGCTTAAACACAGCTGAAATAAGTCCTCACCACTGAAGTTGAGCTGCGAGCAGGTGCAGAGGGAGTGGATGATGTTGATAACCAAACCGTGGGTGGAAGCCCTGAGGGACAGCGGCCCGGTGGCTACAAGCAGGGTCACAACATGGAACAGGTAGGGTAAGTGGGCTGCAACATCTAGGGAGTTGTTGAAGGATAACATGAGCATGTAGCGTGCCAAGATGGCGATGTCGTCCCACATGAGGTGCTGCTCCAGCGTGGGAGTTGGTGACAGGCACGTCTTGTCTATGATCTTGCACATCCGACCAATAACCTGACGGAAAAAAATAAGAAAAGACAGATATTAAACCATCAGAAACAAAAGCTGAACTCATATTAGTGATGATGATTGCTTTGGTTTTTGTTTTCTGGGTCAGTGAAGGAAGGTAAATAACCACTAACAGAGAGGCATCATGACAAATCTCACACTGTTTCACTGCAAAACCAGGTGGCAACAACTCTGTCCACATGATCTACCAAACGCATCATAAATTCCTCACACACAACTTCATCAACTTATAAAAACATTCATTTGGAGTGTAATGAATTTAAGCCCATCGTTTCCTCTCTTTTAGCTCTGTTTTTGATTTCCACCACCCCTGGTGGAAATATCTGTCTCTTTTGCTCTACTATTCTCTCTGTTACTTTCCATATGTGTCTGGTAGTAGCAGGTAGTAGATAGTGACTTTATCAATGAAAAAACCTGCCTGATGGTGCTGGAAATGAGAGTAATCAGAAGAGAGTAAAAGAAAACCAATGAGCTAAAAAGGGCTAAAAATGCTCAGTGGCTCTGAAGTAATAATTATCTATGCCTTTAGCACTAACAGCCATGCTTTTCACATTACATTTAGCCATTTGGCAGACGCAAATTACACTTAAACACACAATGAACAACTTGGGGTTCAGAGTCTTGCTCAAGGACACTTTCACATTGCCAGGACGAACCGGGAATTGAACCACTGACCCTGCGGTTCATGGATATCTACTTTACTGATATCCACTCCCTCTGCAGCTGCCACAATCATTAGATTTGTTTTTAATCTAAAAATACAGTACATGCTCTAGGGGTGCAGCCATTGGTCAATGTTGTCCAGTAAAACTGACGACCAATTTAGCTGCTGCCCAATTTAATTGTCGACTAGTTGGTGACATTGTGTGTTTTTATAAATGTTCTCCAGCTGACTCCAGCTAAGCTGCTCAGCTGCTCTGGGCTGAATTCTGATCATAAAAATAACCAATTTACACTGCCTGTCTGTGCATGTCTCTTTGGACATAGAGCTGATACATTGGACAGTATGGCCATGGTTATAACCAGTTAGAAAATAGCATTTATTCAACTCTTGGGTGACAAAGAGTTCAAGAGCAGCAGACAAGGCTCCATTGTGCTCAGTAGGCTGTCCTGCCATGACATCAGATAGCAACCCTGTGGATAACACCAGCACAAATGCACATGTATGCTCCAACAGATATGTGCACTTGTTAATATGACGATTCTTAAATTCAACACAAACACTTTGGTTAAATTACACTAAATAACAGAGGGCAGCAGCCCTTCAACTTAAACACTAACTGGCTTTTCTTAGTCAACAGTCTTCACAATGGTCACTATTCAGTGCTGGTGTCTGCCATAATAGGAGCCAGGGCCTGGCTCTTCTTTTGTGTCTGCTTGTGTATGTTGTGTTTGTTTATCTGAGTAGCAGGCTGAATTTGGATCCAGAGCACACAGATGATGGATAGTGAGTGGATGAGTTTGTCTCTGTGGATAATCTAAGTGAGGAGCATTTGAAGCTTCAGATTTCTTCCATTACTAAGTAAGTCAACATCAACTTAATGCTGAGTTCTCATATCAGTGCCAACTTGGTGCATCAACTAACCTTTTAACAAAAAATCCATTCATTGATTTGTCCATCTTTTCATTAGGTATAATTAGTAAAACTATGGTTGTGCTGTACTATATCAGCTTTGCATTAATGCTGTGAAGCACAACATTTGGATTTACTTTAACAATATGGAAAAGCAGATTTCAAGTTACTAGCATGTTTCCTGAAATGCCTTTGCCAACTGTGGATGCTTGAGTAGATGAGGATGGTGGTATTTTGTTTGCAGTCCTGCTAAACCTGAAGTCGATGAGATGTGAAACTACAGGAGCATCTGAATTTTTAAAATTATTTTAACTTTGTAAATGGTCCAATTCTGAAACCAAAGTACAGGCAAAAGATAAACAGTTTATTAGGAAAGACCACAAAGAGTGGCCCTGCAGAGACTGGCTGAGAGGTTGCATCATGTATTTCTGTATTTTGATCTATATCAGCATATGAACTGGTTGTTGTTGCTGCTCTGGTTTCCTTTCTTAATTGCATTTGAAAAATGTCAGTGAAACTCCTTGTAGTGCAACACACACTTGCAGTATTGTCTAGCATTGTGTCAAATAACCCTAACAACATACATCCTGCTATGACATTATTCTAGCATGTATTAGCTCACAGTGGAGAGTCTCACCTTGCTGGAGACCAGTTTGACATTGCCTGAAGCCAGAGCCACTGCAGTATCAGCCATGACCTCTGCTTTGATGGAGCCCAGGCCCCCTGTGGCACTGGTCTTAATGAAGCTGTCCAACACCACATCCAACAGATCTGTTATCTGAAGACACAGTGAGAAGGTTAAAGGTTAAATCCACCAACTCACGTTTTTGCTCATCAGACTGCTGACGCGCCGCACTCACCTGGCCCAGGCTGCCCCAGATCTTGGCTTGGATAGAGGGATACATCTGTTTTTCATTGATCGTCATGGTGATAAGTTTGTCCAAAATGGCAGTGACACGCTGGCGCTTGGCGTCATCGTTGTGCTTACAGAAGCGAACCAGGTTGAGCAGCCAGGGTGTCATGTACTCCAGGCAGAGATGCTTCAGCTCAATACCTGCAACAGACCAACAGTGGGACTTATTAGATTTAATTTGTAACACTAGGTACAACCAAGCTCATTGATTTTATGTGTGGCTTAGAGTAGTTCACACTTACTTTAGTTTTTTACTGAAAGCAACAAAACTCTTATCATTTAATGATGATGCCACTGATTTTTTTACATCAGTTTAATAGATACTAGGCAGCCTGTAAAATGTGGAAGTACATCTTGAACTCGGTTGTGTTATTGTTGACATTTTGCAGACATGTGGGACAATGTGGGACATGTGCTCTGCAAACACATCTGAAGTTATATTGATTGCAATGTTTCTGTCTGATTCGGAAAGAGTTAAAAGAGTCTGAGTTATAAAGTCACACGCCTATATGATGGTATATACACTACTCACAAAAAGTTAGGGATATTCGGCTTTCGGGGAAAATTTCAGGATGAACCTAAAATGCACTATAACCTTTACAGGTGAACTTAATGTGACCTTCCCTAAACTTTTGAAT
>JAUMHL010000005.1:23936273-23967780 GCA_032362345.1 Sandelia bainsii
ACTTAAATGCCCTACTTTCATGATATAATATCACTGTAGTGTGAACTTTTTATGTTTTCCATAAATTTCACCCGAAATATCCCTAACTTTTTGTGAGTAGTGTATATTGGAGCATGTGTGTGTCTGCCAGCAGCTGTGTTGAGTGAACGCACTGGACTTGCTGAAGCCTGAGATGCACTCCTCCAGAAACTCCAGTGTCAGGTGGGGCTCGTTGGCTGCCAGAGTCTTGCTGATGGAAACTATGAAGAGGGTGTTGTTGGCTGGGATACAGAGTCCTGATGTCTCTAGCAGCTGGCCCTCTATCTTTAGGTTGAAGGTGCAGGTCAAAGCACACAAGAGATTGTACGCTGCAGACCTAGATGTCGGAAATACAAGTAGGAGGAATCAGTTTTTAGTTTTTTAAGAGTAAGGCAGAGTTCACGTGTTAAAACTCTTCAGTTGTCTTTCTCCCCCAGTAGATTTAAATGAAAGTCAAATTTGACTTGCAAAGCATGTAAAATTCCAAAACTTCTTAAAGTAAACTACATAAAGGTATACATGTGTAATGTTCGATTCGGTGTCTACATTCCTAAAACTGCAAGGGGTAATTTTATTATTGCACCCAAAAACAGAAGTAATGTGAAACACTGGTAACTATATATCCTGCTAGAAAAAAAAGTCCACAGTAGAAATTACAATGAAAAACAACATTGCAAAAAGAGAAATCCTTGATATCTCAGTTAAAAGGGTCAGACCCTCTTTCCTGTGCAGCTCCACTTGTTCCATAAAGCTGGTAAGACTACTGCCTAGAATAACTTTAAGACTGGACTGACCTGAGGCTGGGGTCCGAACTGCCCAAGTTGAGCAGAGCGATGTTGAGTAGAGTTCCAGGAACATCTTTTGGTCGGATCTTGGTGTGCTGTGGAATGGAGTCGGGCTGTGATAGTTCCCAGCGTGTCCGGATATGGATGATGGACTGGACGATGGTGTCACACTCCTGGTGCATGAATGTGAGCGGTGTGCCCTGGTTGGCCATGGTGAGGGTGAACTGGCTCTCATCCACCAGGCAAATCTCTTCAATCTCGGAGGCGTAGTAGACATCATTGAGGAAGACAGGCTGGCCAAGGACACGGGTCCGCTCAGCTGAGGTCACCTGAACCGCTGTCGAACCCACCTGATTAGCAAAAAACACAAGTTGTTTTAGAAAAGGCAAATCTTACTTGAATTTCTCTACTGATGTTACTAATCTTACTAATCGCTAATTATTATTGCAAATTATCATCTTCTTTAGCATCATCTTTAGCATCTTTTAGTTCCACTGCCATGCTGGCATGCTCACCTTTATTGAGACCTTTGTGTCTTTGTGGGCCAGCTTGAGGGCATTGTGGAACACTTTAAGATCTTCCTCTAGAGTCAGTGTGGCTGCAGGCAGCTTTTGTTGGTCGGGTTCAATGTGCTCGGCGAGCTTAGCTGGAGAGTCAATGAACTGGAGCCTCTTGCTGCCCTTCAGGCCAGTCAGTAACCGCTCATGGTACTTAGTGTACTCCCTAACCCAGGTGTTGCAGTTGTAGACATAAACAGCTGCAACGTTCTCATAGGCAAAGCCAGGAAAGACCACGAACCACTTGGACAGAAAGTCAGTCTTAAAACGATTGCTGGGTCCTACATGTGTTAAATCTACTACTATCTCGTAGGGTTTAGCATAGTAGGGCTTGAGAGTGAGAAGGACATGGTAGATGAGTAGATCTCCATTGATCTGACCTGTTTTAAACCTAGAGAAAAGAGAAAGAAAAACAAGAAGACAAGGGCAAATTAAAATTCAGGCTTTCTGGAGAATAAAAATATGCATTACTGAGCAGGGAGTGTTTTGTGCATGAGAATTGTTCATAGTATGTCATGTGAAACCAATGAAAGGTATTTTGGTTTCTGAGAAATTACATTTCTTTTTTTAATCTTTCGTCTCTTGTAACAGCTCTTCAGTTGCGTGCACTTAAATAACCAGACTAGAAAAAACACTATAGGAGGGGGCCAGGAAGTGAGTTCAGAGCATCTCAACACCATCTGCAGCAGGTATTTCGCTCTATCCCTCTGACAAGGCTGCTACCATAAGTAAGTATTGTCAGTATCAGATTATTCAGCATCTCACTGAATGACATTAAAAGTGGAACCTGTTTCTAGTGAATGCCACCACAAATTAACCTGGTCTCATTTTTTTGCAGTGCCATTATGTAAGTACTTAAGAAGTAGGGCTAAAGGTGTAGGCTGCAAGAGATGTGGACAGTTTAAAGTTGGATTTATTCTTTATTTCAGAGCACAATGGAAGGTACAAGAACTATTCTTTGGCTGTTTCTCCTGCTTAACCAGCTGCTGCTCTGTCCTACTGATGCAGACCAGGGCACTTCAACTACGCAGACAAATACGCAAACGGGTGATCAAAATGGCAGCTCAGTTACTGCAACACAGACCAGCCTCAATACCACTGACCACACAAAGTGTTCTGGCAACTGCTTGATTGACAATGAGATGGGTCTGATTGCTATAGGTTCGGCAGGAGGGCTGATTGTCTGCCTCCTGATTGCCACCGTGGTATTGGCATGTCAGGTGTGCCAAATTCAGCGCCGGGTTTCTGCACCCCGAACCTCTCGGTCCAACATGGATTTGGTCAGCAGTACAAGCTACTGGGACAATGACCGACCAGAGGTCAGAGGACTGGTTGGGCCTTGTGATGCCAGCGTCATGCTTGAGGAGGTGAGAGAAGAGAGCAATATGGAGGAGCAAAGGCAGGCTGAAATGCGAGAGGTAAAGGAAGAAGCTGGGAAAGGCCTCGAGGAAGGGGCGACAGCAATGGTTTTTGACCCAAAAGAAATGGCAATTCAGATGCAGAGTTCCATTCCCAGGGACTCCTGTCTTGTGGTTCCCAGGGATCTAGAGGACATGCCACTTGTTGTGTGAGGAGGTAAACCCATTTCCATCACCTCCAGCCTCACACACTTCACTTAAGACAAACAGCAAACAGTTCAACGGATGTACATTAGTTAGCTTGGCATTTTTCATTCACATTATCACATCATTTCACTTTATTTAAACTAACTAAATTTTTGGTAGAATTCCTGAAATTTAAGATTTGAAAAAGGATAGTTTTTTAATACTTTATACAGAAAAGACCAGTTCAGCAAGTTTCCAAATCTTAAGAGTGCGGCCAAAGCCAGTTGTTGACATTCCATGCTACAGACGTTTTGGTTGGAGAAATATAGAGATTCAGTACCCAGTGGAACTTGTAAACAACCAATTCAAAAAAAGTACTGAAAAATAATCAATTTAGAATTACATGATAATATTAGGGAAATATTCGAAGAATTTTCTTGTTGACAGAAATACTGCTGAATGTACATCTTCACTTGGTCAAATCTTTGGTCAAGTGTAACAAGGTATTCTGGGCCAACTTAAACTATTACACACATCAACACATTTTGAGGTGAATGAAGTGTACATGTTACACAAGAATTCTTTAAGTATATCTTTCAGATATCTAATATACTATATGCTGCATTGTTCTACACACTTGCTTAGTAAATTCAGCATTTACTATGAGACTGCTTAATTTGTCCAAAGTATTTGCCCCCTTCTTGATTTTTTATTTTATTTTTTAATATTACAAATTTTAATATTACACAAAAACAATTCAGGTAGATACAATAATTGTACAACCAGATATTAGGTTTAGGGGCCTATTACTTTTTAACATTAGGCCAGGCACATTTGGACAGTTTTTTTCTCTTAATAAATTATATCATTTAAAAACATTTTGTATTTATGTGAGTTATCTAAGTGTTATATTAAAATGTGTTTATGTGTTTGATGATCTGAAAAATGTAAGTGTGACAAATATGCTACAATGTAAAACAAACAGGGAAGGGGGCAACTACTTTTTTACAGCACTGTAGTTAGTAAGTTAATACATTAATTTTAGAAACAGACAAAAAGGCAGAACAAGTACATCACACTTTTAAAGTATCAAAGCCATTCTAAGATCCCAAATATTAAACAAGGGAACTTGTGTGTAGCCAAAGCCACAATAAAATGAAAGTTGGGTACAATGTCTGCTAATAGTCCTTCTTGAACTAATAAATCTCTGTTGAGTCTCTGTTTGTTTAGCTGTCTAAGACCTATGTACTTCAGAATTTCTAATACTACCTTTGTAACTCTTCTGTACATAAAAAAGAGCCTGTTAAAATAAATTGATTTTTGCATTGCGTCACTGTCTTTCGTTTCTAATCAATATTTCTAATTTATATTTATTTTGGGCTCTGAAGCATTAATTCTAAAAGATGATGAGCCTGATGAAATATACTAACTGAAGGTGGCTCTTCTCATTGTTATAGAGCAATATGTTACTCACTGTGCATGTCTAAATGTGACACATATAGTAGCAGTTGCATGGATCCTGAATGTGGATGCGCATGCACTGCTCTGATCCTCATGCTTATTGATGGTTATCTCTACACCAATAGAAAATGGGCTCTGTATAACTTGATTTTACTAGCATCAAGTCTGCATCTACAGAGCATACTGTATTTAAATACGTTTCTGTCTTGGAGGTCATTAAAGTCACCTGCCTGAGCATAATACATTTTTTACAGACGTTAATTTAAAAGTTTAATCTAGAACAGAATTATTTTGTTAAACATTTAAATGCACTGAGGCTTTGGTGTGCAACATGAACTATGTTTAGCAAAGCAGACTGAGAAGTCAGAGGGTTGTCATCAGTTTCACAAGTCACACTTCCTGTAAGTGAGGCAAGAATTAGTCTTTCAGCAGAGCAGCGCCGTCCATGTCTTTAGTTCCTGATTTCACTCAAGGCACATGCTACCCAAGAATCAACTCCTACAACTATTTCACTACAGACGTTATCTGTCTAGAGTCACAGGTAAGTACATTTTAATTGTTTGTATTTTTAATGTAGTCTTATATGCACCTTTTATTTTTCCGAGTGCTTTGGGTTGATGCTGGAGCCAAAAATGGGACAAAGTGTCCACTCAAAAGCGTATTAAAACTGACTCAAGACATCCAGACATCTTGTATACACCTGATAGATTGAAACTTAATTGTGAAATTCACAAATAAGCTGACATGGAGGCATTTGTGTGAACTGATAATCATTATTAAAAAATTTGTTATCTGAGCAAACTCTTACTTTCCTGACTGAATGTAAGCCAGCTGAAATGGTTAACTGATGTGCTTTAAAAATATCCAGTATGTACCCACGAAGCATGCATAGATTTGCATTTTGAGTAAATGATGCACTTCAAATCATCACTTTTTTCTCAAACTCCCTTTAGCTATTTCCTCATCATATAAGTATTGCTTTAGATTTTACAGTATGCTTTGCATCTCTGATAGAGTAACTTCCTCTGTTCTAGCTACAAAAACACAGCCAGAAGAAAGAAGAATGACCACCCATTTCATAACATTTGTTTTGATATGGATGATGACCGTGACAGCAAGCAGCGCACAGACAACTGGCCAGAATCACAATGTCACTGTTATGATGAGAGGCGAAGTAAAAGGAAACTCCACTGAGGGCCAGATGACAACACAAAAAGCATCCAGTCCATTCTTTCAGGTGTTGGATCATAACTTAACACTGTCAATCACAGCTGATGTAAATCCAACAGCGGAAAATCAAACAATGACTTCAAATACACTTACTATTCCAACAACAGAAACTCCAACAAATTCCATGTCGTCTCAGTCAAACAGCTCAATGGCAAGCAAGTCCACAACAAAAGGCAGAACAACAGGAACAACACTGATAACCAGCCACACCAGCAACCCAACCACAGCTACGATTCCTTTAAGCAGTTCTACACAGAGTCAAAACACAGCCAAGACTTCGACCTTCCAACACACCAGTAATAAAATGACCAAATTGTCTACACGTCCAGGACAGTCTACAAACCACATCTCTACTACAACAGCTTCTACCGAGCCTACTGACAACATTTCTACAAGCCAGAGCCAGAGCCCAAAGCCGAGCCCAAAGCCGAGCCCGAGCCCGAGCCCGAGCCAAAGCCCGAGCCAAAGCCCGAGCCAAAGCCCAAAGCCAAGCACAAGCCCAGTCACACGTGGTTCAACAGCCACAAAAAATACATCATTCAACCACACTACAAAGGCAAAGAAAGGACAAGATACAACAGAAAAAACAGAGAATGGAACAAACCATGGTAAAATAGTGGCAGGTCTAATAGGGGGAGCCCTGATGGTGATGATGTCAGGGTTCCTGGTCATCTTCATAAAAAAACGGAAAATTCAGAAGCAACAGATAACTACTACAGACTGGGCAGGTCCTTCACCATTTCTAGAGGGTACAGCTGAAAATGGCCAGGTAACACGAAGGTCTTCTGACCGAATTTCTCTAGCCAGTTTCCTGCCTCAGAGGATTTCCAGACAGTTGTCCTTGCTCCCAGAAACAGATGAGGAGTTGCAAGACATGACGGCAGGTACTACATTTGGAGCTAAACATCAAGGAATTACATTTGGTCAAGAGGTGGACAGTAATGATGTGAAAGAAAGCAATGGGACTGCTGTAGGTGTCCCAGAAATAAAAAGCACAGAAGATGCTGCAGAGAGTGCTGAAAATTCTGTTCCAGGGACCTCTTCACAAACTAATAACCCACAACCCACAAATGACAACTCAGATACTGCAGACCTCGGTCAAGGTTCTGCAAATTCTCCTGCTGTAACAGAAGAAGTGAAAAATGCTTTGCTGCCAATAAATGATGACCTGAAATGAATTTAAATCCCAAATCTCCCCAACAGAGGACACATGCATTTCCCAAAACTCATCTTTCTTTGGTTACTAGGCAGCAACAACTGTGACATAGGAATCCCACTTAAAATAGGTCGCTGTGGCAAAATTTAAAAAGCTGTATAATATTAACAAGGGAAAGAAAAAACAGTAGCATTTCATTTAATTTAAGATTCTCAAACACATCTGATACACAGGCCAATGCTAGAGCCATAAGTCAGGTTACTTTACAGCAGGTCAAATTGAATCTAAATTATAGTAGTCAGCATGTTAGGTGCATTAATTTTTTCACACCAGAGCACTGTTACCGAGTGCTACTGGAGATAACACAGGGGTCCAGCAGAATAGTTCACATGACTGATAGCAGTGAAAACCACAGGCTAAAAACAGAACATTTGAACTGTGTTTTGGATGTGATGAGGAAGTTTTAGGAACATCTGACTTCTAAATTACAGTTAGTCCTGTCTATTTTGCTAAGCTTGTGCAATAATTCTAATAAAAGCATCACAGACTTATGACAGAGTTTTGCTCCTCCAGTGGATGGAAGTTTGAGCATCTCCACCATACAACAGAAACTACTCAGACGTGCACCCCATCTTCTCTAGGCTCAGCACTTTTCTCCAGCTCCATCTATTGCTGACTGTCAGGCTCTTTTCATGGTCATACACAGCTTTGTCAAAAGACAAAACACAACAAAAATATACTACATAAGATGAAAACATATGCAACAGCAAAGGTACTATAGGTAGATTTCAAGTGTACTGCTAGAGTGACCTTTAGAATGACTGATCGTGTTAAGCATTTTAATGAAGTTTCACTATTACTACTTTTACAGTGTAGGCCTTGATGTATTTGCTCTTCTCAGCGTGGATTCAGTGTTTACACAATGTGTTATTTTAGGCTATGACTCATGATTAGTATACCTACATGCATTTATTCTAGTTTTTTCATAACCTATCAAAAGTGGTAATATCTCTGGTCACGATGCTTTTATTAAAATGTAAATGTGTACTTTTAATTTGTGTTTGGTTTATATTTTGCATCTGAAGAGAATTCTAATAGCTAAGCAATTAGTTTAACTGGTTCTGGTCATGTGAGTTTGGATGTCGTGTCAAAGCTTCCACAGCTGTAGATGTAGTGGTTGCTTCCAATGACTTGAGCAATTAAAAAAAGAAGCTAAAATTGTATTTAGCTGTTTTAGCTCAACCTAAGTGATGGTGTTAGTGACTTGTACCAAACTGACAGCTAACAAAAACAAAACTAGTTTATACCACATGCTACTGTCAAACAATGTTGTTAATGCAGTGACAAGAGGTAAAACATTAACAGTATATTCCAACAATAAATAAGTCTCAAAGGAAGTTGGTTTTCCATAAAAGCTGGAAACCTATAATTATGGATTTTCAATATATTTGGGTTCAAGATAATGTTTTCCTCACTTTAATTGTGTCTATAGAAGTCAATCATATTCATAATCTGGGATGACTAGTCTTGTTTCACCGTTATTATTTACATATTTACGCAAACTGTGGCATCTTTGCTAAAAAAAACCCATATAATTTAGAGTGGCATTAACAGCTATTCTGTCACTGACATGCACTATATCACCTGGCTCACAGTTGCCTATTCTATTTAACTAGGAACCAAGATAATACATCTTCACATAATAGCAGCACATGTGGTGTAGGAATTCAAGTGGAAAAAAACAACAGATGTTAAAGTTCATCTTTAGTTTGCATAAAAAAAAAAAAAATTGATCATGGAAAAATATGCAGAGAGAAAAGAGCAACAAGGGGAACGTCAGTTACATCCAGCAAGCCGCAGACTTTTCACACCACACTGGTGCTTGGCAACTTTCATCCTAAACTAAAATGACTTGAACTAAAACAGAAACTAAAATAAATGACTCCCTGAATAAAAACTAAACTGAAACAAATGAAACTATTAAAAATGAATCAACTTAATGGAAATGGAACCCAAATATACATAATATCAAAATAATAAAAAAAAAAAAAAACTATCCTTGGCTGAAACGCACTATGAAGCTCAATAAAGTCGAGTGGAGCTGCAGATTCAGCTGATAATATACTGTATATACATATCACTACAAGAAAAATGTGAACATTAAACACTGTTTTCACACATACAGCTCCCTGCTGCAGCTGATGAAAGAAGAGACACAAACACAATGCTAAAAGGTCCTGCAGAGATAAGGGGAAGAGGGACACTTTTTACAGTAAACAGTAATTTAATCAACAACACCACACCTAGCACTGTCACTAAAATCTTGGCAACAGAGTATGATAAATCTCTGTTTCCACTTGTATGTGCAATAGAGAATGTATGTGCGCAACACAAATGAAATGTGTACAGGCAAATTAAAAGTCTTCTTCAATTGTGTATCAGAATGTATGCGCACAAGAGAGAGGGAGAGCTGCTGTGAAGCATGCTGTTGCCAGCGTGCACACAAACACTATTCCAGCTCTTTCCTGCCTCATCAGCAGCAGAGTGGGCCGGCTCGCTGCTGCATTTCTCTGTCTCTCTCCCTCCCTCCTTCCCTCCCCTCTATGCCTCCTCTTCTCCTAAGCCGGACCTCCAGCTGCATCGGATGCCTGCAAAGCGGTGAGCAAGGCGGTGACGGCGCTAGTAGGCAACATGATTCATGCCGAGGCATGACGTTCAGAATGAGCAGAAAAAAGAGCGCGAGGCCGTCATCTTTCTGACAGCAGAGACAAAAAAAAACACAAAGAAAAGAAAAACAACACAACTGGAGCAGGAGGAGGAGACAGGAGAAAAGGAGAGATGACATGATGAGGTGAGTGATTCCGGATGGAAAGAAACTAAAAAATGTCCGACCCACATACACCTGATGGGCAGGACAGTGAGCGGTTTCATTCTGAATCATGTTAATTCAGTAAACTAGTTTAATGTTGTGATAGTTCGATGAGGAAATCACTCTGTGCTCTGTGACTATGCAAATGTCTCCTTCTAGAATTCCACTGAGAAAAGTCATATTACAGCATTTAAACAAACCCACAGAGGAACTTAACAGAACATCCAGAATCTTAATCAAGTGAAAAATATAAAGAAGAGCAATGTAAGGAAAACATCAAGGCTGTTGACATGTCCCACAGGCTTGTGTTGGAGGACACAAACACACATGGACCCTCAGTCTTTAGATCAGAATATCTGCAGTTATGGACCCACAGTTATACACTGTATAAACTGAGTCTCACTGCAGCACTCTGAGCTCCGGTCGCACTGGCAGAGCTTCAAGTCGGTTGGCAATCAGGATGACTAACAGCCTTATAAAATGCTTCAGGAGCAGAAAGCTCCCCTATCTGTCCTAGTTTAGAGCAGGACTGGCCCTGACATGGATGGATGGTCTGGATTTAACCATGTCTGCTGCAGTTCACATGCAGCAGCTAACTGTTCTTCAACTGATAGTACTGATAGTCAGTCAGTGGCGCTACATAATGTGGGGATGACAGTTCCAGGCTTATGTTATTTGCACAGCTCAGCTACTGCAGGACTGAATTCTGTGTTTTGTTCAGAATGCAAGAGGACAGGTTAAAATTTGGTTAAGGCTGTGGTTCAGGAACCTGATCTAAGTAACTATGATGCCCAAACCACACAGAAAAGGTTGACTGTCTTTTGACTGACTTTTGTGTCAGTTCACAAAGTGCATGTTTCAATAGATCACTGGATAACTAGATGATAAGGATTCCTCATATGAGGAATGCTAAACTAAATGTTATGGTAATCAGTCACAATTTAGGTACTCTAGCCTGAAAGTGAAGGACCAAACATATACAAATTAGAAAACCAATTTTCCACATAGTATCAAAATACATTCTGTGACCATTTTCTTTTTCGACAACTGCCCTAAGATGTGTAACACTTCGCTCTGATGCTGTAGAGCCCTGACCATGCCTGCCCGCTGCGCCGCTCTGCTCTGCCTGCTCCTCCTGCTGCTGTGTGGGCTGCTGGG
This sequence comes from Sandelia bainsii, assembly GCA_032362345.1. Classification (NCBI taxonomy): domain Eukaryota; kingdom Metazoa; phylum Chordata; class Actinopteri; order Anabantiformes; family Anabantidae; genus Sandelia; species Sandelia bainsii. Next base: position 23,947,052 of record JAUMHL010000005.1, read on the forward strand.
AGGTTGGGTGCTGTCCATTTGCCCCTCTGTGTGCTCCTGTAGCCGAGGACACCGCACAGTGGACTGTTCCTCGCGAGGCCTAACCAAGCTACCGCATGGTCTGCAGCATAACATCCACTTCCTCAACCTCTCTTTTAACAGGTAAGCTTCGCAATGTCATCTGGTTACAGGCCTGCTCTACTTGAGTTGTGTGCATGTAAAAGGTAACAGATGCTACATTTTGGTTCAAACAGCCAAACTGTGTAGGCTCATAACATAGTGGTGTGCTGAAGGGCGAAGCATGCAGAAATGAATTGAAAAATAAATATCTAGACCAGATAAACATCTACGTGAGCCTCTGTTAGACTAAATTAGATTGTCTCATCAATACTGTTGCACTTCCACTGAAAACTGTCAGTGATAACAGATCTGGTATTGTGGTAAAGCACTTATAGTGAAGGTATGAAAAGGTAGAACAACTGGTTCTATCTCTACTGCTTTGGCAGAATCAATAGCAAATTATGTTAGCAAACATATAGTAGATAATGCAGAGTAACTGGCATTACTGAATTACTCTGTGGTTCACTCATTGACACCCAGAACTTGTATTAACTTTTGAATAGTTTGAATGAGGAGGCTTTCTTTGCTCTCTAACCAAAATGTCAGCAGTGTCAGAATAACAAACCTGTTGATGCCACATGCACATAATGTAAATGTATTCTTCTAACAGCTTTCAGGGCCTGGACAGTCAGCTGAGCCACTATGCCCACCTGCGAACCGTGGACCTGTCTTACAATCGCCTGGAGAGCATGCCCCCTGCATTGCCACGGTCTTTGTGGGACATCCGAGCAGCGGGAAACCATCTGCGCTCACTGGACAAAAATGACACGGCTTACCACTGGAACCTGAAAGTACTGGACCTGTCGGACAATGAGCTGGAGAGAGTGGTCTTCATCAACAACACGTTGCCCAGTCTCCAAGCTCTCAACCTCAGTCACAACAGGTTTTGGACTGTACCCACAAACATGCCGCACAACCTGGAGATAATTGATTTGTCACATAACTTTCTGGTGCAGATACTGCCGGGATCGCTGGATCGGCTGCCGAGACTGGTTCAGTTCTACTTGCATGCTAACCGCTTCTCCTGGTTGTCTGAGGGGGTCTTCGATAAGCTGACAAGGCTGGAGGTGATGACTCTTGGGGATAACCCCTGGGCTTGTGAAGAAGAAGAAAACATAACAAGGCTCCTGAGGTGGGCTGAGCAGACCCGTGCAACTGTCTTAGGCTGCCCCTGTTATACAAGACCAATCTGTGGGCAAAACCATCTGGCAACACCAGGGAGGGAGTGGCACTCTGTGCTCTTCACGGAGCCACCATTCTGGATTAACAGCAGAGGTGAAGGGCACGACGGACGCTCGCCTGCGAGAACTCCAGAGGTTACATCAAGTTATAAGGTCAAATCTGCACTTTTTGAGACTGGGATGTATCAGGACAAAAGAGGAGTGAATGGATCTGGGGACCATGTGGTGTTTGTCTGGACATCTTCTACAAGTTTTGACAGTTTCTCTGCACACACAAGCACAACAGCACGCCCTCGGTCTTCACCGAACAAGCCTAAAGTGGCTAACTCGCGGAATAAAGGTCATGGATTTGTCATTGAGACTCAAAAAACTGTAACCCTGACGATTTTAGTAATGACAACAATGTTCAACACTTACTGAACCACCTGGACTGGTAGGATACACTATTTGCCGTATTGTTTTGGACAATGTATGATCAAGTTACTTCCCTTAGGCCCTCCATTGATAATTCCTTTGAAAAAACGGTTGCGACTGTTACTGCCTTCTGTCACTATACACATATAAAGTTTATTATTGTTTCATCTAGCTCAACATGTACAAAATGCTAATGTCTCTCAAATTTCTGCACACAAAAATGAACTGTATAAACACACAAAAGAAAAAACATCTCAGTATGTCTGAATATGATTCAACCGGTGTGCTGACGTCAATGCTCAACTGTCAGTATAAGATTAGCGCACTGACAGATTGCCATGGCAGACTGTGAGCTATGCTTACTCATAATAGTGACGCTCGTGCTGCTCAGCTATTTAAAGAAATATTTTACAATATATATCACATTCCACAGCCACTATAGACATCCTGGCACTAAGTAGTGACAAGCCTAAAATGTCCACACAACAAATAAAAAAACGAGTAAAGGGCTAGTTACAAGAAAGAACTCAAAGAGTAACATTAAGAATAGTAGTTAGTAGTTAGTTAGTTAATAGTTAAAGGTGCTAAAAGTAAGACACAAATTCAACAGATGGCAACGGTACAATGCAATGATGTAACAGAGTGTGCAACTAAATAAAGTGCAAGAAAAGACACCAAAGCACAATAAACAGGTCATATATCACGTAGTAAAGACAGAGGAACACAGTCTACCAAAATGTCAGCAAAGGCAAGAGCGTTTTCATATTCCAGATATTTTTTCCATGTTTATATTATACACTGCCTTGTCAAAAAAAATCACACACTCATGTGTGACATCCTCACGTCTCATGTGCCCAGAACCACTCTTTCACAATTTGAAACAGATTAACCCTTTGCCATCTTGGAATATGCCCATGCCATCACTGCAGTTTTTACTCAATTAAAGGCTCTTGCCTAATTGCTTAGTGAAATTCAGGTGGTAATTTGTTTTTGGCAAGGCAGTGTGTTTAGTATGCTGTAACTGTTTCATAATCAGAATGTTGGTGCTGCTTTTTTAACTGTAAGGCAATTAAACAGTCCATTCAAAACTGGGTTGACAATATATTTAGTACTGTCACTCTAACTGATGAAACCCTCCTGCAGGGCTCCTGGCAGAGTTGTCAGCTGCAGTGGTAATTACACCAATAGCAATAAAGACAGTGGCCGTATGGTCTGTTCTGGAGTTAGATAGTTGACCTTGTGAGCATTTAGCTAAAAAACAAAACAAAAAGATGAGCAGAGTGATGTACAGTCTTCCTTTTAACCCATCTTTCATCACTTTTCCATATTTCTATTACACTTTGGCAGGTATGTAAGACTGTAGGTCAGTTCCCCTTGATCAGGGTCATAGGTGTACCCACCAAAGGTCCCTGGTCAAGGGGTAGTACTTTCTTAAGGTCTTAAAACACCTGGGGCAGGGCCTGCAGAGCTGAATGTTAATGATAAGTCAAATACTAAACAGAGTTTTACAGACCTGGGATTGTCACAAACTGCTACACTTACAGTGTGTAACAAATAATCCTCCAAAATCTCACATTGTATGTTGAGTTGGCTGAGATTGTGTTAAACTTCACTGCAGAAAAAAAAACATACGTTAAAATATAGGTTGACATTTGGTTATTAATAGACTCTAAATCAGCCTTACTGTGAGGCTAGACTTACAGTGGCTTAAGAAAGTATTTGAACCTTGCCACATTCTGTACACTTTGTTGTGGATTTAATTTGAAACTGATCAAATTCCCATTTGTACTGATCAATCTGTAAAAAAATTGATTTTCAGAATAAAACAGAATGAATGTTCTGTTTTATGGTCTTGCTCAAAGGTGAACTGTCGTACCAGCCTCAGGAGGAGCATGAGCAGGACCGTAACCAGGTGATTAACCAGCAATGGCTGGTGTCTGCCAGGGATAGTGCGAGGGATTCTGCCACAAGACTTTCATTTTTGCTGCGGTGGCCTCTATTGAAGCCACTCTCATAATAAACTGATTGACAGAATGCTCATGAGACGGTCCAGCAGGTACTCCCATCTCTGCAGAGGACTTCTGAAGCTTGGTTAAGTGACTGTTGGGTTTCTAGTCACCTCCCCAAACAAGGGGTTTTCCAGTCTGGCTTCTTAGTTTTACTGATCACCCAATTCTAGTTATAGTCCTCATGGTTACAAACTTCTCCCATTTCCCAATTCTTGAATCCACTGTGCTCCTGGGAACTTTCAGAGCTTTAGAAATTGTTTTATACCCTTCCACTGATCTATGCTTCACAAGCATTGTGCTGATCCACACTAGAGCGTTATGAACACAGGCTTTCTTAACTATGTCTTAATGAGCAGAAAGTGAAGAGTTCTGAATATTTTTTTAAAATCCACTCTATGATATCCACTCTTGACACTTTTGTCTATGTTGTTGTTGCTGAGTACCAGTGCACTGAAACTATTTGTTAATTCAAATATAAAACAGAATCGAAGAAATAAAGTGGGAATAAATAAGTAAGTGGGAATTAACAGAAGACATTCCCTGATTTGTACTGCTCTGGGTACCAGGGTCAATTTAAGAATAAGTGAAGTTGACATTTTTATGAGATCAAAGTGAAAGCTAGATTTGACTGTAACACAAAGTATAGGGTGGTTACACAGTGTGTCAACATCACAGATATTTCACATATTGCATTGCAATTGTAAAAGTCAATCACAAAGCACAACCACATTACAAAGTATGTCAAGACATGTCACCTATGATTCTTTACTGCATAGGTTTTAAAATGCATATATTGACCTAAAAACTGATATGATGTGGGCCCCTTCAATATGGTGCTGCTGTCACACAACAACCACACCATTCCTCACTAAGAATACTCCATAGGTGGCCAACCATAATGATTGCTGGCAAGGCTGATCTATTTTAAAGGCTCAGCTTCGGCTCCGTTTCCTTTTTCTTTGCTCTCTCCACTAAATCAGGTCTAAAAACAAAGAGCTACAGCTGCGACGGCAAATGTTATTGAAGGTAGACTCGTAGGAAATATAAACTTGTGGAAAAATATAACCAAGATTTCAAGATTGTGTTCTTTTTGTGATCCCTCACAAAAAGAGGACCACTCTGTTACATCATGTTAGAATGTGAGTGGACAGAGGTTATTGTAGTTCCAAAACATGTTGCAAGAGGGAAGATGGACATTTAGGTCCTACCTGCGGGCCACATAGTAGAACACTGGGTTCCCAGTCTTGGAAGTTCCTGCCTGGTAGAAGATGTTGAGGGTCTTTAAGGCTTTAAACTCTTCCTTTTCATGGACCTGATGCCTGCAGAGCAAACCAGAGGATCAGTCACAAATTCATATATTTGACAGGATTAATGTTGTGCTGCTCTATCAAAAATGTGTTTGTACTAGAACTTTTATTAGAATTTTAATAAACCTTAACGCATGAATCATTCAAGAAGTGGTAAAAGTGTGGACGTTTAGTGTTTTTTAAAGGGTTTTGCCCTGTTTTTAGTACTGCACAGGCTATAGGCACAGTTTTTTGCATGCGTTTGTGGCCTTCCTGTTTTTGAGGCTTTCCAGTGGTGCGGTAAACCCTCTGTACTTCCTTTGGTGAAATCTTCACTTCCTTGTTGACTTAAACACAGATACGCCTAACCCACTGGTAGGGGTTTTTCCTCACCACGCACCTAATTTCTATCTTTCTGACAGGTTTATCTTCACTGGCAATGACACATGTTTAACTTCATATTGACTGGTAACAACATATTCTAAATGTAAATCCCTAACAGACATTTGATCTGCTTACTTGTCAATTAACTAATATATAAAAATAAATAATTTTATAATAACATAATAAATATGCAGGTTGCAGGTCTAACATGGTTCATTTAATCACAATATTTTTTGTCAAAATCTTTAAATTAATGACGATTTATGTTCATATCAAATTCACTGTGGTGGCATACCAAGTCAAAATAATGAAAATTGTGCCACTATCACAATATGTATGTATCTTACTATAAGCATCCAACAGCAAATTCTTGTTTTAACGCCAGTGCTTTGCACAAAGGCAGCACTAACCAACCATTAACGAGCCAAATTCACTAAATCTTTCCTCAATCGAAAAAGAGGTTCATTTTAACCTTGACAAAAAGACTAAAGGAGAAAAAAGTCTCAAAAGATTAAAGGGTAGTGAACACCGGAAAAGCAGCTGGTATAAAAGCATACTGGCAATGAATTCATTGTGAAGTGATGGTGGTTGCTGCTAAAGGAAACCAAAGAGGAAACAGCCTTAAACTCAGGAAGCCACTGTTGGCATCATAAACCAGCAGTGGTATGAAATAAAAACAGATCTTAATGTAACAAACAGTGTAACTGGGAGAGGCTCCTAATCTGCACAAGTTGGTTTGATTTCGGAGAGAGAACACAAAGCAATGATGCCTCTCATTCAACACATCAAATCGTTAATCTGCAGAGAAAGATAAAGATTTATAAAAACTTACTAACATTAGGAATCTCAGAGATTAATGGTTGTGTGTGCACTTACTGCCATTTAAGAATCAACTTGTCATCAAACTGACTGATGTAATGCAAGCCCACAGGATCAGTGTTGGGCAGTGAGGACATTCCAGTAACTTTTGGAAAGTCAAGAGGAAATTTAGATTCAGTCTCCAGTTCTTATAATACAGCCGTGGTAAAAGCCCCCAAAACAGGTCTGTTACATCACTGTCTGGGAGCATCCAGAAGACTCAGCAGAACAAAACTTTTAAATCCTAACAAAAATAACCCTTTAAGCAAGAGATGAGGGATGAGGTTGAAAACACATTTCCCACTGAGGGTTCATAAAGTGCATAGAACTGCACTCCAATCAGCCATCATATCCAAGTAAGATGAGTGTTACAGCTGTTAATCAGTGATATATTCTAACTGCATAATGTGCCTACTGAAATGGCCACTACACACACTGTGGCAACAAATTTCCCCCCGGAGGTTAATAAAGACTATCTGCTGATGTACTATATAGTTGAATGTTAATGTTGAATAGATCGGCAGAAATGACTGGTGTGACTTGTGAGAGACAGGATGGAAAGAAGACCTTGAGAAAAAAGCTCATGAGTGGACATTAAGTTACAGGCTAATAGGAAACCTACCTGGTCATGAACTCCTCAAACTTAGAGCTGGTCAGATTGAGACTGGACCAGTGAGTGTCAGCCACAGGTTTGTGTTCAGGAGGTCCCAGGTAGGCCAGCAGGGTCGCCATCTTGTCAAAAGGTCGCCTGCCTACAGCCTTGTGATCCCTAGAAATTAGACAGTAATTGATCGTTTTCACGTAAATCGATTAAATCATTTAACTTTAGTAAGGACATTCTACAGCAGAACATGCTAGAGCTGTGCGTTAGACAAAATCGTGCATCCTGACCTGTTACTGGAGAGGTACTGGCCGATCCTTTCCTGGTTGTTCCACAGCAGGCGATGGAGGGCCAGAACATTACCATCACTGATGAAGGACAGACTGTGGTTGACGGAGTCACTGGGCGGAGAGTCGGATGCTATATCCAAGAAAAACCTGTGGTGAAGAAACAAGAGAACACACTCAACCTACAGACAGAAGATTTACACCAGCCATCCCTCTGCTTTAGATAATTTGTTGGGTTTGTCCACCAGTACAAATGCAGAGCAATGTTGTCATTGCAAAGTTTTCTGTTCCATAGATCATCTGCCAAAAATAGTCCATGGATGTGGGTTCTTAGGACATTTTTCTGTGAAAGCACTAAAATAACATTTTTCATTCTCATTTTCAGCAGGTGGAATTTTATTTCTAGAAAACCAGCCATGGCCACAGCTACTGAAGGCCAACATTTTCTTGGAGCTCTTCTAAGCAGCACTTAACCCAACCCCCATGTGCTATTACTGTGACAGTTAATAAACACACTTCTTCATCACTGTGTCGTAGTACCAGCGAGGTAAAAGTGCCATCTTTAGGTTAAACTGAAAAACATGACCTGCTGACACTTGTACCCATGTGGAAAATAATACTCCTACATGTAGAACTTTACATCACCAGTACTACTACTACACTAGTACTCACTAGTACTACTGTAAACACATCAGATAATGTATTTTCTGACACCTGAATAGCTGATACATTCACTGACTTGCTGAAAATGTATTCACAGAGATGAAGTTTGTATTATAGCAATACTCATAACCAAAAATGATTTTTAGGTGGATACGTGACTCAAAACACCCACAGCAGGATGAAGAAAAAGTGACTGATGGGGATTTCTGTGTTCCTAGAGTGAACAGTCAGTTTGATGCTGCTGGTGTCTTACCTCCGGGCTGAATCAAAGTTACTCTTCACAAAGTCATTAAAAGGCCTCATGTGTTCTTCTTTCGTAAACAAAACGTGATTGGCGATGCTCTGCAAAATCTGAAGGAAAAGACACAAATAAATAAGCATATTAAAAACAAATGTAACAGTTACATAATAATATGGCAGCAAAATGCATGAAAAGGGATGTTAAATTGTTGACACTACATTATACCACAAGCAGCCAGGTTAGAGGTTTTGATGATGAGTTATTTCTGTCACCCATCAACAAGTTGTGTCTCTTGGGACACTCTAAGGGCAATTACAACATGCACAACAACATGGTACATTAAGATATGACCTTCAAGCCAATCCAATTTGTGGGAGGTGCCTCACAGAAGAATGGGGTGAAATCTCTTCAGATTATCTCAACAAACTGACAACTAGAATGGCCATAGTCTACAAGGCTGGAATAGCTGCAAAGTCAGAGCAAAGTTTGAAGGATGCTATTATTATGTCAATTGAAAATGGTTATTTATTACTCCCCCAATGACTACTTCCTATTCGTTTTGGTGTATTTCTTATTCAAACTTATTTCATGTGTGTTTTCATGAAAAAAAAAAAAGACATTTCTAAGCAAGGTCTTGAATGGTAGTGTATACTAAATTTAATTTTATCTAAGCACAGGGCCAGACTGTAAGTGGCCACTGTAGCTTTAAGAATAAGCTAAAACTGAAATCCTGTAATAATTGCATTTTATCTGGACTAGAGCTCCCACAGTCATGTAGTGACATCAACAAGGTTTGGAGAAGGATTCTTTGTTCATAATATTGTTTATTAGTTTATTAGTATTTACTTTCATCACCAAGTGAATTTCACTGTGGCATTCTTCCACTTCAACAAGCACATAGTTTGGCTTAGCAGTTTGTCACAGTTTCCCATGAGCCTCTACTATGAACAGATTATGTGGATGATGAGTATTTCATTTAAAGAGTCTCACTAAGATTCCCACCAGTCAGTGGTATCACAAAGCCATCATATACACCAGCCTTACCTTGGACATGAGTTTGAGTCCCCGTTCTATCCTCGGATGGGGCTTCTTGTCCAAGATCCCGGCCTCGTAGGGTGATACGATAGCTGGGTTGACAAAGCGCAGAAACATGGCACTGCCCACCGCACCAATGCTGTTTTGTGGGAAGCGCTGACTCACCACCTGTGTGAAGGAGGATGGAGGGAGCAGGGGAAGACAAAGGAGGGGAGAAAAGAAAATGTAGAACGGATTGGAACCGAAGAGAAAGGGTTCAGTAGGGGAGCAGGTTTGAGCAAAGGGAAGGAGAAAATATAGAAAATGGATTTCAGTACATTAAATAGCAAAGGAAGGAATGATGAGAATAAGAAAATATACATGTACTGTATTAATATGTGTAAAAGAGCAGAGTGAGGTGAAGTACGGGGCTCAGCAAGAGGAACGGTGGAGGAAGACATGAAGAGAAACAATCCCAGTTCATTTTGGGTTGTAACAAGAGCAAGAAAGGTTCTGGTTACAGCCCAAGAAAGAGCCTAGAGATGAAGAGCAAGACAAGGAACCCAACCATCTCTTCTTTGCTGGTGAAGACTGAGAAGTGGACATCAGCACACAAAATAAACAAACTGAAGGCAGATGACGGATGTAGAGCCATGAGTTTTGTTGCAAAGCAGTGGATGAACTATCCCATCTATTAAAATGAAACAAAACAAAAACAAAACAACAAACAAACACACAAACCCACATGTCACATGTTGCTTTGAGGAAAAGCAGGGCTTCGTGTGACACATTGATAAGGGTTACAATGTAACGTCACAAAAGCCAGAATCGGACACAGTTCAGCCTATCCCTCCTCAAGCTGCCAATCAGTCCAGAAAACTGAAGACATTTCTGGAACGTACTGTGATGAATGATTAGTAGAGAGATCTAAACAAATCCCTAATGGGGATTATTAAAACAGAGAGCCACATCATTCTAAGGTTTAACTGCTCCTCAACTGCCAAATAAAAGCTTCAATTTAAGCCTATTTTTGTAGTTTTGTTCATAATTCCTGTCTGTAAAAATAAAATTACACTCATTACCTGTGAAGATTCTCAGTCATCCAGGTCATGGTTATCTCAAAAAAACGGTTTTTAATGGCAACTGGACTTGTTTTAGTTCCTTGACTACGTTTCACCCTCCATTCCAGAGGGCTTTTTCAACTAAAACAAGTCCAGTTGCCATTAAAAACCGTTTTTTTGAGATACACTCATTACGCTCATTTCAAATGTAGGGAGAAGCAGCTTGTTTCCAAGCTGATCACCTCAATGCTTGAGAGGCTTGTACTGTACAAACTGTACCTCTTCTTACCTAACACAAGGTTAACAAAACCAAAACTGAAGAGCCAGCACAAAAAGTGCTATTATCTGATCTTTTTGTCTCGAAGTGATAGATTTTGAAATGCTCACCCAACCTAAGAGTGGGTTTCCAGTGCAGGAGCGAAACATTAAGATTATGGGTTCAGGTCCACGGGGTAGTATGGGTAGTATAAAAATCAAGTTTAGAAATGAGGGAAAACTCGCACCACATTTACATTAAGCCAGTTAACTCCACACCACACCTTTCAGCTTTCTTTTGACAGTGTGCCCAGAGGGAAATGGTGGCTTTCTCCAACAAAAGTGGAGCTTTTATGAAGCAGCCTGTGGAGTGTGTAAATCTAAGACCGCTGTTGAAGTGTGAACGGGTGAATTAGACCTCTGGCAGAAACACTGTTATATCAGTGCCGAAACAGATGGTGGCAGTAGCGTGGTATTTTACACTTAAGGTACATGGGGATTCATGTCCGATAAAGGGAGTAGTGACGTTAACCTGCATGACACATACTGTACCTGCATGCATGAGCAAACACAGCCACACATTCACTGTCCAACGAATGGGAATTCTCTCTCTATGCAGAATTCCCCCTTTGGTCAGGAGATCATTTTCCAGCACATTTTCAATAACGTTTCATAAACTGGAGCTATTTTTTTCTTTTTATTTGTTTTCTCTGCTGATAAAGTAGGAAGAATATGTGATGAGCCACAGCTGGTGCCTGAGGAAGTCCCTGAGAGGCAAATCCCAACCTAGACTAAAATATTGTTCTTTAACTTATCACTTTAAAGATGATGTCATTTTAACTATACTCTCTTCTACACGGGAATAACTGCTTTAGTCATCAGATGTGTTTAGTCATGTGCCTTTCATCATACATAAAGAAGCACCAACACCAACATTTGCCATGATTCTGAAGTTACTGAGTATAGATCGACAATGTTGTCAATGACAATTTTGTGAATTTCAAATAAAAATTCCAACACATTTCAGTGTGCAAAACAACTGAATACAAATCAACTGTAGCCGTCTTCTTTTCACCACATTTAACCTGTTGCTGTATTGTGTCACTTCTCTTTGTGCTGTGTCATTCAGAATGAGTAAACAGTACAGTGGTAATTTTGCAGACTTGTACTATATACTGCTGTCATGGCACAAAATCCAGTATCATCACTGTGTACATCATCACACTGTACACAGCGAGCTCACCATGAAACTACAATTAAACTATAATACCGTTGCATCCCCACATCCACACTTTGTGTCATTCATTATTATTACATTGAAAAATCTAGACTGATATTTTTTGTGGAGCCATTTAAGTCCTGTAGAAATCCATCAGACATTACAAATGTCTCACTGCTGTTGTTTAAATACATCTGTGATTCTACACCATCTACAGATTTCATTTCTCTCACTAGTATGGTCACAGCCAAAGGTTTTTGCAGTGATACAAATTTTAAGCAGATAAGGCAGGAATGGATCACCAAATATACTAAAAACGTATAACTGTTCTTCAATATACCAAGGAAACAGGTGGTGAAACCCCCCCCCCCTCAAAACTGAAGCAGCAACGTTTGTGAAACACAAAATTTGCGTCACTGCCAAAATATCTGGCCATGACTGCACATGAGGAAATACATACTTCTTACATTCTAGTGAAACTCCTGAGCTATCAGGAGTGTATGAAACATAGTAAAAATATAGATACATTTTGGAGAGTTTTGTCCAGGCAATGTCAGGTCACTATTGAAATCTGTTACTATGTTATTATGTATCCAAGCTGCTATTCTCCATGAAAACATGCCTCTACTTCCTTCAGTCTTGCTTTTGTGACTTCACTTCTCCTTAAAAAAAAACTCTCTCCACTGCAGAGGTCAGGTCAATCTGACAATCTTTCCTACATTCACAGTCACATTTCCCAGTGCTCTATCTACAGTCCCTGCCACTACTCTGCGTGTTCTTTCTCAAAACTGTATGCACTCTGGGATTTAGACAAAAATGTCTCCTCCTGCTCAGATTATCAACAACCCTGCTAAAATCCAATACTAAGAAGAGTGTGGTACGGTTTGAACCCATCCTCACTGCCTCCATACATTGTGTTAAATCAGCCACAGATGGGATTTTTGAAATATTAAAAACTAAGAGTAAAATTGTAAAATTGTAAATATCCTGACATTCTCCAAACTATGTATTTGGACACACACATGAATTTCCGACACATGTGTGGTGCCTGCTGCAGTTCAGCTGTACAGTGTGTTTGAGCAAACAGTTAATAGAAGGACATGAAGGTAAATTTGCGGTACGTGTGGGACACACATGACACCAATACTGTTTTATGTGTTTGACAAGGACAGCTAAAGCTGTAGCTAAGGACTTATGTCCCACAGGTCTAGGGACAAATATGTCCTTATTCTACTGCACTAAGTAATAGAAGAAGTGGTGCTGTGGGAACATGGCTGATATCAAGGTGAACCGATGCATTCATTAACAGCTGTCGATCAATAAATACTGAGATACACAAAGCTTACAGTCTCAAGAAAAAGTAAGTGAACTATTTTCAATGATCTGGTTTTCTGCATAAATTGGTGATGAAATGTAATATGATCTTCACCAAAGTCACAAATAATAAATAATAAATAAATATAAAAATAAAAGAGACAGCAGTGATTTGCAAACCATTCAAAAACTAAATTTGATTGAAAATAGCACCGAGACAACTTTTGAAATGTTAGTATTGAGAAAAATATTGCAAACAATTTTAAAATAAACAATTCAGAAAATCTGGAGAAATATCTGTAGACAAGAGGCAAGGCAGAATGGTCATAAACTTCAGGCCTCAGGCAGCACTGCATAAACCGTTCTGTGCAGAAAATCACCGTGTGGACCTCTGAAAACCACCGTCAGTGAAGCCAGTTCATCACAGGTTCAAACTCTACCATGCACAGAAAAAAAACATAAAATCATGATCCAGAAATGCTGGCGCCTTCTCTGGGGCTCAGCTCATTTTGGATGGTCAGAGGTGAACAAAAAAACAGTCCTGTGATCTGATGAGTCAAAATGCGAAAGAAAAGGGACCTTCCAGTTTGTTATCGGTGCATTCGTAAACATAGCATAGGTAACGTGCGCATCGAAAGGGCTCCATAAATTCTAAATAATACCAGCTTTGCAGCAACATGTGCTGCCATCCAGATGACGTCTTTCTCAGGAAAGCTCTCGATTATTTCACCAAGACTCTGCCAAACCTCATCCTGCACAAATTACAACAGCACGGCTCAGTAGTAAAAGAGTCTGGGTGCTATGACAAAGGAGGCCGTGAACTGCTGAGCAGCTGAAATCCCATATCAAGCAAAAATAAGAAAAAACTGCTTTAAAATCAATTGGTCTCATCGGTTCACAAAAGCTTATAGAGTGTTTAAAAACTAGGCAAAGCGGTAAACATGTTCCTGTCCCAACTTTTCTGAAATGTGTGGTTGATATTTTTTCAAAAAACAATCAAAATTCTCAGTCTTATTAGGTTTTAAATGATTTGCACATCATTGCATTGTGTTTCATTTATATTTTATGCAGTGTCCCAACATTTTCTAAAATGGAGGTCATATATTAACACTGTGGCTTCCTAACCACGGAGCATGTATGGGGGCTGTGATCATGTTAATATGCCACACTCTTTCAGGAGTGTGGGGAAAAGGCGAGATCTGATCTCGAATAGCTAAGGAGTCCAACCCATGACAGACTGAGGGAGGCCAGTTTATCAGAATATTTCATCTTAAGACCCTTCTTGTCTTTTCTAACTCCATGTAAGCTGAGGCAAGTGAGGCATGCAGGTGTGTGTGTGTGGGGGGGGTGTATCAAGGCTGGTTTATTAAAATTAGTCATCAGATTGGGAGGGGGGGGTGATTTGACTGCAGATGAAATGTTCTGAGAAAATGTCTCCTGGAGTGCAAACAGAGAGTCCAGAAAGAAAAAGAAAGGAGAGAATGCCACCGTTTCCTGGGAACTGTTAATTGAAAATACATCAAATGGCACCGATATTAGTACAATGATTTTAAGAGAGGATTGTACATAAAGCTGAATATGGAGAAAAGAAAAAAACATTTTCAGAGAAACACCAAATTAAAACCAAATTTAAAAAAATGTAGAAATCAAAGTCAAATGAATAAAATGCAAAAAAAAGGCTTTTTTGCTTCAGGGGGAAAGTGTCTGAGGTAAAATAGATTCTCCAAACTTACTGCTTTTTTGTTTTCCTTTTTTTCTTTTACTGTTGCTTTATTCAGTAGAGAGTGGCAAGTAGCCTACAGAACAGAGATGAGCACAATCATGGTCACAGCACCAGCTACACACACGTACAGCCCTAACCACTCGAGGTGGAAACACATTCACATCTAGGTAAAACACAGCAAAATGTAAACTGCAGATAGTAAAGTTTTCATCGCTGCTCAGGGGACTTGAAGCGTGTCCATGCATGAGCTGGTGTGGTTTGACTTTAGCAGAGTGCATTAGAGTGAATGTGTGTGAGTAGTGTGTATGTGTGCCTACACAGTTGCAAAGGGAAATCCAGGATGGAGAATGAGAAATCAAAGATGTCAACACATGGAAAAAACCCAGACCACCTGATATCGGTGTGGGTATGAAGTATTCTGAATTAGTAATAAGTACAACACTTTCATGCCTTCAAGTCTGTTAATTGAGTTGTTAAGTGTGAGCAGGCGGAGCTGTGGAACTTCTGGTAGTGGCAGCAAAGGCAACAGCAGGGGCGGCAGCAGCAGCAGCAGAGGTGTCAAGCTGCTCGTACATTTGAGTGGAAACTACAGGAAAGTCAAAGTGTTCAGAGGCGACGCCCTGTGTGTGCCAAGTTTCAGGCCAATTCATACTTTCCGTTCGCTCTCCAACGGACACATGTAGTGAATACTACCACTGCGGACAGGTTCTACACATGCTCACCACAAAACGTGACGGCAAGCCCGGGCATTAGCAATGGTGACAACAAGAGCTCCTGTGTTTGTTGGATTTTACAGAGAAACAGTGTCAGGGTCAAGGATACTGAAATAAATGTCCCATAACTTCAGTGTATGAATAGAACGGCTACTTGGCTGGGACATATGCAGTCTTTGCACTGGCATCGCGGAAGCAATCTTTCACACTGTGTGTGTGGATGTCCACAGAAAGGCGGCTCCGACCCTCAGGGAATTGGGTGGTGATGAAATTTACATCACGGTTGCGGTGAGCGCACAGGTGTGGAAAGTATGAATTGGCCTTTACACAGGCCATGCTGTGATCACACCTAGCCCATTGTTAGTCCCTATCGAAGTTTTTAACTGTCTCATACTTGACCTAATGATCTGGCTGAACTATCCTTGCGACATGTACAGAAGATAAATGGAAGCAGACGGTATTTGAAGTTGTGAGGACTCAAACATCAGATGCTGGAAAATTACTGCAGGTGAAAATGGCCCCAGAAAGTGACAGGTGGATGACATCACATGCTTATCTGAGCAAATTCAAGTGTTGTTTAAACCTGCACTAAAGTTCCATACGTGTGTATCCTCTATGTATGATGTGATTCATTTTTCTACTAAATCCTTCTTCAGGGAGAGCCCTGCTGTCCGTGGGGATTGTTTTCTCCACTCATTCGATCCAACAGAGGCACAGAGGAGAGTCACGTGGGTCTCGTAATAATGCAAAGGATTAGGTGTGATCACATTTCGGATGTTTTCACCATCACACATGTGCCAGGTGAATCGCTGCAGTGTGCCATCAAACCTAACTCCCTGCACTGTAGCTATTTTTTGTTTCTTCATTTTTGCCATCGCCAGTAAGGCTCCACCTCCACACGGCGTTCTGTGTATGGGCGTCTGATCACAGACCATCACTTTCACACTTACTGTTTTTATACAGAGCTGCTGCTCACTGGGTTTCTCTAACAAACCTGAATATTTACTGGTTTTTCTTGGTCTTCTGTTACAGCAAAATGACTGACTTTTGTCTGGACTGTTGGTCAGACAAAACAATCCATATCATGCTGGTCTTTAGGAAATGATGGGCAATATATGAATAAAGGCTGAAATTCTATAATTCTATGATCATGATACTTGTTGTTGCTGCATAGTGAACATTATTATTAATACCCACAGCCCTGTGTGTGTAGTATCACTGCTACCTGGGCTTATATATCAGTCTTTGTCCCAAATGGAAAGCAGCACTTTTTGTGACCTACAGTGAGCTCAGTAAACAATCAACTGTCACAAAACAAGGTCCTGTTTCAGAAGAACATACAAGCTTTAGTGTCCCAGTGTGCTTCAGGGGTTTTAAAAACGTTTAAGACAGAGCATATGGAACTTGACATTAAAATGATCAAACAGAAAAGTCTTAATCTATCTAAAAATGTGTGGAGCTGAAGGGTTTGTACAACTATGCACTGGCATGTGTGATGTGGAGAGCAGTGAGTGGAGCAGTAGCTGGAGACCTCAGAGTGGCAGGGAGGCAGGAGCTTGAAATGTGGAAGTGACACTGCACACACAGGTAAGGGCGGAGAGGCTAGGTGAGCAGCTGGGGGCTGTTGTGGAGTATGCGTGTGATGAGGAGGGGGTCTACCTGATAGAGACAGTGGCAAACACTGCGGAGCTGTGGGGGAAACTCGCTGGATGAACCGATTATGGCCTGGAAGAACCGCTCTGTGATCTGCAGCAGGTTCCTCTGGTTCTCCTCCAAGTTCTCGCCTTGTTCCAGCCTAATGAGACAAACAAGCAGCTCCTGTCAGTAAGGACTTGTGTTCTGGGCCAGGATGCATAAAACCCTCATCTAGGCCACATCGTAACTAAACAGTTACAAAAGAAAAGCTTTTGTTTTGCTGATATTTGCTGATATAATTTTTACTCTTCTGCTGTCGCACCGAAATTTCCCCCTCAGAGGATCAATAAAGCATAACTTTACCTTACCTAATTTTCGGAAGCCAAAACTGGAATATTAACATCAGTCTGTTGGACACTGACTCTGACTGTTGGACAGTGTTGTCTAAAAATGATAATGTGTTGAGAAATGCACAATAGATCTGAATACTGAGTATTTTAATATGAGATCTTTTATGATACCCAGGCTGAGTATAGACAATTTACACCAGTCTAAAATAAGCTCTTGTGTAGATTATTTCTATCTAACAATATTAATACTACCTGTTGTCAGAGCTGGGATGCAGGCACTCACCTGGTGGGGTCCACCTCAAAGCTGATGTGTTCAGGGGTGGTGATGACCCCTCTTAATAAAGGCTCCAGTAGCTTCTGCAGGTAGGCTGCCCCATATACCTGACATAAGAAACCATCAAATTCAGCTAATAATATACATCCGACATGTTGAACTGAGCAGACATCTAATGTGGGATGTGAGCATTTCTCGTTTTTTATGACAGGAGCCGTGCTGTGGTTTCTACCTTGAAACAGAAGGTCATTATTTTGCTGGCCAGGCTGTTTCCTCTGAAGAGAGTCTGCATGGAGTCAGCCAGCTCCACCTCTTTAGAGAACATGTTCCACAGCAGCTGGTAGAGGAGGTGCCGGGAGTCAAACAGCGTCACCAGGACTCGGGCTAGCTCATCCTGGGAAAATAAGAATCACATATACACATCTCTATTGGAACAAAAAGACTGCAAGGCGATATGTTAATGCAGCTTTTTATACAATTTTTCATTCTATATGCACACACACTATGCTCTATCATATCTGTGTGTAAAAGCTTCCAGTGACATGAAATACTACTAGCCTGAGCACATACACTATGCTGACTTGACATAATTTAGTATTGCTCCTGTTGTCAACATAATGTTTGAAACCAATCTTCAATCTGCAAGTAGTACACACCCACTGAGACCCTGGGACCACATTAGCCAGTGCCATAGCAATGGGCAGCTCTCCCTGGTCTCCCATCATGGTGACCAGCTCCACCAGCCTCTCAAAGCGGTCAGCCAGCACCGTCTCTGCCAGCGTGTCAAACTCCGTCCCCTGCTGCAGGATCTTAGTCAGGACCTCCATGAAGGTGGCTCGCGTCTGCAGGTCCTTGTGGTAGCCCAGACCTGGAGAGGAAAACATCAATACAGGCGCTCACAGGAAAAACTCTGCCAAACTCCTCACTTATCGACTGAATTGTCCCTGATGACTTACCGATGGAGTGCATGAGGCCGCTGTCGACGTTAGCGTTGAGCAGGTTGGACATTGCAAGGACGGTGCAGTGGCGGAGGGAGGCCAGGCGGCGGGACATTCCTCTCTTTCGTCCCCCCACGGACTGGCCCTCGTCCTCCACCTCGCTGCAGTCGTTCAGCAGGTTCATGAAGAGCGTGAAATACCTGCACACCACCACACACGACAGCACAGTATTCAGTAGAAACGGGATTAATAAACTGTCAATTAATTTTTTTTAATTTTTTAATTTATGTACTTATTATCTTTAGGCAAGAAATTTAACACCAACTGCTGCCAGAGGAAAATCTAAATGTAATGAATTAAAGTTGTGAATAAAAATAAAAAAAATTGGAGATTTAAGAAAATCTCTGAGAAGGTTCCAGTGAAATAAAGAAAGAAAGTGTGAAATGAAGACACAGAAAGTGTGCATTTTGTCTCATGGCCACCAGGGGTCTTCTTACTTGAGAAAGAGCTGAGATTTGGCCTCCATCAGTTCTACTCCGTCCCCCTCTTCTGGCTGCAGAGGAAGACCAGCTAACAGAGACACTACTGCCTCCATACTGGCCTGGTCCAGGTCTCTGCAAAGCGCGCACGCGCGCACACGCACACACACACACACACACACACAAAGAAAAAATTGTGAGGAGGGGCTCTCTCAGTTGCGTACAGTGCATTAGTTGAGCTGAGCACATGCTGCAGAGGTGAACCTTGTCAAGCACTTGATGTCATCATCGGCAGCTTGGTTGGACGTTCCCATCACCCAGTCTGTCAGGTACTCCACCATCTTGTTCCTAAAAACAACAGTAGGAGTGAAATTATTAGCATCTAGAATTATTTTTTCACACTTTGGTTGTGTTCAGTTAAGATCTAGCACACACACTGTTGCATAAACATGAGTGGCGCATAGACACGTGTAGAGTCATAGATGTGGCTCTGTCAGTGATGTGTGTAGACTTAGACACCATTACTGACCTGAACTTCATCTCCTGGCAGAAGGAGAGGTCGTCCCTTCTCTCCATCATCACCTCCACCAGCTGGCACAGCTTGGTTTTAATCTGGATCGCATGGACCACGTTGCCCAGGATACGCACATACCTGACAGACAAGACACAGGTCGGTACACGGTTATGTGACATGGTAGCTGGTTCTAGCTTCTGACTCATGCCATCGTTAGCCTGGCAGGGTGTGACACCCACAAAAAGCTAATGCACTGTCTTACTGACTAACTTAGCCTAACTAGCCTAGACAGTTAGCTAAGTTAAGCAAGTCAGGCTACTTCAGTAGCAGAAACAAGGCAGTTGGAGATGTTCCAAGCTGTTACTATGGGTCATTACGACTACTGAATATCAGTGAACTGAACAGAGACTGCTGAAGACGAGGCATAAGTTCAACACTCCACTCAGACAGTTCCTGCGCCAAAGGAAAGACACTGACCTGACCAGGTTGAGCATCATGGTCTCAATGCTGGCCTGTCCCAGGTGTTCAGAGCTGCCCTCTGTGTGGTTATCTAACAGATTCTTCATGATGGCTATGGTCTGCTCCACAAACTGGGTGTTCGTGTCATTGATGGGAACCTAGAAACAGGAGAAACATAACAGGGGCACCAAGAGGTCAGAGATTTACAAAACACTGCCCTCCAACAGTGTCTTCAATTTACTACTCAGCAGTTCCCTTGTTCTTAAACCAGTGTTGTCTGTGGGTCCCGCAAATGTACTCACCGGTCCCTGTGTGTCAAAGAACTTGCCAATGCTGTTCCTCAGCTTGTTGAAGAGCATGGGGTAGAGGGCGGGGCTGAGCTCCAGTCCCAGGAGGTCTTTAACATTGGTGCGGACGTGGAGGCCCACTCTGTCGTGGCCACAAACCAGCAGGGCCAGCAGACGATCCAAGAAACGGCTGACTGGCGTCTCGCTGGAGGCCGAGTAGGAGCAGGAGGTGGCTGAGGCCACGGGATTGGTCACCTCGCAGGGGCCCATGGAAATCATGGAGTACTTGCGCTCGCTTATGGGGCCCATGGGTGGGCTGTAGGTGGCCGGGCCAGGTGTGCTGCGCTGCTGGAGACACACACCGCCCAGAGCACACAGGAAGCCCGTCATGTTGATCCACTCCTGCTGTGTGTGTGTGTGTGTGTGTGTGTGTGTGTGTGTGTGTGTGGGGGGGGGGGGGGGGGGGGGGGG
>JAUMHL010000005.1:23967880-23979354 GCA_032362345.1 Sandelia bainsii
CCCCCCCCCCCCCAGACACACAGATGGTGTGTGCGTGTATTATTCAAAATAATGCACAAATCTAAAGACACACTCAACAACACTCAAAAGTAAAAAGTCAAATATCAAAAGTGCTGCAAACGTAGCAACTGTTTGTTTAATCTGGTGCCTTGTAAAAGTGTCCTGCAATTCAATTTTTTTTGTGAAAGTTCACACGCTAGCACCACACAGAAAACCCAGTCAACTCATTAAAAGGACAGTTTCACAATTTTTAGAGATCGCCTAAAAACATCAGTCTCATCATCAGTCAGTGTATGAAGACTTAAACAGGTTTTGCTTGGTTTTGTATTTACTCGGGATAAAAAAAAAAAAAAAAAAAAAAAAATCAGGAAGGAGGCAAAAACTTATTTTCACAGCACTGTATATAACTATATGCTGTATATGTCCTGTGTTGCCCATGAATAAATCATTTTCCTAGAGCCCTTCAATGCAAGTGATGTGGGACAAAATCTAGTCTTTGTTCTGTGCAACAACTGACTTAAATGTTTGTATCTAAAGTCAAAAAAGTGGATATCTTTCAAAGTGTTTTAGTATTAAATTCCCTCTTAGTGTTTCTCTGTTGAGCTGTAATACAAGGGAGAAGTATGTTCTAAACAGGCTGCAGCTCTGGAATATATCCATATAATGTGACTAATTTGGAAGGCTTAAGACAAATATTGTCTTTTTATTTTTGCATAGAGGACTGTGGATTTTGGACCCTCATCACTTACACAAGAAGCATCATTTGGATGAAGCTCTGAAAGGCCTTTATTAACAGGAACGATAATTCCAGCAAGCAACCCCCTTTTCACAGTTCAAATGAACACTGTACTGTCATCATGAGGAATCCACATCAGTGCTAAGAAACAAGTGAAGCAGCAGTGGGCTGAATAAATCTGAAACATCATTATGAGCTACTGAGTGTAGACTGAGGCAGTTTTATTTTAAATTGAATCCACAATTAAGTGAAGGCCTGTAAAGAGTAAACTAATGCTCTTCCAGGCTTTCAATAACAGCACCCCCACCTGGCCACTCAGGGTAATGTCTTCAAACACAAAGAAAACACCCAACAAGCTTCACTTAAATCCGAGCAGCGCTAATAATAATGAAGTCACTCGAAAGTGAGACAGAGAGGAGAAGTCCCTTCTGTAACAGGCCTACCTGCCCATCATCAGCCTTGTTTTTGGGGAAGTTGAGAATCTGTTTGGTGGCCTGGTCCCATTTAGTGTGCGTGTCCTCCCAGGCCTGAAGGTGGAAGCATCAGATAAAAAATTGGCCACGAACAACAGGGTTCAGATAGAGGCAGAAGAAAACTGAGCGATGCTAATATGACATTATGCACATGGAAGTGTTCAATCCTACTGTTGAATGCTGATACCATGCATGAAAATCATCCTCATCAGTTTTAGGTGACAATGATCAGTGAAGAAGACAGTAAAGGCCACTGGAATTTAAACTTAACGTTACCCCAATGTTTCCAGGTGTAGGGTGCTCTATCCTCCTTAACAAAGCCATCACCCTCTTCTGTAAGGTGGATCGGCCTGTGGAAATGAAGACAAACGCTCTTACTGGAAACCAACAGTTCAACTCCCCCAGCTGTACAGAAGTACATTCTGCGTAGTGGTACCACTAGGAACCATAACAACGCACCATATGTTTTTATTTCTCTAGCATCAGCTCTATTAACTAATATCCATAGTGTGGGGTTTCTGGAGCAAGGATTGACAGTTTTATGTCATTTTTATGTCCTGGATTTGATGTCCCCTGGTTTAACTTCAATTGGTTTCGCCTCACATCACATTACGGTGAGATGGGAATAGGAACTGAGCTCACAAATATCAGCAGTGTTATGGCTGCAGTGCTGAAAAGAGGGACAGCAGTACTGACCTGTCCCCATCATGTTGCTGACAGAGGCCAGTTCGCTGAAGGTGGCATAGTTGGGCAAGATGTTCTGGACGGGGACCTCGTCAGCGGTGCTGCGGATGTCAGCCTCCTCGCACAGGTGGCGGAAGCATGACATGGCCACCAGCACCGCCTCAGTGTCCGGACTCCACAGGAACATGTACAGACACACCTCGAGCTTGGTCTGCGCCTGCCGGCAGATGGGGATCCCGCCGCCCATAGTGGCACACTCCTGAAAGGATTGAGGGCCAAACAGTCCAAAAACTGAGTCTCTCACAAACAATGGGGGCCATAACAAATCAATAATCTGAGTCAGGTGTGACATCACTGACTGGCTGTATCAAAGTTGTTGCTACAGATGACAAACAGTACCACACCTTGTTCTTCAGCAGAAATTTGTTCCTGCATATGAGGATCTCCCTCAGCCATTTGAGAACTTCTGTCCCATTGACCATCTGCTGGCCAATCAGCTTACGGCAGATGAGAAACAGCACCTGCGAACTGAAAAAGGAGGTACAAAAAAATGGAGGGAAGTCATTATCCTGTAAACTTAAATGACTAATTCTGTGAGTAACGTCTTTGTTAACGTGGCTCTGTAGCTGGTGTCTGTACTCAGCCAAAGATTGTTAGGGAAGATGCTCCACTCTGTAACATTGTTAATATCGTACAACTGTGAGTGGACTGAGTTCCAAGAAACTACTAGAGTGATACATCTTCGCTCTAGTAGATTCCCATCATATCCATTTCAGAATCCGTACTCTCCCAGTTATTCTTGCAAGCATCATATAAATAGTTTAAGCTTATAAACTTGAGATTTCTTCTCAATATCTCCAGTATCTCCAGTTTGGATCAAGTAGCTCCTGAAAAATATGGTGTGTGAGCTACAGATATGACTGTGAATTTGATCACCACATTTGTGTATGGAAAGATGAGATCACTGGTGGAGTACCTGATGTCCCAAAATGTCTCTATGGGGGCATCAGGATTCCACAGCTCTATGGTCTCTGGCTGGTGCAGAACTAACAGAGCCTGGGAACAGAAGACAGGAGGTGGTTAGAGGCAGTGTTACAATGTACAATTTGTGGTAGGATGTACTTGTGAATATAAACAACACTATTCATAATGTTCATTACCACAGCTTTAAATCCATCAGAACAACGACAGTCATGTCAGACTCGTATTTTTCTTTTTAACTCTGCCACTCTTTTTTTTGTCCTAATCAGTCAAGTAACTTAACATAAGTGCAAAACTACATGTTAGGATGTCCCCTTTGATGCCTGAATAGGCCACTTATAAGTGGTAGGTAAGTGGGTTTGGTCTCTGACCTCCATGGCTTCTTGTGAGAGCTGGGTGGTGTTGGTTAGAGGTACTAGCTGCACCAGGCCGGTGATGAGCTCTGCTGTGCTGCTCTGAATCTCTGGTGTTTGCTTCACTGGGTCCTAACAAATAACAACACACATGACAGCAAAAGGCAAAAAAAGTTGTCATTTTAGTTATTTAAACAAAAAAATGTTACAGTAAATACAGATAGACATCAAAAACGTGTTGAGTGATGGTGATGTGAATGCTCACATGTAACATGAGTTTGGGGTCAGCGTGGATGAGTTTGACCAGAGCAAGAAGTAGGCACTTGTAGTTTCGAGTGTCCAGGTCTGTGGCTTTCTCTTTAAACTTAAGGCTGGTGCTCATCTTCCCTTTGAATGTCAGACTCTGTGGGAGGAATTATACAGTCTGAATAAACGTCCGAGTAGAACCCAATTACGCTAAAACATGATTGACATTTCACATCACTCTGACTTAGATGATCATATCATACATGGAAGTCACATGAAGCAGGTAATATATTACTACTGTGAATAAGTGAAGTAATCACAGGACAATCTGGTTCTTATTTTCATATGATGTCATCGTCACCTCTAGATTGCTGAGATCCAGGCACCTGACAAGATGTGGTAGCAGCCAGATGAGACCCATCCACATTAAATACAGTTTACTCAGTGGCATTAGAAAGCTCAGTCTTTAACTAGGTTTACTTACTATGAGCTACATTCATTCAGTCCCAACAGGCCACCGCATGCAATGGCTTCAGGAACTGATTTCAGATGGTTGACTTTTATGTTTGTGGTTCTTGATCTCAGCAATTAGTGATAGAAATGGACAAAATTACAAAAAGAGCCTAAACTAACACCTATGTTGTTAGCAAAGGAAACAAAATCTACTACTTGTAGGATATTTATTATCCATAATTTAATCTGTATTCTAATAAACTGGTCCATTAGTTCATTAGCTCGTTGCTCAAACTTTACATGAGTATAAGTTGAGATTTTTCATGAAGTAACATGTTGTCATGTTGCTGCCGTCTCACCGGTGTCATTCGTAGTGGAGCATGGGTGCCGGCACCTTGGACCACCCGGTTGAGGGTGTCGGAGAACATAAAGCGAAGCTCTCCAGAGTAGCCGTACACTGCATCGATCTTAGGCCACCAGTCCAGATGAGACTGGAAGTAGACAGCGCAGGACAGGACATGGTAAAGGACACAATACACAAACTAAGCAATACAAACATTCCATCATCAGCTCTGACGACTTACGTTAGTGATTATTCTGTGCAACGAATTGACCAGGACGAAGTGAAAGGTGGAAGGGGAGGAAGAGGCCAAGCAGACCTAGAGGAGAAGAAGAGAAAACACGTGTGAGAATTACACAGAGGGACAGGATCTACCTTTGTCCACGCCGTTAACTGTGGGAGACACTGCAAACAACTCATTGTTAGTTCACCTTAAGGTGCTGGTTGTTGTGAGGATTGATGCGGAAACAGGAGACGAAGCAGTCCATCATGAGCTCCACGTCGGCGTTCTGGCTGCCAGTCCCCCTCCAGAAGGATTTGGCTGGGTTGAACAGCAGAGCCTGATGGGACGGGGAGATCACTTCAGGTCAGTCAAAAGCACATGTCAACTCACAAACTGTGTTGATTACTGTAATTATTATTAGATTTTTAAACTTGACTGAGTGACGTGAAAAAATTTGTTACATCACTTTGCCGTTTAAGCTTAAAGAAGCTTAAAGAATCAAACTAAATGTAAAATAATCACAGTTTCTAGATGCTGAGATTGAAACGGCTACTTGGGTTGCAATGATGAGTTGATGTAGTCGACTAAAATCTACAACCAGAATTAGTTGACAGTTGAATTTAACTGTCAACTAGTCTGTGACATCATCACGTGTGTTTTTCACGTGTCTTCAGCCAACTCAAGCTGAACGTCCAAAAATAAGACAATCCCACAGTTGAAATGAATCTTGAAATGAATTCATATATTGAATATTTTGAATTCAAGAAAGTCCATTTTTGGGGGTTTGTGAAGCTCAGACAAAGGTATTAACTGTTTCATAGGTGCTTCTTTATCAATTCTTCTCTGTTAAGTGATGCCCATGTGCATCACTTAACCAACATGGAAGTTGCAGGGCACAGCGCTGATCTTGAAATTTTATGTGCCTCTCTGCAACACCCATCCCGTCAGAGCGCATCTGCTCTGCAGGAAAACAAACCAACAAAACAAAAAAAAAAAACATTAAAAAAAAAAACCTGGTCCCCGGTCAAACCTTGAGATCCATGACGATGGACTGGACCAGGAGGAAGATAGTGGAGTGATCCTCCCAGTTGATGTAGGTGGAGGCTTTACATAGTTTGACACAGGCGATAGCAGCGCTCTCCATCAGCTGTTTGCTGCCACCCTGGCCCGCTAAAGCTTTCCGCAAACTGTCCAAAAACAGTTTCTGCAGATAAAAAAGGACAGGAAGGTGCGTGTTAAGTGCTAGAGTCAGTCTGTTCTCTGTGTGTGTGTGTGTTCTTTCCTCCCACCTTGTTGGCCTTGCTCTCTTCCACAGTGTCTTTGGAGATGGTGTGCAAGATCTCTGGACAGAGGATGAGCAGAATGATCTGCAGGGGCCACACAGCTGCCTTCCTCTTGGCGCTCTCCGCAAAACTGTCCACAAGGTCAAAAAGCTTCTCTGCTGCTTCTGGACACACAACAACGCACATGCACCCAATTAGTCAAAGCACATTGTATTTATAGCCCAATATGGTAACATGCGAGATGATTAACACATAATTGTAGTGTGAACTGGTCTGAACAGTTAGCGAAGGTGGAGAATGACTTCAGTGCTTCATTATCATCGGGAAAAAAGATGCTTCTGGTCATGTGAATGAGATTTGGGCTATAACATCAAACAATAAAGAAAAGTTACTTATGTAACTTTTATCCTATGAATCCCAGAAGACCAGCATGTGATGTGGGGGACTGCCCGTATGTGTGTCTGGGTTCGAATACGTTTTTGTGAAGAAGTGTTCAATCTAAAGTTGTCTCTAAACTCTCTAATGCCTAATTTCAAAATAGTTTGTAGTAATTTGAAATGTGAAACCCATTTTAAATTAGTCGTCAAACTGATTTCAAACTGGTTTCAGATCAGGTCGAGTACCAGCACTCAGCCAGGAAACCTGGCTCCAAAGTGGTGCCAAAAACCAGGACTTGATTGATGAAGTAAAATGAAGGCAAGCAGGCTTATCCCCCATTGAAGCAGACTGACACAGTGTCCCAGCAACGTCACTGTGTCGTTTCTTAAAGACAATAGGTGTCCTGCTAGGGGAACTATAGCATGAAAAAACAAGAGAAAGCTGATCCCATCTTGTTGGGTTTACTTCTACTGAAAATAACGTTCTAGCTGATCTGATATCCATATTCATCACCATATGATAATTTGTCAACTCTTTAGTTAAACATTGCCATTTGCATCCACATACTTCCATGAACCCTGTTTTTACACCTCGCCTGAGTGGGGTAGTGAAGGTTAGGGAGCAAAATGCTTGTAACCCTGAGATATCTGCTGAGAATGCAGAAAGGCTTCCAGTAATGCAAATGCACAGACCACTTTGTTGACACGAAATACCATCAAGAAGAGGAAGTTGCAACACCATATCATATGTAGCCCCTGCAGTTTCTGCTTGTAGCAAAGCATGTTTAACTGCATTCTGAGGTGGCAAGGACTACTTTTTGTTAATACTGGACTGTAGGGTCACCATTTATCTGTTTGTTGTTGGTCTAGTCAAAAATGTTATCATACAGGTTTATCTATAAACACACGAAACTTCAAAAAAGTACCTATGTTTAAGTATCACTGACTGGCTCCATTCATACCTGCCATATCTGCCTGTGGTCGCTGGTAGAGCATGGTGAACTCATCTGGGTAATTCTCCACCCAGTTCCAAAAAGCCTGGAGAGTGAAAACAGTAGAAGTGGAACAACAATACGTAAATAGATAAAACTGTATGGACTGGACACTAATGTGCATGGCTCTAAGTTTAGCGAGAGCCGTTAAATGTCAAGTGTTTGGAACACAAATGAGCCAGTACCTTCTCTAAACTGTTGATGACTGCGAGCTGAGCAGGCTTTTTGAGAGCTCTAAACTTCAGGACAGTTTCTGAAAGAAAGGCATACATAAAAAATACCAGCAATGAAAATGTTTACCCAGGATTGTTACTATCTAGCAGAATTTCCAGTGGCCAACTTTCAAGACTAGCTGCCAGATATTAAGACAATTGCATCTGAAGTGTGTGGCAGCTGTGATGTCTATCATAATGTGATACTGTATAACTGAAACCACCAGGACGTATGGAAGTATGGGTCCTTTCTGTTGTAAACCTGTAAAAGCATCAGAAGCAAACCTTGTAGCAGCCTTTTAAGCTTAGAGCAGTCCACGTTGATGTACTGCATCAGCTCTATGTCATGGACATCCACATTATCCTCAGAGCACACTGTCAGCTCCTGGAGCCTGATGACACACACAAAAAAACAGAAATGAACTCAGACATTTATACTTTTTAATCTGGAAGTTTTTTGTTTTTTTTGCAGAGTCGTCGTAGTTTCATTACGGTGGCGGAGGCTTTAGACACAATCTATCTCCAATTGTCACTGTCACCGCATCATGACAAGTAAAATACTAACAATGATAAGAGAAAATCAATTTGTCCACTTGACTGTTCTATAAATTTATTTTCTGTATGATTTCAACATTTTTATGGTCAAAATCGCTGAATTTACGCATTTCCTGTTCAAATACATAGGAGAAGGGTGAGCTGAGGCAGTGATGAGCTGTGCCGCACCCACTGACTGACGCCGGTAGTTGGCGCATGCCTATTGCCGTTTCTCTTTATATCGTCAATATACATGTTTGATTACACATGTACTAAACATGCTGACGTTCCACGGTCTGTCTAATATATTTAATGAATGTGTGTGACATATTTAGTCTTTCTGATAGGTCATAAATGCACAGTGAAAATGCACAGGGTGAGGCAGAAAGTACCGCGCCGCACTGATAGGGGGCAGTGCTGAGCCCCATAGGCACAATGGGTAACAGGTGCACGTCGCTGCGTGCTCTTCTTTTACGCAGAGGGTGGGGGTGTGGCACCGACAAGTCTGTAACGGTACACTCATTTAAATTTGTTCCGACAAAATGGAAGATTACGTCTCAAAAGTAAAGGATTTTTCTAAACTGGATTTTCAGTCGAAACAGGAGGTATTAGAGAGAGGAAGACCAACCCCTGGAGCTGAAAGATCTGCTTCAAACAAGTAAGAGAAAGGTAACCCGCACTTTTCAACCTGAGTGGTACACCCGAAAAGACTGGCTGTGTGGTTGTGCTACAAGAGGTCGCCTTTTCTGCTTTCCATGCCTTTTATTTTCAAAATGTGACAATGTCTGGACTAACGCAGGATATTGTGACATGAAAAATTTACCAAGGAGTCTCAGCAAACATGAAAGATCGACTACTCACATTCAAAGCCAGATATCATTGAAAATGTTTGGAGCTACACGGATTGACTTGGCATTGAATGAGCAGCACAGACTGAACATCAGCGTTCACAACGCGAAGGTGAGGGAGAACCGAGAGATTTTAAAAGACTTGATTAATGCAACCTGCTTCCTTGCCAAACAGGAGTTGGCATTTCGTGGCAATGATGAGACTGCAAGCTCTTCCAATCGTGGCAACTACGTAGAGCTATTACATGCCTTTGCTGAGAAAGATGAACGTTTAGCTAGACATTTATAGACATCCACTGTGTTTTCCAGCCTGACAAACAGAATACAGAATGATTTAATTGAAGCAGTTGGTAAGGTAATTCGAAATTATATTAAAAAGAGATAAATGCAGCCCCATTTGTTGCTGTACAAGTTGACGAGACAACCGATATCACAAATAAAGCGCAGATTTGTGTTGTTTTTTGTATTTATTATTATTATTTTAGTTTACCTTTCGTCTGGTTTGGTTTTTAATCTTATGGTTCACTTAAGCGAGTGCAGCGGCTTAGCGCATGCGCGATTAGTGTGCAGGCTGGACACGGAGGAGTGATACCTCCTGCTCTGACAGCAGCCTTGAGGGACTAATGCGCGAGGACTGTTCGCCTGTGAGTGCTTTGAGACGGGGGAGGAGCACACGGCAGCACCCACTGCTTGTTGAGAAGGGTAGAAAGCAATATGTCCTTTGACGACAAAAGTCTCCATAAACACCAGAAAAAGTCGCCAGATTTGTCGCTAGTCGCTTTTTTGAAAAAAAGTCGCTAGAGGGGTCTGAAAACGCACTAAATATAGTGATGAAGTCGCTAGGTTGGCAACACTGCTCCTCAGACGATCTTCGTTAGTAAGACTGTGTGTAGTCTTGACAAACAATAACAAATGATACTGCCCCCAGAGGTTCATGTAGTACATTGCAGTTACAAAAGCCAATGTGGTTCTGTGACTGGAGCCTCTATTGAAGGTTCTGTTTATGACGTGTCAACAATAAAAAAATCTGCGTCGACGCCGTTGATTACGTCGACTAATCGTTGCAGCCAGTCATTTTGCGCTGTGTCTAAAAGTGAAGTGAAGGAGGCGTTTTTGGGATTTGATGATGTGAGTGATGACAGACGAGCTCCTGCTATAGCTAATTATGTATTTGGAGTGTTGGATGAATTTAACTGTGTGGAAAAGCTTGTAGCTCAGACGTATGACGGAGCTTCTGTCATGGCATCAGAACTTGATGGGGTGCAGGCCAAAATTAAAGGAAGGGTGCCAGAGGCCATGTTTACCCACTGTTACGCACACAAATTGAACCTTGTGTTGATGCATTCAGCAAAATGCATGCCTGAGGTTAGAACCTTTTTTAAAACACTTGAGGGACTTGGATCATTTTTTAGTCCACAAAGCACACCCGCTTACTGGATGACGTTGTGAAGCGGCGTTTACCAAGAGCGGCGCCGACCAGATGGAGCTCCAGCTCTTGGCTGTTGCAAACAATAAGCATGTATCAATCTGATCTGCGTGCTGTATTTGGCATTATGAGTGAAAATCCTGACATTTGGGATAATGACACTAATGATGGCCAATGGATATGATCGGTGGTTGTCAAAAGTGTCAACATGCTTTTTAATGATGGCATATGAGAACATTTTCAGTGAAACTGATGCACTTTTTAGAGTGCTGCAAAACAAAGTGTTGGACATTGGAGATTGCTGTGCACGAATCCGCAACACAATCAGAGTTGTTGAACGCATGAGACAGGAATTTGACACATTCTATCAGTGATTTGAGCAAAAATGCATCACACTTGGCCTGACAGACTGTGGAGGTAAAAACTCTGGTAGAGATGAGAGGAAACGGACATATTACAGCATTATGGACAACATCGGTGTTCAGATGAAAGCTCGTTTTGATCATTTTGGTGAGCTAGCTTTCCTTGGTTTGGTCGACTGTACTAGATTTTTTGAAATGTCACAACAATTTCATCACACATAACTGTAGAGCCTGTCCAAATATGCAAAGTTCTTTGACTTTTTTAGACTAAAGGCTGATCTCATCAGACTTCTCAAACCGTAAGGAATGAATGTAAATGTCCTGGACAACTTCTCAGCTTTTTGGCCCAGAAGGATCTGATGCATACTGTTCCTGAGGCAACAAAGTTACTCCAGCTGGTGCTCACTCTACCAGCTACAACAGCATCTGTGGAAAGGTCATTCTCCGCATTGAAAAGACTGAAAACATACAGTCGGAATAGGACCGATTCAGGACGACTCTCCTTGGCGATCATCTCCATTGAAGCAGCCAGACTTTTAAAAATGAAGGCAAACAAGGACGATTTTTACAACAGAGTGACGGAGATATTCGTTGAGAAGGATAGGCATATGGACTTCATATACAAATAAAGGTAAGACCATACACAATTTTCAATTTTTATTAAAAAAAGAATCCAATTTGACCTTATATTAAATATTCTTTTGTTTTCCTTGCTATCGTATTGTTGAACAGTATGGAATTGATTAAAGCATAACTAAAAGCTTTTAAAACAACCAAAAGTTTCAATTAAGGTCAAAATTGAAATATAAGCTTCTATTTTAAGCAGGGATGGGTAGAGTAGCCAAAAACTGTACTCAAGTAAGAGTAGCGTTATTTCAAAATAATATTACTCAAGTAGAAGTAAAAAGTAGTCATCCAAAAAATTACTCAAGAGTAAAAAAGTACTTGGTG
>JAUMHL010000005.1:23983664-24032194 GCA_032362345.1 Sandelia bainsii
ACAGAACTGTATAGAAAACCCAACAGTCCCACTTGAGCAAGCACTAGGCGACAGTGGAGAGGAAAAACTCCCTTTAAATGTAATTATGTGAATGTCAGCCAATTTTATTTTTCTGTTACATGTTTCCGCTTGGCTCCGTTTTTAGAAATCACAACATCTAATTTCATTGCTATGCTGATGATACTAAACTGTATGTCCCTCTAACTCCCAAACAACTATGATTCAGTAAAGACAATTCTGGCATGTCTCCATGATATTAAATGCTGGATGGCAAATAATTATCTCCCGTTAAATGATAACAAAACAGAGATAATTCTTTTTGGTACACCTAGTGTCACTGAATGGATAGCCAGTCACTTGGGTGTCATTAAATATTCATGAACGTGCCAGGAATCTTGGGGTTATTATTGACTCAAAACTAGCATTTGACAAGCAAATCAACTATGTAGTCAAATCCGGTTTCTTTCAACTCAGAAAAGCAGAAAAAAATTAAGCTGTTCCCTCTCTTTGAAGAACTTGAAAACCATTACTACAGCTCTTATTTCCTCAAGGCTCAACTACTGTAACTCTCTCAGTCTGCTCTGTCATGTCTACAGCTGGTGCAAAACACTGCAGATAACTTATAACTGGAACAAAGAAAAGAGACAGCATCACCCTCGTCCTGATGTCAATGCACTAGCTTCAGGTTAAATATTGTGAGTTTAAGATTCTTTTATATGTTTTTAAAGCTCTTAAAGGACTCCCCAATACATTTTAGAACTCCTCTGCACCTATGATAGAACAAGGTGTCTTAGATCTGCGAATCAATTGCTTTTAACTGTTCCTTCATCAAGACTAGTAAGAAAGGGTGATCGTGCTTTTGCCGTAGCAGCCACGAAATTGTGGAACAGTGTTCATATCTCAACTCTCGATCTAAAGACTCATTTATTCTCTAAAACCTTTGGGAGTTCTTAACTGTTTTTCTGTTCATTTTTGTCTTTTCTACTATTTGTAATTTATATATGTTTCATTTCATTTAATAGGATTTTATTTGTTTATTTATTTGTCTATTCATTTTTATGTGTTATTGTTGAAGCTTTTGTAAATGGTTCAGCACTTTGGTCAACTGTTTTTAAATGTGCTATAGCAATAAAGTTGATTTGATATGGGCAATACTCAATAATCAAAAGGCAGGTTTGGACAGCTTTTTTCTCTTAAAAATGAAATCATCATTTAAAAACTGTATTTTGTATTTACTCGGGTTGTCTTTGTGTAATATTAAAATTTCTTCGATGATCGGAACCATTTAAGTGTGAAAATATACTCTCTTTTTTTTTTATTAGGAAGGGGACAAATACTTTAGCACTGTAACTAGCATCATCTACATTTTATCAATCACACTGCAGATAAACAAATCAAATTAAAGATGGACTAATTTTTATCCTTTCAGCAACACTGTAGTTGTTCTTGTTGGTCACAATAATCCAGCTCCTGACCAAGATCCAAGACCCGCATACTGATAAATGGTAAATGGTCTGAATTGATATGGTTCCTTTCTACCTTATAGGTACTCAAAGCATTTTACACTGCTTCTCATTCCCACACCAATGGTGGAGCTGCCATGAAGCTGGCCTGACCCACTGGGAGCACCTTGGGTTCAGTGTATTGCCCAAGGTCACTTCAATATATGACAGGAAACACCGTGAATCGAACCACCGACCCCCCGGGTAGTGAACGACCACTCTACCAGCGGTTGCTGATGCTCCCTAATTTGATACAATTTCCCAGTAACACTGTGTCTGAGGTAGTGTTAGAGATCTATTCGCTGCTGCTCCGCTGTGCTGCGTTCACAGACAGTACAGAGTGCAAGTCATCTATGTTTTGAGAAGCAAAAACAAAAGTGTTACATCACCAATTCTTTATATCCAATCATCTGAGCAGAAATGTGAACCATTTCACCCATGAACTCATATGTCTAGCTACGATGTTTTTCAGTTTTTCCTTAATATCTCTGTGTGCATTAGAACACTGCAATCAGTGAGATGGATGCAAATACCTTCATTTGTCAGGTACTTAATTTGGTAAATTAGCCAAAATTAAGGAATCAATAACATTTTCTTAAATGAATTACTACATATAACACTGTCAGGCTATGTAATCATAATTACATTAACTGCTATCATTACTGGTCGACCAGGTGATTGGTCAGCAAATTAATCAGTCTGATCTTTGACACTTCTAGTTAATCGGCATTGTCTGATATCAGTGCTTATACGGCCAATTAATAAAAAATGTCCTCAGACATCTGCAGGCAGCATGGAACTACATTAGTGCTCCCCCTTGTGTCAGTTTTGCCAAGTGTTGGGACTCTTTCACTATTTTGTGACATTTTTAATATAAAAAAAGATTAGCCTAATCAACAAAGTAATCAGCAGATTAATCAACAATGTAAAGCCCTGGTGGTTACCAGCAAGAGAACTGGGATACCTCTAACATTTAGTAAATGTAAATAAGAAAAGTGGTGTAAGTCAGCAAGTCAATTTAATAGGCTTATCGGTTTATTTAAGCAGTGAGTTCACATTCCTCAAGTTGTGACAGGAACACTCACATCCTTTATTGCACATTATTTGGCTGTGACAGAGTTGTCAGTGAGAGCATAAACAGGAAGTGGGACACATCTCTGCAATGTTCTCCAGTTTGGATCTGTGTTTCTCATTGTACCTGTGAGCAATGTACTTTACTTCTGCTTGGTCCTCCAATTTCCTCCTTGTAGCTACGTTTAGTAAAAACAATTACATTATTGATATATCCTTTTAATAATGTAAACAAGGAAGGAAGGAAACATGTTAAACATGTTTATTAGGGGTGTCCAGATCGAGTTATTTCATCCTGACCATGATCAAAGTCCTTTTTTATCAACAGGTCTACAGAACAAGTCAGTTATGATACATATATTCACCTGCAATAAGGGGTCATAAAATATTGTCACATGACGCATTAAAATGACACATTGAAACAACATCTGTGTCCTAATAACTAGGCACACCTAATTTCAGAAGTTACCCAATCCAAATACTATAAGCTCTGATTATAAAATCTTTACTTATATTCATATGGTTATAAGGTTAAATTATTCCTATGAATGAAAGAATAACTAAGACAATGCAGCTTCTGGAGTGAACCTGACAGGAAAGTGAAGATGTCTCACTCTGCTAGATTTTCTGGGACTACAGAAACACTCAGCCCACTCGAGTTTGTACAGCGATGTTACCAAGTGGAGTACCTTCCTCCACAATCTTTGTCTGAGTATAGACGCTGGCTACAGAGAACACTTTAATTAACCAAGACACTATTATCATTATAACCAGTAAATACAGCATTCAGCACTGACTGAAAATGACAAGCTGCTAGCTGAATGTTTTATACACTGTCATTTCCAGAATTTGAACTCGATCTCACTTACTGTACAGTGTTTCCCCTGGCGCCCCAACCCCCAAAGACGGTCAAGTTAATTGTATTTGATTTGATTTTCTGTACAGCGCCAGATCACATTAGAAGTCATTTCAGGTTTCCTTTCCTATAGAACAGGTCTGTACGTTGTTCTTTTATTAAACTAACTAAACAGCCTCATGTTATTTGTCTTATTTACATGACAGCGTCATTTCTGTCTCTCTGTATCACACGCGCGCACACACACACACACACACACACAGGTGAACTCAGAGAGCGCGCATCAGGAAATATGACTTTTAAAGCATAAAGGCCAAAACACACACGCACCGACCCCGGCGGCGCAGTTTTTTTACAATCATATTTCCACTGTACAGCCGATATTTAGCAAACAAAACCATCTATTTATATGACTTTAGTGCATTTTCCTTGTTATGTTGTTATGTTTCTAGCATTAAATAACATATTTCTACAGTCTGTAACCTTCCAGCTGTATGTAGAATTATTTCTTGTGCGTTTGGCGACATCGCGTAAAAGGATCCATATAAATATTTCCACAGTGAGAACTTCTGTGCGCATTTCTGCAGGGGTCCACAGCGCAAACTTTATTAATTATTCATGATTATTAATTGTCCCCGACAAAGATTCGGGATCGGTCCGGATGTGACAGTAAATTATTTTGTGAACTTTTCCACATGCTGTTTGACGCGCGTCAACACTGGGGAAACAGAAGAGGGGCTAATCCCGCGAATGGTTAGACCCGCGTCAATCCCCCCCCCACTGTAAACCTAGGGGAAGCACTGCTGTACATTCATTTTCACTCCAATATGCATTAGTATGCTGCACTTTAGAGCCTGATTTGAAGTAGAGAAGCACTGCAACACCAGCAGGTTTCAGGGCATTACTTCGCCACAATTTCCTCATTGGTTGGACATATGACTTTACTCGTGTTTTTACGTTTTCCAGCAAACAGTGTGTGCTTTCCTTGTTTTCTGTCAGCTACATAACCCCACTGCTGTGTTGTAATAGAATTATAATGCAGCAGATCTGATCCAGGTGAAGAACAGATACAGAATATCAAACATCGGTTGGTCTTAGCAACTTTAATACAATAGTAAAAAAAAAAAGGTATCTTGAGTTTCCAACTGATATGCAGACAAAACACTCTGCATGCTTGAACACCTTGAGCCATGAACACACATTTAGCTAGGTGATGAGCCGTGCCCGGTGTTTGCCGAACATGCTTGGAGTTACAGTATGCACAAAGTATTCAACTTTTGTCTCTTGAGAGCAGAAAATCTTTTTTTCTCATGCTCTCATGAGTTTTTTTAAATGCCATTTGGAAACTCCAAGCAGGCCTTCTGGTACGTTCTCAAGTTTCTCCAGAGGACTTCTGGAGCTCTGTTAGAGTGACCACTGGGGTTCTGGGACACTTCCCTGATGAAGGCCCTTCTTGCCTGGCTACTTAGTTTAGCTGGACAGCCAATTCTAGAAAGAGTCCCAGTGGTTCCAGACTTCTTCCATTTCACAACTATTAAGGTCACTGTGCTGCCGAGAACACTCACTTTAGAAATGGTTTCATACTCTTGCCCTCATCTAAGCCTCAATTTTATCACAATTTTATCAACGAGGCCTGCATAAACCCCAAAATATTTAATTTACTTTAACTCTCATATTTTAGGGGAATTAAGCATTTTGTCCTAAAACTCTCTAAAGATTACAAGGTTCTAAGAATATATGGATAATATTTATGAATGATTAATCAGTTAATTCTACTGTATAAGGTTGAACATTTAATCGTTTTAAAATCCATGCAAAAAAATCAGTGTGCTGTAAACACCTGTCCCTATAGGAATCAGATGAAAGTTGCAGAGAAAGTAAGTGATAGTGAACGAAGAAAGTTTAAGAAAGACAATAACTCAATATGATATCATCATTTGATGATTTTCCCATATTGATCAGCCTTATAAGAAGTAAACCTGATTAGAATATTGAACATATGAGACTCACATTGTCCGATTCTCTGTTAATGTAACACCTTTACACCAGCTCAGTGTATGTGTGTAATTGCCCACAGTACTCGGTCAACTGACTGGAACTTTTTCTGAATGCATCACAATGTAAGCAAGAAAAGTAAACCTCAGCAAACCAAATCAGACTAAACAGGATCGAGCACAGAAGCTCATATTTCTCAAGTGAACTACTGTTCTACAGTCCTGCTGGTGGCTCAAAGCTGCAAACAAAACGTCAGTATTTTGTTCATCCCATAGCTGAACACAGGTTGTCCAGTTACTCCTTCTAGTTACTAGTCTAGTCAGTTACTTCTACAACAAAGAACTAACAGAGCTCAGTTAAGTTGCATTATGCAGAAAAATTAAATACAATATAGTTAGTAGGTTATGCCCAAACCATTTCAGGTATTCACCGTACTGTTATTACAGTAGTTATTTCACTAGATCATGTTCAGCTAGTTAAAAAGGAGATAATAATTTAGCACAAAATTATTAAGTTTAATATAAGACAGAGAGAAAGCAAAATAAATTGACCGGAAGGCTTAAGTTGGGCTTAGGCTAACAATGACCAAGGAAGTGGGTATACCACCTAAAGCCACTTGCTTCTGACTGTAGTAATCCACGCTGAGCCGCTAAACCCCAGCTACAATCCATGATCTGTGGCAACTCACACCAGGAGAAAATACTTTTGGAGACTGAACAAAGCCAAATTACTTTTAAATGACAAACTGCTTTCTTCCAACACAAACTGGCTGTCAGATTTCTTTTTTAAGAATAAGACACTTCATATTGGCCATGCAAACTAACTGGGAAGACTGAAAGAGTTTACCTTTATATACCCTGTTTCTCAATGTGACTTTTTCTAATGACTTACATTAGTATATAGTTTCACTATTTATACAACAATAATGTATATGTAAATCACTGGGTATGTCGTTTGTAGCAATAAATTCCTTAAAAAAATGATGCTTCACCATGTCCAGCAGACAACCTGACAGTGGTAGTTGAGGCATTAGCTAGCAGGAACACACAGACCTAAGACTCGTCGTTTATGCTCAGTTTCTGTCACTTTGACTTCGTTTGGTGTCTTTTAATTAAGCTTTGAGTTGAGCTGTGAGTTTAGAACAAAAAATATTAAATAGTCACTTAATACAGAGGCTCTGGTCAAGGGGCCCAGAAAGGTCAGGGTGGCCCTGGGCCTGTGCTCGACAGGCCGGTTCAGTAACCGAACCATGGTGCTAACCCTGTCACATTTTATTTGTTTACATTAGACAGCTAGGCCTGCTAATGTTAGCCAGCTAGCTGCCATAAAAGAGCCCGTTAGCTAGCGTTCCTTTAGCACGTTACACAGACGCCTGTGTGCTGGCTGAAAACAGCCCTGACATGTTACTTGATAGTGGATTATCACAGTTGAGCGTGTCTCCCTGTACAAAGCTCGGGACAAATGTGGGAGAAATGTGCTAACTGATGGTGGAAACGGCGCTAGCTAGAAAGACCTACTCCTCGGCGTTTTACAGCTGGGACAAACAGTACAGACACATTTCAGTGTAGAAACTGTTCCTGACGGGAAAACGCTCATTTTTGTCGTTTTTTCTTTCTAAAAACAATCGGGTGTGTGTAGATGTACCGTTAGCTGGACTGCTGGGCCCTGAGGACCACCACAGCTTGCTACACCCATCCCCTGAATCAGCCCATCTTACCTGCTCATCAAATCTAGTAATCACGGCCTGGACCCACTCCACGGGTTTGTGAGCCGCCATGGCCGGGCGGAGGGACACCGCAGCGCTGTGCTGGTTAATCCAAGGTGCGAGGCCGGAGCTGACACGCTTATTTCTGCATGAAAGTCTGCCCTGAATCGATGGGTGAGGAGCACAGGGGCGAGTATTTTTCCCTTTCTGTAGGATTCACCATGCCACCGCCATGACACACCACCGGAAGTCTTCTTCAGAGAAACTGATGGGAGTGTTGGAGACCAGGGTCAAGCTGGCTGCAGCGACAAACACCACTTCCTCCTACAATCTTCAGCGTCAGGACTCTTAGTGACGAAAGGCTTGTCCATTTAATAAATGCAAGCAAACAGAAGGTCATGGTAACGCTTTCAAAATAAGGAAAATGCATAGGATTATGTTAAAAGTTATTTTTTATGCCTTAATATATCGCTGCGTATTTTAAGTCGTCATGCATGTGCTTTAATGTTAACAACATCGCGATATCGACGTTAAAACATCTGGAGCCACCGCGATAAACCCACATAGCGCTGCGATTAGATGTTCTGCTCAACCGATTTCACCACCTCGTTTCATGCTTTATTTTGAAATGTGGTTGTTCTTACTTCCGCCACTCAGCTCGTTTGAGGCGCATGCGTCGAAGGGTCAGGCCTCTCTGTTTTCAGTGTCTTATTGCTTCCACGAAGAACTCTGAATCAATTTAGCAGTGTTTAAACACTCTGTAGACTTTAATCGAGTAATGACACTAACAAAGCGCAAAGGCAGTAAAGAACGTTGAAATTCAGCATACTGGCCATTTGGAAATTAAACTTAATGGATTACAACTGTGGGATGAGAACAGAGGAACTGTTTTCAAATATCAGCTCAAAAATCAGAGACAATACACACATGTGGAGACTTTAGTCTTGTTACAGACACAGGATGATAAATGTTGTCCTCCATAATATAACCTCAGATAGAGCTGGAGAAAGTTTGCAAACATGCAGTATTTTATGTCTACAAGTTATTATAGTTTTTTAAAGCTGCACTTACTACATTTTTTGGCCACTTGAGGGCAGCAGAACAATCTGTAAACAGTACACTGAAATAAGCATTAACAATTTTAATGTTGAAAGTGTTTGCTAACAGAGGCCTATTAACACAACCAGTAGACACAGAGCAACATTAGCATTCATTTAGTATGAGTGAAATGTCTGAATAAGTTAAAAGTTAAAAATGTTGATGTTTAAACATTTAAATATGTTTAAAATAAAAAATATCAGAATCAACTTAAAAACTCGTCAGATCTCTGAGAACATGAAATCTGTGTCCCGAATTCTTGCTAAAGCTCTGTGGATTTCGGAAGTAATGAAGATGGTCAGTTGCAGTCTTTTTTTGGCACCTGATTTTGATTTAGTTTTAGTCTTTTGATGAAAATGTAAATTAGTTTTAGTCATTTTAATAATTTGATTTTGCTAATTGTAGTCAACTAAAACTACATACATTATATTTTAACTGTCATCAGTGATACTTTAGTCCAAATCTCATCCTGAGTTTTTAGTACTTATACAGGTATTGTTCTTGTCTATCTTGAGATTAGTGAAAAAGTCTGCTTATTTGTTGTTGTGTCTTTCTGCTTTGTAGATCAGCGAGTGATTCAGAAGCAGAGTCACTCACATTTTATCTAAATTAATGTTCACAGTTTGAAAATCGCTGGATAACATGGTAGTGATATTTATTTAGAAAACACAGCATTAGCAAAATGTTGAATGATCTTACCTGCATGAGCAGCCTGTCACCTACAGCTGCTGTGGAGCTACTGTCGCTCTGTGTGTGTACAGGTGAGGTGTTAAAGGACTGCGCGTCACCCGAGT
This sequence comes from Sandelia bainsii, assembly GCA_032362345.1. NCBI lineage: Eukaryota > Metazoa > Chordata > Actinopteri > Anabantiformes > Anabantidae > Sandelia > Sandelia bainsii. The sequence continues at coordinate 23,992,686 of JAUMHL010000005.1, forward strand.
TCTGGATGCACTCAGAGCTCAATAGCTGTACAGTTCCCCCAGTATTAATAATCTGCAACTTGCTAACTAACTTAAGACAATATAATCACATCACATAGTTAATGCATGTTAATCCATGTCTATGCATGACTTGACATGCATGTTTATTGCATCAGAGATAAATCTTTTTTTAATCTGATACCTGTGGTGGATGTGTATTAATTAATAAATACAATTTATTGCTATGTAATTATAATATGTATGTAACTGGTAATACATTTATGAATAATCAGCTTGTTACACAATGATAAAACTGGTAGTAAGTGCTGAAGTTTTGATTCTGACCATAGTCCATGGTGGCTGCACAGTTGTGTACAGTGGTGACACCTGTCAGTCATGGCCAACATTCTACTTTCCCATGCAGACCCCTTTCAAACGTATGTGTGCAGGCTGGTAATAATCAACTGATGGTCAAGTGTGTGCTGCAGGATTAAAGCATGATCATTACAACACTATAGAAAAGTAGAGAGCAGTCGATAAGGTACCAGTAGATTTACAGAAATCAAAAAAGATGAACAGAGGTGTGTAACGTGATCAGAGTGACGATAGTAAATAGCGTACATGATGTGCTGTTTAGTGATATTCTAGATGTTTCTTTGTGTTTAGGTTCAAAAGAACAGTGAATCTCTCTTTTTGACTGGTATTGTGTGCCTCTCAAAGCTGAAGTATCTAAATTTCTTCCCAGAAACTATTAAAAACATAAATGTTGGATTAAAAACAACAAAGAAGCATTTTTATAAATTAAAGTATATATTTGGGTGTTGTTCAGTGAGAACCAGTGTGATCAGCATGAGAACAATTAAATACTATTCATTGCTTACTATACACTGAGATAAAAATACAGTAAATGTGCAACAACAATTCTGCACTAAACAAATTCCAAATTAGTTTTACAAAATCATTTATTGACGTAATGAAAAATAATACAGTTACAAATCTGTTAAGGCACTTTATTACATCTGCACAGATGTCCTGATTGAAAGGTGTGGTAGTCAATAACTTAATGGAAACATTCACCCGTACTGGACTTAGAACACACTCTTCATTGACATTCAGTAAGCTACTTTAGAGTCGCATGCAGCTCCTAGAGGAGAACTTGAATCCTTGAACACTCTTCATGCACATTACTCATACAGATTCTGTAGGTGTGTGCGCTGTCCAGAAGAGTGGGGCCTGGCTAACACCACGCACATGTTGAACTGACTTGAAATATTTACAGCAGCACCCAGTTACAACAAAGATGCTGGTTTTGACTTCTGTTGAGACTTTATTTTTCCCTTTTTTTTAAAAAAAACAAAAAAACAGCAGTGGTCAAACTTGGCAGGCTGTGCACAAATCCTTTGGCAGCATGATATTGCATCATTTTGTAAGACATTAACACAAATCCATCTTCATTCAGTCTTCTGTCTGTGGCTTTGTATCCTGCTTAAAGCAATCAAATGCACTTTGGAGGAGGCTTTCATTAAGACAAATCAGTCACTACGGAGGGACGGCTGTTACGGGATGGGTGTAATCCTTTGGGTATAGCCATTGTCGGTTTGTCAAAGCCCAGTCACTTTGGGAGTTCATGTCTCTTTAACAGCACCACAATGTCTACTCAATAGCACCAGGCCTGGTGGCCACATAGACAAAGACCACGATGAGCAGCACCAGTACAGCCAGTGTAGGCAGGACTATGGTGCCCACCTGCTGCCGGGCTTCCTGCATGGCCTGCTTACGCTCCTTCTTGTCCTTGGATGTTTCTTTTTTGGGTTTGCCTTTGAGCTGCCTCATGGTGTCTGTGCGACTGCTCACTCTGTGTCTTCACTGCGCTCTCAGGAACCTGTCAGAGACAGAAACACACCATTACGAGTCAGCTTTCAAGTCGTGTTGTCGACACCTGAGCAGCAACCCCCTGAACACGGACTTTTGTTGTCAAGTTCGCACGAGTGCTTCAAGTCAGAATCATTAAACTCTAGTATTTTAATGAAGGAGGTGAAAGTGAAGAGGAGAGCATAGAAAAGAGAAATGGAGATGTTTTTGGCAGACGTGTGGAACAAGTTGAGCACAAGGAGGTGAAACCAACTCATCAGCATTAGCGTTATCAGGGCTGCCAGTGTTTGTGTTCGCTCTCTGTTTGGGTCTATTTAGGTTTTCTGGATCAGGTGTAATTATATTTGGGTTGGGTCTAGCCATGCTCAGGTCCTCGTCATGCCGAGTCTTTATTTTATTTGTTCAGTATTTGTTCACATTGGGTTCAGGTTGGCTTTCTATGAGTCTGTTCGGGACTACTAAGTACTAAAGTCAACGTACTAAAACATCTTTCTTTGAGTATCATCACTGGGAGTGGAAGGAGGTCATGACTGGGTAAGTGTTGTGCTCCACTCAAGTGACAACCTGACGTTACAACAGTATCCAGCAGCATCAGGAAGGTGTCCACAGGAAGACACACTGGGATGGTCACAGAATGACTTCCTGAGCTCCACCACCAGCTGACACAAACATGTCGTGTTTTACACTAGTTTACAAAAACCCCTTCGACAGTACTTGTGTCAGCAGTGTGCCTGTGTGTCGCTGCGTTGTGTGCGTCATCGTTGCTGCGATTTGCCCCTTCTTAGAGGACAATAGAGCTGAAGACAGAACCCTATAGCTCCGCAGAGGACCGAATCCAGACTAAACCATAACTTTTCTGAACAGTTCCGAGGCCCAGCAGCTGTCAAGCTAACACGACACAGTGTGTGTAACAGCACCCCAACATCGAGCAGACACTTGAACCAGCGGACAGGCTGAACACACACACAGCTAACTATAGCTGTCGAGTAGCTGTGTCAGTGTCGTTACAGTTTTTCTCTTTCAGACGGTGCAGTAACACTCCGAGGAAGTTAGTGCTCCCGCTCCCACAACCAGCGGCTCCACATGCTACTTAACGTTAGCTTTAAGTTTAGGAAATGTGAGTTAACAACGTTACAGCGCACTCGAAATACGTAACCGCAGACGGCCCGAGAAGTTAGCGAGTTATCTTACAGCTAGAGTGGTGAGAAGTTCGTTTCGGGCCCGTTCCTCTTCTGTTTCTCCCGCACACGTCCGGTCTATTGCGGCACCGAGTACAGTGAAACAGTTGGAAACCTGCTGGTTCTCTGGGAGCTCGACGTGGCAGTCAGTGGAAGAGCTGCGGGGAAAAACCGCTGTCAAAGGCTCTCAAGTGACAACAAGGCCACTTCCGGCCGTGTCCTCCACAATAAAGCGAGCAACTAAAAGCCTACAAACACACAAAACAACCACAAAGTGACAAAGGACAGTTATGGAGATACAAAATGAACACGAAAAGACAAAGATTTTAGATACAAAAGAACAACAACAACAACTATCACAGACAAACAAAACAACAACAGAGAAAAACAACAATTGGAAACACAAATCAATACAAAACGTGTACCACAGAGAGACACAAAGTGACCACAATGACACCACAAACTACTACAGAGACACTAAACAACAACAGACACAGGCAATGATAACAGAGACACAAACAACCACAAAGTGACAAACAATTACAGAGACACAAAATTACACAAAGAGACCAAGATTACACAGTCACAAAGCAGCAATAATCAAAGCCAAACCACCATTATAGACACATAAAACAACAACACAAAGATTGGACACAGAGAGACAAAAAAACAATTACTGAGGCACAAAATGACCACAATGAGACAAAAAGCACAGACACCAAACAACAACAAAGACAAGCTACAGTTATAGAGACACAAAACAACAATAATCAGAACTAAACAATGACATGCAACAATTACAGAGACACCAAACAACAACAAAGACAAACAACAATCACAGAGACACAAACCAACAGTAAACAAACAAACAACAAACAAAAAGAGAGACAAAAAAAGAGAGAGAGACCCAAAATGACCACAATGGGACAAAAAACTACTACAGACACACTAAACAACAATAGAGACAAGGAATGGAAAGAGACACAAAATGAACACAAAGATACAAAAACATTCACTATGACACAAAATGACTGCAAAAAGAGACAAACAATTAAAGTGACAAAAAATGACTGCAGATACACAAAACGAGACAAACAAGGATTACAGAGAAAAGACCACCATGCTATTTCCTGACTTGCTGTGGCCCTTAGATTCAAATGTTCTGGTCTCTACTAGTGCTGTCAATCAACTGAAAGTTGAATCGAGTTAACCACAGTCATAGGATGTGGATAAATGAGGATTAATCACACTTTAAAATGATTTTAAAATTGCTGTTGTTGTCTTGTTGACTAACCTCCCCAGGCTGCAGTGTTGTTTGGCGAGCACGGTCAGTTGACTCTGTCTCAGCACCAGTATCTTTACTAAGATCAGCAAAAATGTGCTTCAAACTTGTGCTTCAGTGGAAAGACAGTTCATCACTGCAGTATGTGCACACAACTTTTATCCAAATTTCCAGTGAAATTTGCCATTGAGCTCAACACGTGATGTGTCCTCAGTCACTGTATTATCCAACATGTTAAAATTCCTAGATTAATCACGTATTATCTCGTTAACATTGACAGCCCTAGTTTCTACTGAAGCACCAAGCTCTACCTGGAAGATGCCCACTAAAACCTTGACCAGGTGCTATCCACCCCCTCCCCAATGTATCATTCCACAAGATGTAGCTCTGAGCATGACGTTTTACCTTCTCACAAGGCAGGACCGACTTGAACAGGCTTGAACAGCAGAAGAATCAGACTCCTGCTCCAACCTCAGGTCATCCTGTGAAACCGAGGGAGGTAAGTCAGTCAATAAAAATGACGACACAACTCTAATGTGTCGCCTCCATATAGAGTATTATCCTCAAAAAAGTGTGAAGCCTTTCAGCTAGAAGAGCAGAATGTACAGTAACCTCTGCTTTGCCCTCAAACAGATCTGAATACAGTGTGATGTTGTTGTATTATAGACAGGAAGCAACGTTACCAGTCACATGATAAAGAAAACACTGAAGTAAGAATGAAGGAGTTCATTGCATCAGTGATTGGGGTATTATGGTTGCTGGATGGACTGGCCAGTTGCACTGAAACTAACTCTGAAGAGAGTCACAAAAGACAAACCGCCCGTGGCAAGACACAAAACCGGACGCTATGGGAGAGCCAGAGGGCCACAAAATCATTGAACCAGCCAGACCTTAATCCAATTGGTAATCTTTCCAAAATCTGCCTCATCTCCCTTTCCCAGTATCTCAGAAACTCCAGTCTCCAATCTGCCCTCAGAGTAGCTAGACTTAGGGCTTGGAGCACCACATTGTACCCACACTGTCCAAATCTAGTTTACAGATGGTTTGACCGAAGACCTAAAAGACCTAAGACCTAAGAGAAATAACTGTTACTCTGAGAAACAGCAAGTCAAATCAGTGGTACAACAACAGGTTTGCAGATTTAAAGTAGTTAGTTATGAATTCGTGGTGTTTTGAAACCAAGACTGCAACACACACGTCCATGGCCTTGAATTGTGGTTCAGTCTTCCAGACCCGTGGCACAGATCTCCCCACCCAACCCACTGCTAGAGTTTAGGTCATCCATGTTTTGGGAGGTCCCAAAAAAAAACAAAAAAACTGAGGTATGAAGCTGTGGCTCAAATATCAAGGTCTGAAATAAACCATGTATCTGGAGAATCATTACAACCTGGGAAACGAATCTCATAGAGATAGGTCCGAATAAACAACATCTACGTTTGTGTTGGGCTGACAGATTCAGAATGCTGGAATAAGAAGCTAAGGGGTGGTGAATAGTAGTACAACGTCACAGACAGAGTCCAAGAAGCAGAGCTTACTCCTTTCTTGTTATTTCTCTTCCTGATTTTCCCCTGTGTGCTAGATGCTTCTAGGGGACTTGGCAGTGATGGGTCTAACTGCTGAGAATGATGCAGAGTTCTGGGGGCACAGTCGGTCCTTTACTATCCAGGGACAGACTCTACTTCTGAAAATTGTTCATCTTTGACTGAATGTGTTATTCATTTTAGTGTTGCATTTCTGAATGTAGGTTTAGCACTTTGAGATTAAAACAAGCAGATTGGTATGACACATGAAATTCAAACATCAATATGTCAATATCAATTGTTACATTACATTAAGGACATTTTGAGAGGACATAGGTGTTTTCTGGCAAAGTCTGATCTGTTCTTTCTCTTCTTGCACTTTACCAGTGAACCACCTCCAGGCTTTTTATCTGCTTGATTAATCATGGAGCAATGAGGGAACAGGCCAAACCTGATCATGCAACTACTTGTCAGCCATTGCCAGCCAGTGTGTATGTTAATTACTGTAATTTCTGAATGGTTAATGCCACACTTTTGTCAGATCTCTTGAATAAATCCAGCCTGGAGACCACCATATTGGATCAGGACTCTGACCGTGTTCTGGTCAGTTCAAATAGTAGAAAGCAACATGATGATGTGCTTGTTTTGGATGCCCTGACGAAAGAAATTGCAAAACCACGCAACGAGGAATAACATTTCACAGGCGAGAACAATGTTTACTGTTAAATGATATTGAAAATGATATTTATCATTCAGCTATATCACTCTCTGTGTTACTTTAAACTGTTTCATGATGCTTATATGACATTATGTAACCTGTAAGTTATGTCTCAATTAAAACATTAGCGACAGAACACTACAGAATTGCATATGATGTGCTTTTGTTTATAGCCTCCCAAAAGATCAACTTAATCGAAGGGCGTGAAGTACCACTGAAGAGAAAGGACTCTGCACCAGTTTCTCTTCACTACTTAAGTGAAAGATGTCTAATTTACTATTAAGCACAGATACCTGAGGAAAGTCACTCATTATTTACTATATAAGGGGTTCGCCATATTGTAGTGGTGTCTGAATGTTGAGTGTGTAAACCTGTCCACCATATTAAATAATATGAACGAAAGAACAACAATCCCACAATGCTCTGCTCCCCCTTTTAGAGATAAAACTTTTCATCATTGTGTTTAACGGTCGATTTTCTTTATAAACTGCTAATTACTTTGTATTAAAAACTCTTTCCGTATGCACAGTGTCCACACAGTGTTATTATATAGTAAAATAAAGGTATACCATATGTGAACATATCTCCTCTTCGTCCTTTGGGTTCTGGTTCTGACCACTTAACGTTCGCTGCGCGCTCACGTGAACTCGGCCCCGCGTTCAACACGCAGCCACACTCTCCCGCGCGCGTCGACGAATCCCCCTGTCGCTGTGGCGTCACTGCGGTGCGGAAGGTGATTGGCTGTCCGTCCCGCATCATCTCACAGCCGAGCAGCTCACGGTTTTGTTCACCATGTTGGATCCGCTGATCATCCCAGCTGTCTTGTGACCGATAGTTTGATTATGTCAGCGGCAGCGGAGCGTCGCGGTGGGCTCGACGTATAGAGCTTCAAGCCGGCCTGGCTTCCTGTTCCTCCCCGCTGACAGCGCCGACACGAAACGGAAGGAAGCACGGCTGTTTTGATGCGGACACCTATCGGCTAGCTCCGGGCTGTCAGGTTCATTACCGCCGTCTTCTCTCTCTAGCTGCTGGCAGCGGGAGAACTGATCCCCGCATTAAAAGGGTTTAACTTTGTACCCGCATGCTTGTTATTCTCCGAGGATCAGTTAACGTGAGCCGCAGGAGGAGGACACAGTGAAACAAATCAAACACACACACAGTGCTGTCGATGGGGGAAATAAGTTGTCTGGCGAGGATTTCTTTTGCTCGTGTTTTGAGTCGCGGGTTGAAGCAGTGATGGGGGGGTTGCTTCCAGGCGCACGGCTCGGTGGGTCGGTGTAATAATATGTGAGTGGAGTGGACGGCCGAGGCCTGGGCCTGCCTGCCTGCCTGACTGCCTGCCTGCTGTACTGTGGCCTGGGCTGGGATACACCTTCTCTGCGCCGGATCAGCAGCGTAAATTACGGTCCGGAGATTAGCCTTGTTTACGGGGGAGCTGTGCGGAAGAGGAGGCTTCAGTTTGCACGAATAGATGAGATTTGAGTGCCGGGAAGCCCGGCGGCGTTGGACTGAAGCGGGTGGCAAACTTGAACTGTTTCAAAAGATGAATGCCTCGCTGCCCCACATGTGACAGGCTTTAGATCAGACTGTTTTATCAAGACGGGGAAGCTGACTGTCATCAGGAGGGAGGGGGGCTCCACCTCTATCATGAGGGGCATCTAGGGCCACCGACTTTTTTATTCACTGAGGGGGGTGCGGGTTCTTTGAGTTGTCAGTGTTAGTGGCGCCAGTGCACAGGTTTTTGTAGCTACATGCTCATGATCTGCTCTCCGTTATTAGCCCCGGGCTACAGCAGCCTAATAGTGTGCAAGCAAGCAAATTAATTTAGAGGAAGTGGGTCAGATCCTCACTGGCATTATGATAAAAAGACGCACCACAGTGGCTTCTTTCCTCGTAGATTAGAAGTAACGTTCGCTGCTGCTGCTGGGTCATTTAAAGCTCAGTTTACTTTCCTCTATGTTGTCTCTAAGTTTCATGAGTCGTAGCCATTAGCATCACTGTTAGAAAGTGGTTCTGACAGGGGGCGTCTCAGCGTCACTGGATGGCTCTTTGCGGCACAGCGGCTACAAATGTTCCAAAAATGATGGCTGCTTACAACGGTGGCTCCTCGGCAGTGGCCGCCCATCACCCGCATCACCACCACCAGCTCCAGCACCTTCCGCCTCCCCACATGCAGCAGCAGCACCACCACCACCATGCGGGCCAGCATCACCTGCAGCACCCGGGCTCCGCTGCCGCCGTGCACACGGTCCAGCAGCACACGTCCACGGCCGCCGCCGCGGCGGTGATGCTCAACCCCGGCCAGCAGCAGCCCTACTTCCCTTCACCTGCCCCCGGACAGGCCCCCGGGCCGGCGGCGGCCGCGGCACCCGCCCAGGTTCAAGCCGCCGCCGCCGCTGCTGTCAAAGCTCACCAGCACCAGCACCAGCACCACCATCAGCAGCAGCAGCACTCACACCACCTACAGCAGCAGCTGGACATAGAGCCTGACAGGCCTATAGGATATGGAGCGTTTGGTGTGGTCTGGTAAGTGCACTGCACATTATTTACCCAGCACACACGTCTGCAGGTTTTAACTACAAGACATGGCAACCCAGGCTACGTGCGTTTGTCGCTGCCAGGTCAAAACAGTGAAATATTAACTTTAGTTAGTTTATTTAATCCACAGTGGACACTTGAAATGTGTTCAAACTGCAGCATTAGTTGGTAATAACGCGCCTAATGTAGTGTGACTGACAGTAAACAATGCTGATGATAACTGCAGTTTTAACATCTCTGAGACACTTGTTACCTGCTGGTGAAAGTGCAGTGTCCACATAATGTGTAGTTACAGTGCTGCTCTGGAGAACTGGTGAATGCGATGCAGCCTTATGGTGAGATTCCAAGGTGTGGACATGCACCAGGCCAAGAAGGGCCAAGTTGCATTGGGAGTTGGGGATACGTAAAGTGTAGGAAACATTTTATTTTTGAACCAGAATATCTGAGCCTCTGCTGCTTTGGTGTCCTTTGCACTCATGTGGACACTGGCATTAATCATCATGTGAGTACATGCAACTGCAAAGAGCCGTAGTGTTGTCAGGGAAAGCAACATTAACGCTCCATGTAAAGAGTTATAACAAAACATAAAACCAAACTATGATGAAAAAACAGCACTTTATAGTGGGTTCGTCACTAAATCGCAAAAGCATGGTGAATGTATTTCCTTTCCTTTTTTAGAGCAGTTTCTCTAAAAACTGAATCATTTGCTTCCACGTTTACCTCAAGTCAGGATGTAGGGGGTGCATGTGTGGGCTGCAGCCCTCCAGATTTTAGTTGCACCGGCCCCTATGCCAGCACAACTCCACCGCCTTCTTAAGATTTAAACACAGACACACCATCACAGCCTGTGCAGAAGTCAGATCCATTGTGGGTATTTAGCCAGGGTCCTTGTGCGTCAAGCCTGTGTTGGCATCGCTCACGGTTAGAATACTCATATCTGCATTTATAAATACAGCTAAATACAGCTCATTCATGGAGAGCGATGAGCAAGCAGCTCTCAGGCAGTGGGGTTCTCTCTGCTCTCTGTCACACTGAAGCTGATTCTTCCAAAACGCCGTCAGAGTAGCAACATTGCTGAAAGTGAAAATAGGTTTTTAAAGCTAAATGTGGACACGATGAAGGCAGTACAATGCACTTGTGTTAAAACTACTCAGTATACTTTAGTAATAGTACTAATATCACACTGTAAAAATACTCCATAGGTAAAAGTCCTACATTAAAATCCTGTATAACTAAAAGTGTTGTCAGTGTAATCAGGAAAATGAATATTAAAGTATTAATAAGTATTAAAAGTAAAAATACTGTGACTGCTTTACTGTTATATCATTGTTTCATCACATTGCATTAATGTGGAAGCAGCATGTCACTGTTGTGGATAGTTGACCTGTTTAAACTGTTATGTGTGAAAAGTATTAAAAAATAAAATAAAATCCTGAAAGAAAAGCTGTCATTGGGCGAGAGGAAGGGTACACCCCGGGCAGCTTGGCAGACGCGATGCTACATTCATCATGAATAAAATTAACACAACTTATGTGGTGCATGTCATTTTATGAATAGATCAACATTCCCTCGTTTAACATAGTCCTTACTGCTCACCATTGCCATGTAGTGGTTTATTGACCCTGGAAGTAGTTATTTTTCTGTAAACATAACTAAGAGCAGAGTGACGGTACTGTATTTGCAGTGTTCCTATGGGAGACATGTAAAATAACACATGTGGATGAAAATCTAAAAAGAGTTTAAAAGACAGTTAAAAGCAACAAATGTGCAAACACATGAATGCCACAAAGACAAAAATGTGTGCTGGCTAAACTGGCTAGATCTGGCACTTGTTAGCACGTTACAGCTACATGTAGACCAGTGGAACAGTGCAAAACCATTAGTAGGAATGTGTTTTGCATCACCTACGTGTGTGAATGTGGGTCCTTGTGCTTGATAAACAAAACAGGGAGCCATTCATAAGTAATCGCTCTGCAGTGTGCTAACAGTGGCCAAAAGTCGACATGAAGTCAAGAGTTTTGTTTTTCCATTGTAATACTCAGATATTGCAGTGAATACGGGAGTTATTAGAGTATAACAAGAGGAATGGCCCATGCTGGAAAATACCAGTGCTTACATATGAGCAATTCTCAAGAACCAGAAATGGGAAGCACACCCATTTCATTCTATGTGTGAGTTACTGAACCCCTTTTCACCCAGACACAATGACACCTCACTCCTATAGTAGCCTTCCATTAGCATACACGTGTTTTATCCATTCATATCAGACAGGTTAATCACTAGTTGTTACTGGTTACTGTGACCTGAGCTGCACATAAATCACGGCTAAACCTCAGCTATAATTAAACTGACTTCCATAGAAGAAGATGGATTTTCATTTAGTTTCGCTGTCTCTCTGTGTATCTGGCTCTTTTTTTAGATTAGTTGGCAGTCAGTTCTTAAATGTTGTTCAAAAGGCAAAAGATGTTCAAATTAAGATTCATTCAGAAGAGTGGTACAGTTGTTTGTAGTTGTCATTCTTGAATAAAGCCTACAGTGCTGTAAAAAAGTATAGTAAAGCTTAATATTGCACAAAGATAACCCAGGTAAATACAAAATCCAGTTTTTAAATGATGATTTAATTTATTAAGCGAAAAAAGCAGTCGAAACCTGCATGGCCCTATATGAAAAAGTAGTTTCCACCTAAACCTAATAACTGGTTGGGCCACCCTTGGCAGCAACAACTGCAATTAAGCATTTGTGATAACTGGCTTTCATATAAGCCTTTATATAAGATAAGTCTTTCACATCGCTGTGGAGGGATTTAGGCCCCCCTCTTGAAAGAATGGTTTTAATTCAGCCACATTGGAGGGTTTTCAAGCATGAACGGCCTGTTTAAGGTCATGCCACGGCATTTCAATCGGATTTAAGTCCGGACTTTGACTAGGCCACTAAAATCTTAACTTTTTTTTTTCTGAGACATCCATAGATGGACTTGTTGGTGTGTTTCTGATCATTGTTCTCCTGCATAACCCAAGTGTGCTTGAGCTTGAGGTCATGAACTGATGGCCGGACATTCTCCTTCAGGATTTTCTGGTAGAGAGCAGAATTCATGGTTCCATCAATCATAGCAAGTCGTCCATGTCCTGAAGCTGCAAAGCAGCCTCAGACCATTACACTACCACCACCATGTTTGACTGTTGGTATGATGTTCTTTTTATGAAATGCTTTGTTAGTTTTATGCCAGATGTAACGGGACCTTCCAAAAAGTTTAATTTTTTGTCTCATCAGTCCACAGAATATTTGCCCAAAAGTATTGGGGATAATCAAGATGTTTTTTTGGCAAATGTGGGATAAGCCTTTGTGTTCTTATTTGTCAGCAGTAGCTTTTGTCTTGGACGCCATTTTTGGCCAGTCTGTTTCTTATTGTTCTTTAGATGTTGTTCTGGGTTCTTTTGTGATGACCTGGATGAGTCGTCGTTGTGCTCTTTGGGTAATTCTTTTTAGGCCAGCCACTCCTGGGAAGTTTTCTCCATTAGTGGATACCATGGTTTGCTGGAGTCCCAAAGCCTTTGAAATGGGTTTGTAACCCTTTCCAGACTGACAGAAATGTCAATCACTGTGTTTCTCATCTTTTCTTGAATTTCTTTACATCACGACATGATGAGTTTCTTTTTGAGATCTTTTAGTGTGCTTCACTTTGTCGGAGACCTTACATTTAAGTGATTTCTTGATTCAACAGGTCTGACACTAATCAGTAATCAGTTCTTTAACGATTAATTGGTGGATGGGGGTGTGTGGGTGAAATTACTTTTTCACATTGGGCCACCTAGGTTTGGACAGCTCTTTTCCCTGAATAAATGAAATCATAATTTAAAAACTGCATTTTGTATTTTCTCTAGTTATCTTTGTGTGATCTTAACATGTGTTTCATGATCTGAAGCATTTAAGTGTGACAAATATGCAAACAAAAATAAAATAAAATCGGGAAGGCACAAATACTTTCACAGCACAGTATGTGCAGACACCTCCAAAAAATTGTCTTCTGCTAACAACTGAGTCTATATCAGAGCCTGATAGATTTTCTGTGCCATAGAGCTCAGTTGTTGTCCAAAAACTATTAAATACATATTAATGAGTTGAATTATGTGATATTATTATTCATTACTATGAACACTTATAGCACGTAACATAACACAGTCTCTATTGATTCTGTTCTACATACAGCATCTTTGGTGGTTTTTGCAGCATTCTTCAGGTCGCTGTCCATTTGTACTGTGAGGCACCGTCCAGTGAGTTTTGATGAACCACACATGCCCACATCAAAGCACTAAGTACAACATAATTCACAGATGAGGTGGTAGCTTCAGATCATGAGCAGTTTTGTCCCTACTTCAAACTATTTTATTTCCATCACTCTGGTGCAATTTGATTTTGTCAGTTTCGCCAATAGGATATAGTTCCAGAACTCTACAGGCTTTTTAACATGTCTTTGGTAAACTCTAATCTGGTCTTCCTGTTTTTGAGACCCCATAGTGGGTTACATCTTGTGGTAAACCCTCTGTATTTCCTCTACTGAAGTCTTCCTTAATTGTTGACTTGGACACAGATACATCTACCTCCTCTATGGTGTTCTTGATCTGACCAACTGCTGTAAAGGTGTGTTTTCTTCACTGGGGATGAATTAATTCAACCACAGTTGTTTTCAGTGGTCTTTCAGCTTTGATGCTTCTGAGCTCACCAGTACATTACAGTACATTCTATCTTTTTAAGAATGTACAAAATCCTTGATTTGGCTACACCTAATGTTTTGATGGCTCGCTGATAGGTTTGATTGTTTTTTCAGCCTAATTATGGCTTTTTCAGTGGCAGTGATGACTCTTTGGTCTTCATATTGATGGTTAACAACAGCAGATTCCAGATGCAAGTGCTACTCTTGAAATAAACTATAAACGTGTATATGTTTACTTGTAAATGAATGAATGGGGTAATAACACATGACACCTGACTATGGAACAGCGGAACAGCCAGTTATCTAGTTACTTTTGAGCCCCTAAGACTGCACTTTGTGTAGGTTGGAAGTCCTACACTATTAATCCTTTATTTTTTTAAAGCTGACAGTCTACACATAAAGCACATCTTGAAAGTTTCATTTTAGATCCATTGTGTTAGCAAATAGAGCCAAAAAAAAAAGTGTCACTCACTTGAGTGTGAGTTTAGTGTCAAGCCAGATTCCCAAGTATTTAGAACACCTAACAATTACAATTTGGAAAGTCATTAGAGTGTGGATAGGTACAGTTGATCATGCACTTCTTAATGTCATTGTTTTCTCAGAGTCTTATAAAAAATTCTGTTTGATAAGGGATAACTGAAAAAAGCAGTGTGCAGACAGTGGAGCCCATGGCATATAAAATATTATCATTAGTGCATAGCATTACAATTAGTATTACAACTTAAGAGTGGCAGGGATAATATTCTATGTATATAGAGAATAAAAGAGGACCAGGATTTAGACCGTTGTTAGTCACATATAGTAAATTTGAGAGTGCTTGATTTGGAACTATTTGAAACTACAGCCTCAGTTCTACCAGAGATGGTCATAAATAGGTTTGTGTATTCCTAACAAGGATAGTTAATAAAACATTATGATCAGCAGAATTCTATACTTTAGATAGGTCTAACAAGTGTAGTGTTATTGATTGTCCGAGGCATTAACATCATCATGTAGTTCACATAATGCTGTTCTGCTGCGGCATGATTTAAGTCCCGACTACTGAGACTGCAGCCGTTTCTCATATCAACTCCGGGCAATGTCGGGAGATTGAATGGAATTGCCCTTTCACTTGTTCGAGCCAGACGTGGTCGCACCCACTGGAAATACTCTGATTGAGCTCATGTGTGACTATTTTTTGGGGGACTGGAGGTGGTGCTGGGAGTGCCAGGTGCTCTGCCCAGGGCTGGTGCCTGGGTACATCAAATCAGGTCAAACATGGGCTCAGTCTGACATTGCACAGACTTTGTATTGGGGAACTGGGTGGATGAAGCTTGTTTAATGCCCAGCATTCTCAAATACAGCTCCTGACATTTACTAAATTTAGAGCTTCAGTAGCTTTCCAAAAATGCCATTTGTTTCCAGAAGCATTTGCAAGGGAGATACTAGACACCAAATGTGACTTAATCTGCCACTGAAAATAGTCCCTAACAAATGGACTGTTTCCTCCTTTTTGCGTAATGTTTGTTAACACAGTGACAGTTTTTGGATACCCTGCATTCGTTAGGAGTTTTTCAGTAAGAACCGATGAGCCTTGATCTGAGAGCCACAGACAGGACAGGGAAGTCAGGAAGGTTACTATAATAGGCTTTGTTTAGTTTTGACTTTAGAACACATAAAAGTTAGCACATAGTAATTGTCTCTGTGTGTAGCAGAATATGTTATATCATATCTAACCATGCATTGTGGGATGTGTTCACCGTAGAAAAAAGGACGTGCTGAACTGTAATGATGCCTTCTTCTGCTATTTGAGGACTATACATATTTACAATAAGTAGTTTGTCTAGGACTGAATGATTAATTGTTTTCAAGTCCATATTGCAATTTAACAGAACACAAATTTCAACCCAAAAAGCTGTGATTTAAGCTGCAGTAAAAAAAATCGCTACAAATGTCATTTTAACAATCACCTGACTTTGTATGACAATCTAATAATTTAAAAGGCATTTGCTGATGCAGCCCCCAACCTCCAGTATCTACCAGCAGCCATCACAGACCGAAGTGTGCAAAAACATCACTCCATACAGAGTCAGATCAAAACACCACGCAGATATTACGTCGGTAGGAGTAAAACTAAGAAGAGTTAATTCTCAGAGCTTGCTGTGTGTGTGTGTGTGTGTGTGTGTGTGTGTGTGTTCTGGAGAACATTGTTGTTGAATTGAGAGAGGGGCTCGTCAGCTTGGACTTCGGTGACCTTGATGGTCTGAGAGATGTTTTCTACTCTGTGTGTATTTGTGAGTTATATGACAAAGGTATCATATCCAGTGTTGGGTTGGTTTTACTTTCACATAAAGCTTTACTGTCACACCATTGTTCTAAAAAATACAATTTGATTATTGTACCCTATTGTTCAGCCTTACTTACGAACATGTGCCTCAGGTGGTCTTGTGCAGGGATACTGATGGTGAGTATGGGGTACAGAGCCATCTGGTCCCAAAGCTCTCATTTGCCAGTTGGCCAATATTCCACTGTCATCTATCGTCGTGAGCTTTGAGTGGTGAATGAATGAGGTCATCAATACATACAGCTGAAATGAATTCCCTACTTGGCCAGGCTCACCCTTGGAGATGGTAGCAGACCCCAGGGCAGACTCAGAATGCACTGCAGGTATTTTACAGTATACTGTATGTCATCTAGTCTGGGAACACCACATGTTCCCCCAGAAGGTGCTGGGATGTGTTGCTGTGAAGAGGGAAGTCTGGACTAACTTGCTTAGCCTGCTGCCAGTGGCAGAAAAGGATGACTGGACAAAATCAGTGACAACTGCAGAAATGGCAAATCCTTGCGTTGATAGTTGCTATGGCAGACAGTGTAATGGTAACAGAGGAATTTCATAGCCGTAAGCTGACTTTGACACCTCCAAAAGTAAAATGTGTAAGTAACAGTTCCATGCATCACTGCTGTTACACTTTGAAAAAGAAGTCTGGTAGTCAGTAGGACACCTACTGACTGAAACGGTTCATGTCATTTGACCTTGATTGTGTCGAAAAGATATTACATTTAAAACAGGAGGCTTGTGCTGGTCAGCAAATGCAGACAGGAGATCTAAATGAGAGATCAGGATAAAAATTCCAAAGGTGTGAAGAGTATGGGATTATGGTGGTGTAGGTGTAGATCTGTAGCAGTAAAAATAAACACTACCAGAGTCAACTGAGTCGAATAAATACGCTCTCCTAAACGTAGCTCACCATGTTTGCAACTGCTTTTTTCTATGAATCTGAGGACATCAACTAATTCTTAAAGTTACTAGTTTTGCGTCATGCACACACCAAAGCTGTCTATAGGTGGCATTCAGTGTTACTATAGCTTTTTTATTCAACATAATGCAGTTGTCACAGTTGTTCTTAACACTGTACAGAAAATTATGTAGCTACTTCTAACACTGTAAGACCCATGTCACACTGTTTAAAGCCAAGTGTTGGCATTGAAAATAATAACTGAGCTGTATTGAAAAAAGCTGTACTGGCACTGCACTGAAAAATAAAACACAGGTACTAAAAAAGTCCAGGTTTTCAATAAAAATACAGTATAATGTTATATACTTGTTAAGGCTCTTTAGGGAAGATGCACTGTCTCACTCACATTTTAATACAAGTACTGTTTCTGTTCACTAATTCATTCCAGTAGATTGACAGTAGTTTAACAGCAATTTCAAAAAAGAAAGAAATGTAAGCATATTGCTGTATACTGAAGTTTCCACTAACAGCAAATATTAACTGGAGCTACTCAGAAAACAGTGGGGCTTCTCACTGAAATGATGAGTATACTTGAAAACATCAGAAATTAGGACAAATGTCCTGTTTAAATAAAGGCATATAAACAGTAAAGGCAAAAAATGTTTGAATTTCAGAGTTTATAGTAATTTTAGCAGAAATCCCTCAAGCTGTTCACATTACCACTCTACAGCACTGTGGCTACTGTGTACTCATGTAAAGTTCCTGTGGTTTGAGACTGCGAGCTTTAGTGGTGGTGTTTGGAGGCCAGTGTTGGCAAAGCTTGGACTCTTAGTCCACTGCCATCTGTCTGCCTTGACTGATCCTATTTGAAAAGGTTCACTGAGGGTTGCACCATAGACCTATAGTGTGTTGAGTTGAAATGCTCTTACTTACACCTGCTGTGTTCTTCCCAAGCCTTTCATCTCTGCATTCCTGCACTAAAACAGTCTTTGACTAATCACTAAGAAAGGTGCTTAATCAATTCCAAACATGCTGAAGGACAATAGTGGATTCTTTTTCTCTTCATCCATTACTCAATCACTATGTTGGGCTCTTTCATCATTTCGTATCTAGACAAATCATTCAACAATTGTTACATGCTTACAGATTTTTTTTATCAATCAAACTGCATGTGAAAACCCCATATAAAAGCTACTGAATCATAGTTACATTTAGCTTTTGTCTTCACCATCCAGGTCAGTGACAGATCCCAGAGACGGAAAGCGAGTTGCCCTCAAAAAGATGCCCAATGTCTTCCAAAACCTTGTATCTTGTAAGAGGGTATTTCGGGAGTTGAAGATGCTGTGTTTCTTCAAACATGAAAATGTAAGTACATATCAAACGCAGCTGAGATTGGATGTGCAAAAATGAAAAGATGTGAAAAGTTTCTAAAATCACACATATAAACATATCTAGATACAGATACATTTAACTGGAAATCCAAAATATGATTTGAACTCTCTCCTCAGGTGCTCTCTGCTCTGGACATACTTCAACCTCCACACATTGACTACTTTGAGGAAATGTATCCTTTATCATTTACTGATTCAAAGATAGATTGAGGCATTCCTGTACAGTAAGAAGTGGGATAAGTATTGATGGAATGCCCCGAGATCTACAGCTGCACCAGACCTCCCGCTAAACAGAGGGCTTATGTCTTACTGAATTGTTTTGAAAGTTTGTTAATCATTTTGATGCACAATTGTAAAAAAGAACAGTACACCTACCGTAAGTCATTTGCGTAAAATCCTCCTTACCTCCTCTGGCTGATGAGATCCTCTTTTAGGATTTAGCTGACCTTAAATTCTTACTTACAACCCCTGCTTGCTGGTTTGATTTCTATTGGTTTGGCTTCTTCTACCACAGTACAGAAGAAAGAAATACAGTGGTTGTGAATGGAATGTCATTTACGATGCTTTCAGCACTGAAAAAATACAGCTAGCTAATCAGTAACCTCTTCCAAAAGAAATGTCCCAGTTAACCTACTGGCAGTATTTATTCAAACTGCTCTCTTGTGATCAGGCCTTAAGGCTGGATTTAAGGCCTCATCTTTACACACTAAATTCCAGTGCCCTCTTCTGTGTTATGGTGCAAGGAGAAATCTCAAAGGTAGGTATCTCCAAACCAAACTGAACATGTACTACTACATGAAAAAAGAGACAGGTGTTCATGTTTTACATCAAACATTGTTCTCTTCTCAGAATCTAAAGTCATTACTTTAAACACACAGTTTTTGATTAACTTTCTGAAGGTATCATTATCTCTGTTGAGTATTAAGAGTGAACATCTATAAATCAAGTTGGGACTCAAAAAAAAAAGCTGCCCAAGAAAGTTTTCTTCTGGATTAAATATTATGTTTTTTGGCCCCTTCCTGATCAGAGTCCAGTCTAATCTGATCAGACCTAAATGTTGATGAAATGCCAAACTGACAGATAATAATTGACATGACTCTTGATCAGTATAAATTATTGATTGGATATGGCCTGGTAGATCAATGGGATAAGCATCAGACTGGGATGCAGAAGGTGGCAGGATCGAATGCCTGCCCAGACTCCCAGCCCATCCCCCATACCAGGTGTGTCCTTGAGCAAGAAACTCAGCGCTAGCTCCCCGGCTGCCCACTGCTCCCCCCAAGGGGGGATGGGTTAAATGCAGAAGTCAAATTTCATTGTAACATGTAAATGTGAACAATGACAATAAATCTGATTATCCTTATATAAATGAAGGTTTAACTGGAGAATGAGGCTTTTGAAATTGGCGTGATGCGGTCTGGTATCAAGAAGACGTCTCGCAGTGTTGGAGAAGTTGTAACAGAAACAGTCCATAATGATTGTAAAGTGGCGGAACTTCTTTTTAACTTGTAAACAATCTTTGACTGAGTACAGACTCCATGAAAGACTTCTTTAACCCACAAAGATAAATTTAATTCTGGCCTGATGTCATTCATTGGATTAACCTTTAGTGACAGCTGATATCACCTGCAGCTGAAGATGTTTGTTACTGTGGGGCAGCTGTAGCTCAGTTGGTAAGGCAGTCATACACAACTGAAGCTGAAACCTATAGTAGCACATGTGCAGCTGTCTATTAGGGTATCAGTAAATATAGTTAAAAAAAGAATAACAGTTTAAGTGAAAGTAATGGTACTGGCTAAATATTAAAAGACTGCTAGCTGAATGTTTTCTACACTGAGCAAAGCTCATAAATGAATTAAAGGTGTAAGTCACAAAGGATACTAATCAGGATATGATTCTCACCAACTTATTTTAAGTCAGCCTCTGCCAGGTGGTTTTCCCTTTACAGCTGAAGCACTATGCTGATTCAGGCCTCTCTGTCCATGAGGGCCCTTAGAAATATTGTCTTCCAATTAGCTTTATTGGGCTTGCTTCATTATTCATACAGAGAATGAAGCAATCTAGTGTCCCACTGTGGAAAGATTTGAGCTGTGCAGGGATCTTGGTTCTTGGACTTCGGATTGGTGGTGGGACCATGAATATCTACAGTATAAAAATCTGGACCATACTTACCTATAGATCTAAAACAGATTAATTATTGAAGGTTTAAACACAGAAAATATGCACTTTGTACATGTTTTCCTATTTTATCATCTTTGAAAGGTTGACTGTAAAACAATCCTCTGCCACTTCGTACATCGTGCCGTGAAATGACTGAAATTGCTGAAAAGACGATTACCAAGCTTTCAAATCAGGTATAACGCCAAGGTATTACAGATTTTTCTTGTGTTTACACTGGATGCCGTCTACCCATTCTTCTCAGAAACAAACATGGTGAGGGCAGTAAACAGCAGTTACTCTGACCTCACAGCTAGACAAGAAATCAAACAGTACATTTCCAGAACTTACAACTGCAGGTGTTTGCACACTGCAGTGATCAAAGCTTCATCCCGCGCCGCTGCTTCCTGGTCCCAAAGCCGCATACTGCTTATGAGAACACACTAATTACCATTTCCAGTATATTTTTGGTGCTCCCGGGGGCAGAAATAAAACACATAATGACATAAGGGAAATGGAGTAAAGTAAAACTGCTCCTGAGTGTAGGGTCATTAGTGTCTTGTGGTAACAGGAGCCCTGCTGATACTGATGCTGGTTTTGTAAAAAATACAGTACACCTTTAGAATAGCTTAACTGTCCCCCATACTTTGCTGTTTGGGCTCTTGGATGTGTTTTATCTTTTTTGTATTTTACCTTAATTTCCCATCGATCAGCTATGTGGTGACTGAACTGATGCAAAGTGACCTCCATAAGATCATCGTATCACCGCAGCCTCTGAGCTCAGACCATGCCAAAGTTTTTCTTTATCAGATTCTACGAGGTATGTTCTCTTTTCTTTGTCTTGCACATCATCTTGTCGTTACTGTCACATTTAGTTTCAGGTTCAGGGCTTTTCGAATCAGTAGGGATGAAATCTTCAAATGAATGTTGAATTAATGTCAGCATTGAGCATTTCACTGTTCCCGGAGGCAAGTTGTGTTTTTGACAGCAGCAGCAGATAGTTCATAACACATAGTAGAAAACTGTAAAAATAGCTTTGACCACCATGAACTCACTTTCTTTACTCAGTTTTCATTATCTAGTCACTACTTCCCTGATTTTTCTTCTAGCACAGTTTAATAACTGTCAGTGAAATTTACCAGTGGATATTTCACATTAAAGGCAGATGACAGCTCAGGACTGCACACAGGCCAGTTCATCGCTCCGGACTCTTGTACTATACTGCAATGCTAATGCCTCAATGTGGGCTTTCATTGTGTTGCCAAAAAAAGCAAGAGCTTCTCTGAGAAAGACATTGTCTGGATGACACCATACGTTGCTCCAAAACCCCATATCATTCAGCGTTAATGGTGCCGAATGACGTCGTGAGTTGTATTCAAATAGCAGCTTAAATTTGACTACTTATTTATATAACTTATTTTTTCAATTATTTGTCTTAGGCAAATAGCCATATATCACGACCCCAAGCTGAAATACCTTAAAACACTATAATAACAAATGCTGTCTAAATTCTCCAGACTCTTGTCCAACCATTCTGCTTTGTTTCCTGTCCCACTTCAGTCCTGTGAACACAATTTAATATCTTTCCTGTCTCGTGGGGCTGTTAAGAATTGGCCCTGTCTCCTGTCTAAAAGTTGGACAGTGTTGCTAGACTTCAGGCGTCCATCTGTGGCAGAATTACATCACTGTGATGTTGATAAATACAACGTGATCATATTCTCTACAAAAACATCAATGTCTGATTAATATGCTATACGTCAGCAGACGGTCTAACTCCTGTGCATGAATCTGTAAGTTTCAGCACATTGACAAAGCCTTTGTGTTTCATAAGTGATAAGTGATGTTGTCTCTTCCTCCTCCACCATCACCACCACCAGGACTAAAATATCTTCATTCTGCTGGCATTCTACATCGAGACATCAAACCTGGCAACCTCCTGGTCAACAGCAACTGTGTGCTCAAGGTGGGTGGGACAGCCTGCGTGCTTGAAGTTCTTCTGACAGCCTTTTCCTGTTATTTTCATCAATGGGAAAAACACTATTACGTGAAAGAGGAACAAATGGATAAATAAGTAAATTACGGTCTATGCAATCTCCCAGATCTTCAGGTCTAGCTCTGGATTGGCTAAACGGTTTACAAAATCTTCAGAAGCTGATTTAACTGTTTTGCCTCTTGCATTATGGCTAAAAAGAGGCAACTTTCTATTATTGGATAATGTTAGCTAAGATTAATACTTCTTGAAAGGGAACCACATTAATGTTCTAAATTCATTCCCAGGCCCAATGAAAATTAGACAAAAAGCAGGCAATTTACCAGCAAATCTACATTCCTACCTATCAGCTTTAGGTAGCGACTGAAAGAATGAGGTTATAATTGCAAATGGCAAATAGAGATTTCTCCATACGGTGGCTCAGTCTAAGAGATTGGGTACAAAGCAGAGGGAGGTCAGAGTAGAGCTGCGGCTCCTTTGTGTCAAAAAGAGCCAGCTCATGTGGATGCCTCTTTGACATCTTCCACAGGGGGTTTACCGGGCACTGGTAGGAGATGAGATTATACTCTCCTGGGAATACCTCAGGATCCCCTCAGGAGAAGCTGGAAAACATTACCAGGGAGAGGGACATGTGGACTACCTTATTGAATGAACTGCCATTGCGAAAAAAATGAATGGATTTCAGCAAGTGTATTAACTTCTGAATGACTGGTTTCCAGATCTGTGATTTTGGCCTTGCCCGAGTGGAGGAGTCAGATGAGTCACGGCACATGACTCAAGAAGTGGTGACACAGTACTACAGAGCTCCAGAGATCCTCATGGGGAGCCGCCACTACTCCAACTCCATTGATATCTGGTCTGTGGGCTGCATCTTCGCTGAGCTCCTTGGGAGACGCATCCTCTTCCAAGCCCAGAGTCCCATTCAGCAGGTAAGTCCCACTCTGCAGATAACATTACTTTAATGTCACTAAAAAGGATTGCTAGTGCAGCAATGTTAGATGCATGTGTGTGATGGTGTGTTCTTTTTTTGCACCATGCAGATACAAACTTTACTGTCTCGCTCTTTTTTGTGTGTGGTGTTCTGTAGCTGGATTTAATCACCGACCTGTTGGGGACTCCTTCTATGGAGGCGATGAGGACAGCATGCGAAGGCGCTCGTGCACACATTCTCAGAGGACCTCACAAACAGGTAACCAGCTTGCTTTTGCATTTCTGTATTTCTGAGCAGATGAACGGTTGCTGGGCTTTACTGCTTTGAGGCGCTCATGATTTTAACAAAGCCGAAACATGTTGATAGAACAAGAACCAAATAATTTCTATATTGGCTGAACATCACGTGCAGTCTGGAGGTAAGAAGGAGCTGTGTGTACTGCTACAACTCAACATCCAGTTTAAGATCAAATGTGACTTTGCAAGAGGGAATGAACGGTAGACTGACGCTAACATTTGATACAGTTTTATGTTTGTACCCGGAGAAATGGATAGATAACTTCTTTTGAATAAGGCCAAATTTAGAAGAGTCCTAATCAATGCCTGACATGAAATGTCAGTTCTCCCTGATATACAGTAGCCAGTAGATGGTACTACAGGACAGACTGACTGCTCGGCTCTCCTTCTCTGCTGCTTATTTCTGAAAATACATCATTTCCTGAGTGAGAGCTTAGTCCCAGTCTCAGTACACGCCCCCTGAAACACCATCATGCCCCCAGTGACTTTCCATTGTGCCATTAAGACGATTCAATGCTTGAAGTGTGAACAATGTGTTTACCATTAAGATGCAGAATGACGTTTTATTGTAGATGACAGCAGCTGGTAGCAAGAGTGGGTGGTCTTATATGAAGTCCAGGCAGCACATGAAGCTGCTGATATGACACTGATTTTCATCATCTGATAACCCACGGATTAAAACTTGAGAAAAGCTGTGTGAATGGTCCTTGTTGAGGACGAGATATCACCGTATTCTGTCAGATGAGCCTAATATGAATCTGAACAATGTCATTCTAGAAAGTCTGTATGTTTGTCACACTAACATCACAATGTCTCTGCTTTTGAGTGACACAGAGGCAAAGCATTACATATGTATATTTTTTATTGATTAGTCCCAAAGAGCACAGATACCAGGTCTGAGACTGAATGAGGATCATTACAGAGCTTGCTACAGGCCACCAACATATCAAATGTAGTTTTGTGTGGAATAAAGTGTGAAGCTCAACCTAATACTCCTCACTGATATTCACATATGTTGTTTGGATTCAGTGTTGCCAAACTACTGTATGTACAATGTGCACAAAGGTTATGTTCACCAGTCTCAGTGTGATATTCTCTCAGACTCCATGTCGAGTTGTGATTAAGACATGGCAGAAGCTTAAAGAGGTGTTGTGTTGTTTGTGCCTGTCTGCAGCCATCCCTTCCTGTTCTCTACACACTGTCCAGCCAAGCGACCCACGAAGCTGTCCACCTCCTCTGCAGGATGCTGGTGTTTGATCCCGTGAGTCGTTCTCTTACACGTGCAGTAGTTTGCATGATGTTTTGTTGATGGATGAAAGTGAGTCATCTGAAGTAGAATTACATTAACAGCTAGCTGAGGTTGAGATGAATGTAAAAGGTAGTTGATGTCTAACTTGTTTGCGTGTGGCCTCCAGTCAAAGAGGATTTCAGCGAAGGATGCGCTGGCTCACCCTTACCTGGACGAGGGTCGACTGCGCTACCACACGTGCATGTGCAAATGCTGCTACACCACGTCCTCTGGCCGTGTTTACACCAATGACTTCGAGCCGGTCACTAATCCCAAGTTTGATGATGGCTTTGAGAAGAACCTGAGCTCTGTGAGACAGGTCAAAGGTACGTTCATCTGCTGCCATATTGAGCAAAACTAAGCACATTCACTAAACAACACATCTGCTCCATTATCAGTTACTGATAACGGAACAGAAAGGAGCAAACGAACATGTGCATGTACTAGTAGCTGCAGAAGGTTTCTTGGGTTGTGTGGAAGGAGAAGGAGAAGCAGAATCTTCAAACCAAATGTGGCAAGCATAGTCCATGGTAAATCTGTCTTTGAAGAAAATTAAACCAGTTACAAGAGCAACTCCAAAGTGTACACGTGACGTACAGCAACCTATAGCAATTCCTTGGGTCTTTTGATCATTTTCTCTTTTCTTGTGTTTTTCTATCAAACTAATCACTCTCTTTGTTTTTTGGGGATTTGTGCACTGTAGTCATAATAACAAGGTAGATTTTGTCTGAGCTTTGTGTACATGTGGTGTCCAGAGGGCTGTATTGGAGTATTGACTTTCAGTTCCTTTCCGGAACTCTTCATGTTGGTAAGGGTGTAAGAAAATATTAGTACACTTGTGTATTATGATGCTGTATTGATTTTTAATTAACAGTTTACATGCAAAGATTTGTGGCGGACAGGGTATGTTTTTATAACCCAGATCACAAAGACCTACGATTAAACAAAATATGACTTTAAACTACATTCATTTTGGTGATGGCAATCAAAAAAACAGTACTAAGGAAAGACTGTAGCTTCATTTAAATGTGAAAACAATAGTTTGGAGTAAGTAAGAAGTCAAAGTTTTAGTCAGAGAATTAGAAACTAATTCTTACTGTGCTGGTGTGTTTTTCCCACAGAGATCATCCATCAGTTCATTTTGGAACAGCAGAAGGGGAGTCGAGTGCCACTCTGCATTAATCCTCAGTCAGCAGCTTTCAAAAGCTTTATCAGGTAGGAGCACATGGTGCACACGATTGATAACAAAATACAGTATACAACACATTAATCAGACACAGTTTGAGCTGTGACGAGAGGCTAACCTAGCACTTTCTAAACATCCAAATGCCATATTCATGTACAATATATTGATATCAGTGAAATGAGTAAATGAGTGTTTCCCAGAAATGTGGAGATCTCTTTTACAACTGCAGCTAGTTTTTACTTTCTGCTTTCTGGATGCCATTTGTCTTGATATACTTGCTTTTTAGCAGCGTGTAAGTGGCAGGAAGTGGCAGCGTCATGGTTCACATTCATGCTTGTGTGCTGTGTGTAGATCTGTAGGATTAAAGAGCATTTCCACTAGAGGGCAGCCTTATTATCTCAGGCCAAAAATTGAATATTTTTCTTATGAACTTTCCCTTCGCACAGTATAAACAGGAACCAAAATCTGAGCTTGTGTTCCATTAGCAACAGCAACTCTATGCATTCCCCCTTTAAGGATTTTTGTCATTGTTCTTTGTGTAAAAAAAAAAAAAAAAGTAAAACAAATTATGTTCTTCAGGGTTTCTTTACATATTTTAAAACATGTCACCAACCACTACAGCACAAGAAACATTTGTGACTTTAAGAAAGTTCATCAACAATTTAGTTTTTAGCATCTAAAATGACCTGGTTTTCACCTCAAACTCCACTGTTGCTGCTGATATCATTTGATACTGTTCCCACTGGGCACATGCTGAATTCCATCTTGCATAGCATGAATTTCTGACAATCTGCGCAACCAGCACTTCAAATGGTTAAGGGAGGTAGCCATGATGCAACATGAACGCAAGTTAAAAGCAAGTATATTGGTGGCTTAACACTCAGTCCAATCAAAGTTTAATATTCCCAACATGTTACACTATAATTACACATCTCCTCACTCCAGTGCTTAAAGTGAACCTTCACTTATGTTACATATATTGGTTTATAGGTACAGTGGGGGATGAGCCTCATCTTTAACATTTGTGGAACACAACTTAATTAAGCACTGTACAGTTAACCCAGTAACAACTGTGTGTAGCTAATAGACCCATGATTAGCTAATAATAAGTTGGCCCTCTGTTAAACAGCTCCACAGTGGCTCAGCCCTCTGAAATGCCTCCGTCTCCCTTGGTGTGGGAATAGCTTCTGCTGTCTATCATCATCTTTCCCAACTGACAAGCTGCTACAATGGGAACAACGTCTGCAATCGTCTGCGTAGCGTTTCACTGGAGAGCAGGACTCACAGGTCTGCTGTGTGTATGCTGACACAAATGAAGAGAAATCCACTGATAACTGCTTTGTTGGGTGTATTAGAGGGTTTGGTATGCAAATGAATTAGACAAATGCTCTGTAGACCAAATCAGAATGTTGAAACAAACCCTTCTCTTCACTTCAAGGTAGACTGAATGAAACAGTATAATGAAGTGCATTTGTTTTGCTATATATATATATATATATATATATATATATTAATAGAAAGGAAAAAAGATGTCTATTTAAAAATGTCTTTAATCACAAGCTGATTAAGTTGCCATACAATTAGGCTACTCTGCATATATCACCCACTTTCACCGATGCACTGGATAATTAAATTAACCTATATCTTAGACAATCGATTGTAATTGTTTTGACAGACATACGATTTCCCAAGTGAAAGTCTCCCGTATTTTATAACATTTTAACTTATTAAAAATGAGTTACAGGCATGCCCCCCTGTGTATTAGGCCATTGTTTTACTTGTAACACAAAATGTAACAGTTCATTTGCCAAAGATCAGGAGCCTCATGTATAAATGATACATAGCATTGAGATTGTGAGCAAATCTGCAAAGATTGGGATTTGAAAGCCATTATCTGCCTGCACATCTACATTATGCTCAGTTGGGTATCATATTGTAAAGGTTCAGTGTGTTTGGAACAAACTAGTCTTTATGATGTGGGGCATGTGGGGGCAGCCTGTTATTGCAGCATACTATGGCAGAGTCCCACTGCCTTCCAAGGTAATCCCCATAAGTACAGAAAGAGGTACCCCTCATAATTCTGACATTGGAAGAGTGAGGACTGAGATTCAGACTCTGTCAGATGATCTATCCCGCACTGTGTTTGAATCCCAATCCTACTTCACCCCCTTACCATTACCATTTAGCTCTAACTAAGCCCTTAGCTCATTTTGCTTGTTCAGATTCAGGGGTAAAGGGAAGAGTGGTAGGGTTAAAACTGAGGGTTTGTAGAGGCCGACTCAAAACTGAGTGGTATGAGAAATGACTAGAATATAGTTGGAATCACTGGACAAGAAACCCATCAGTGTTAGTATTGTCTTTGTTATTCACTGTCATCAACTACTGATGATGTGTAGGGGTTTTGAAGGGTTGGCCCATTTCATAGGGGAATAATTTTCTCACTAGCCCTTGTTACTCTGCTGTGAGTGCCAACTAGAGAATGAGAGGCCACTCGAAAACAAGGGGTAGGGGATTGGGCTGTAATATGTCAACACTGAGTGTTAGTCAGCTTATTTTAGAGTTAATCTGCCCTCTAGAGGCCAAAAAAGAATAGAACTATGAAAAGTATATGAATGCCATGCATAATGTGCATGATTTCTGTCAGCTTATTTTTATTTTGTACATAATGTCAGTATGTTGACATACAAGAGGCACATATCCACTTTAAATTTTTCTCATTTCCTTTCACTTTTTTCATAATTTGGTATTCATCCATGTAGAGCACACATTTCCCCTAACCCTAACCCACAGGCTTCAGTGATTCACTTAAGTGACCACAACATGGCACAGTTTTAACAGAATTAATCCATAGATGTTTGATAAGTTAAAAATAGGCATGTATCCAGGAATGTAAATCATGTTTAGATGTATGTGAAGATTATATACTCTACATGTATGAGAACAAGTAAATTAATGCATGAATCTGCCATTTGGCGTATGATTTCAGTGATGAAGGAGTTTATACATGAGGCCCCAGAGTATTTGTATTGAAGTTTGACCTGCCCCGATATATGAAACTGTCAGGTATCCCAGCTTTATTTCTGTTTGGAATAATGAACCTGAGTGCTCACAGGGCTCAGTACATCTGTGTAGTAAATGCAGTGTGCTTGGTTTAATAGTGTTTAGTTGTTGAATCTTGAAGGTGAAGGAATAAAAGCTCACTTGCATGCTACATGAAGAACATTTAAAACCTTCTGTGAAAAGAAAATAAGTTGAAAAAAGGGATCCAATTAAAGGTTCTGCTTCCAAACAACATGACACAAGTCATCAGACTATAGCCTACAGTCGCTGACCAACCTGTAATCCTCAAGTGCTACTCCTCCTCTGAGAAGCTTTGATACTTCTACCACTATAATATTCTGCTCAGCCTGGCTAAACAGTCCTGTCAGCCCCGCTCTACGCATTTGTTTTCATGAAGGAAAGTGTGCTGTCTACTTGTAGTCCTCCTAATGTCACTGCAGTGAGGAAACTCTGCTCAAACTGAGCTAATTTTACCCAAAGAGTCTGAAGTGAAAGCTTCCTGGGGGGAAAAAAGCACACTGAAGTGACCTGTGTGAGCATTTCAGTGTTCCTCTATAACCTATGCTCGACTTGCTTATTTAGGCTTTTTTGTAGTGTTATGTTGGCCATCCTTCTTGTTATTTATCAGTACATTTTTACTCCGTCTCTTTCTGACACAGCTTCAGCCATCTGGAATTTGACTCAGGGTCTTTTTGTTAGTTTGAATCAATGTAGCTTCTTCAGTCTACGGACAGTTGGTAAGGGCATCCAAAATGTAACCTCTGGGGTGGTTTCATGTCTCATCTGATCTGGGTAGACTTGTTAGGTGCATAGTAAAAAGTTATGCGAGTAGGGGCACCTAACCGTCACAACTTCTCGACCCCTCAACTTCATATCCCCAAAATGGGTCGTTAGGTGTGGCCTCCATGGTGGACATGTGATCTTACTGGGGATGGATGAAAGACCAGCATGGAAAATGGTAGACAGATTTTGTCGGATATCTCGGAAATCTATCTTGCCATCTGTATTCAAGTGACAAACCCTTCTATTGTCACCTTCATAAGCATGTTCAGATCAGAAAGAAGAAACGAAACTATCCTGGAGGATAAAAGACCACTTTACTTGTCCACCAGGGGGCCACACCTAATGACCTGTTGTGGGGGTATGAGGTGTTGTAGGATTTGTGTTAGATCCTAATGACTCTCTCCTACTAGACCAGGGGTAGGGAATCCTGGTCCTAGAGAGCTGCAGCGCTTCTTGTTTCCCAGCTATCTCTGGCTTCTCACTGTTTACTACCTGGATCAGGTGTGTTCAGCCAATCAGAAGCTGTAAGTGCAGGGATGGCTGGAAAACAAGCAGGGCTGCGGCTCTCTAGGACCAGGGTTGCCTCCCCCTGTGCTAGACTTTCGGTTTTCCACAGAATTAAGCTATTTAGGTCAAGGGAGAGACTTTGGAGGATAAGTTTGAGGTCTCAAACCAACTTTTCTCAGACTGAAGAAGCTACATGAATGAGTAATGAAAACCAACAGTGAAGAGGTCTTGTTACCATGACTGAATTTCCAGATAACCTCACCAGGATAACACCTCGGTGTGTAGCCGATCATGTTTCTTAATCAAGGTTTCTTGATTTTCCCTTTTACACACCACTCCCCACCCACAAGAACAACAAGACAAACATTAATGAATATATACGTTCAATAAAGGCAATAACTACATGATAGCATCAAGGTCTGAAGCTACACAGTCAATCTTTGAACCAACATGTGCAGTTTTTATCCACTTGCTTCTTATGGTTCTAGTTTGGGGAGTACATGTATATGAATCATTTTAAACATCCCTCTGTCTTCCTCATATCTCGCAGCTTCAAGGTGAAAAACTCCCGATTATGTCATTTTCAGTTCAGGTGATGTCACCTGGAGGAGTTCTATAGGAGCAGGTTGATCATAATTACTATTTTACAACAACACAACACCATATGAACTGAAAACTCTTCCAGATTATGTTGTCTGGAGGAGTTTCAGTCCATATGATGCAGTTGGAAGCAGAAAGATATTTGAAATATAAGGAAGCCAAAAGGAATGTCAATAATATTCATATACACATATTTTCCAAACTAAAGACATAGAAAGCAAGTTAAAAATCTGTGAAGTTGCCTTTTAAGACAAACTTGATTCTCTGTTTTACTCTCTTAGTGTGAAATGTGACGATTGCTCATTTAGTTTGTGCTCTTGCTCATAAAGCTGCAGACATTCTGAGGAGCGATAGGGATCATGGGCCAACACTGAGAATGAGACCCAGTTTGTAAAGAAATCCTCATAGACTCAGAGAAGAAGAAGAGTGTGGCTGTGGTCCAGTCTTCCCTTGGAGCATGATTTTGTTAAAAAACCAAAAAGCTGTGACAAATGCGAACACGTTATCAAGAAACTATTGACATGAAAAAAATTACACTGAGGTGAAGAAGCAGTTAAACCAGCAATATCATTATTTAAGGGGGTCAGTTGTTTTTACTTGAATAAATCACCACGTACTTTAGACCAACTCCTCTTCATGGATTCCATTCAAGCAGCTCACCACAGAACCGAAACAAGTAGCATATGAATGATGTATAAATAACGGCATGGTGTCATCGCTATAGGTTTGTCTAAATCCAGTGCTAAAGTGTGCCCCCCGCTCCCCCTCATACATGTACACTGTCTCCACAAAAAAAAGAGCTTTGAAGTAAATTATTTAATATATTTTTAGATTTTTTTTTCTATACCTGTTCTTGTGTCCTACGGCATGCATTCTTCTCACACCTCAAAGTATGATCATGTATATATGTTAAATAAAGAAGCAAATCTACACACCAACCTAATAAACAATACCACTGTATAGAAAGTGTATTAGCCTGCACATTTCTAAGGCTGTGAACTTAATTTTATTTTTAAAACTTGCATACAAATGTATATATTTTCTTGATTTTTACCCTGCGACTAGGATGTGTAGAGGACAACGAATCCTGTAACGACTCACTGAATATATAGTCACGTTAACTGTATCTTGTGTGTACAGCAGAGTTGTAGATATATCTAAGGAGAAGCCTTTCTTTTCTTATTGTTGTTAATGATTTCATTGCAGCAACACAGCGTGAATATGTACATAGCGGATTCACAGTGTTGGTCTCTACCTCTTGGGCTCAATAACTTGGCTTTGTTTACCTCCCACACCTTTCTGATTTCACGTGGGGATGAATTGAAAACACTTGAATATCCATTCAAGCTTTTATACTGAAATAATAAAATGTACCGCTCCCACCCCACCCCTGCAGACCTTTCCTGCGCTGAACAAGTGCAGCTCCTCCGATGTTTGTATTACAAAGTCCTATCAATAGCCAAGGGTTTCCTGACTGTTAGTCAATTTTCACTCTTTGATAGAATACAACCTGATGAGGAGGGGGAGTCACTACTTGCACCATTGTGGCTGTGTTCCAAGTGTCAACCACTCGATTTCAAGTTCATTTTTAAAAGATTCTTCTTTTTTTGATGTATTGCCAGGATACTGAAAAGTCAACTAATGTCTTAGTAGTTCTTATATAAAGGCCTCTGTACTTTTTAATGAAATCAGGATCCATGAATTTAATCCAAATCCTTCTGAGTCTCTTCCTGAATTGACTTGTGGTTGGATATTCAGCTTTGTTATTTGAAAAATAAAATTTTTGAATAACAAAAGTAATAAAACACAATCAGTTGATATTAAAAGAAGGTAGAGATCAAACTTCAGTAAGAGATTTGTTTCTGATTCTTTCCTTGAGAACCAGATCTGATATAGGATTATCAGACCCAGCCCTACTTTACTCATATATCTGTTTATTTTCTTTTAATTATACAGTTGTGAGGACTGCAGGGTGGTTATTCACTGATAACCTCACAAACGTGGTGCTAACCGTGTTTCCATTGAAAGAACTAATTGGACTGTGGCTCAGAGAGCTCAACACACTGCAACCTAATGGCGTATTCATATTATCATGGATCGTGCACACACCTCGCTGGGACGTCCAAGGACCTTAAGTGGCGTTAAAGTCCCTCCAGTCTGTTGTAATTAGCATTTCCATACCAGAGACAAAAAAGATTAAACAATAACCCCCCCCCAATCTCTCAACTCACTGCACTCCTGATGTTCACTCCCTACTATCTGCATTCGTATTCAAATGACCATTACAGCTATAATATGTAGGGCAGTAGAACTTTGTTCTAAATTTAGACCCTGGTTCCTCCAGTGGAGATGCAGGTAGAGGAAGTAAGATTCTTGGTCCTGGACCGCTGTTCAAACAAACAAAAAACTAGGTGGCCAATACTGGTCCTTGAGGGCCACAGTCCTGCTTGTTTTCCAGCTATCCCTGCCCTACCCACTGCTGATTACCTGGATGGCCCTCAAGGACCAAGTTTGGCCATCCCTGCTCTAGAACATGGCCATTTACTGCTAGCAACATTAGCATTTTAGCTAAGGTGGTGCCATTTAGTACTGCTGCCTCCTGGCAGTTCGGAAGGTACATACTTTGTACACCTGTGTGGCTCCAGACCCTGATTTTTTCACAACAATGTGACACAACCAAACAACAAAACACAATGGTCCAAGTGTGAACGCTGCCAGTCAAGCCCAACCCAACAGAAATGCTGAACACCAATCAAGTCAACCATTATTTTTTTTTTACCTCTAAATTGAACGTATGTCAAAATGCGAACACTCCTTTCCTCTAGCGTTCTCTAACATTTCAGTGTGTTGAGCTCTCTCAGCCAAAGAACCTGGATATTACTCCAATTCTATGAGTACAGAAGTTGCTATCACTTCACCTTGATCTAAATCATAGTTCAATTTGTGTAATGTGGATGTTCTTTTAAGTTCGATAATTCACACTGGTGAAAAACAACATCTCGGTGTCCCTTTGTTATTTAGGTTAAAGGTCACAAACACTATTCTAAAAAAAGGAGATCATAGAAATGTGTCTATTAGAAACTGAATGGGAATTTTCTCAGGAATGAATACAGCTAGCTGTGGTACATGTGGTCGCTCTCCCTCCACATTGCCTGTATGAACTCTTTGTGTACATATAGTAGTTTCCTATGTTTTCTTTTGTGTTGGAATGAAGTACTTGAATCGAACGATGCTTATTTTGGAAAACTGTAGAGTAATAACTGACAAATTTTGTGTGAGATAACTAACCACAACTCAGCAACTACTGGACTATTTGGATTCATTTAATTTGCTGTCCTAAACAATGTTTGTATATTTGATGTTTTAATCAGATGCATTGTAATTTGAATAAAAGTTGCAGTATATGCAGTACGTAGATGTATCTATTAAACTCTGAGTTCAAGCACTGTAAATCAAAGTTAATGACTAGGTATTTTGGGAAGTGTGAGGTTGACCCGAAAGGTTCCATCTGGAAAATAATGGTGAAAACATTAAATGTGACATTTATATAATGACAGAGCTTGTCGTCCATACTTCTCTCTCTCAAAGGCAGCACACCCACACTCTATGAAAACTGACTGGTAATGTCATAAAAACATTTTATATGATTTAATATATCCAGACACAGTGTTACAGTGTGTGAGATTACACAGATTTTAACATATATATATATAAATGCATGTTTCAATAGTATATGAAACTAGATATTTCACAGATTACATCATACAGAATATTACAAGGACTTTCACAACAAACTAATGATGATTGTTTAATTGACTGACGTTTGACGTGACTGGTTTCAAAAAAATCTAATCTTACGAGCAAACATCTCTGAGGGCCTCAGTCTGCTGTGAACTCATAAAACCGTCATCCTTGTTGGTCATATGTGTTCTCTTCATTTCCCATCACATGAAAGCTTCACTTGTTCTGCATGACAGCTGAAAAACACAAAACAGAACAGTCTTAATAACCATTCAGCTGTCACTCTTACATACATTGTTCTCTCACAGCTGGAACATCACATGCTGGAGTACATCTTCTGTCTATGCTGGTGAAAGGAAACATCTCATTGATGTGTGAACCTTTTTTTTAAAATGCCTTTGCATGACCAACAGCCATGGCCATAGGCTTTGTGTTTTCAGGTATTTAAGTAGGTCGCCTCGAGAGAATGTTTTCAAATTTGGCACAAATGTCCACTGGACTCACGGATGAACTGATTAGATTTTTGGTCAATGTCATTGTGTCACTCACATCTGTAAATATACAAAATTGAAAACACATGTATGTATCTATATGTATTTAGGTATATATATATATAGGTATATATATATACAGTGGTGAAAATAAGTATTGAACACGTTACAGTTTTTTTCAGTAAATATATTTGTAATGGGGCTATTATTTATTATATATTTACATCAGGTGTCCGTAATAAACCAAGTAATCTACACATACAAAGACATCAAAACAAATAGTACATAAATTAAGGTATTTTGTAATAAAGTGGTATGACACAGGGAATACGTACTGAACACACTTACTGTAATTTATTTAATACTTTGTAGAAAAGCCTTTGTTGGTAATGATTGATAGATAGATAAATGACAGCTGCAAAACACCTCCGGTATGGAGAAACTAGTCGCATGCATTGCTCATGTGATATTTTAGCCCATTCTTTCACACAACGGTTATAAAATCTTGAAGGTTCCTCTTCTATGAACTTTCTTTGTCTGAATCCAACTTGGCAAGTTTCCAAGGAAACAAACTTGCCTGTATGTTGGGGATTATTGTCTTGCTGAAATGCCCACCCTTATCAAGAAGTTCCCAGTACATTTCTTCCTTCATCCTTCCTTCAATTATATAAGTCTGCCAGTACCATACGCTGAAAATCAGTCCCACTCAATGATGTTCCCACCTCCAATCAGAGAAAGTCAGTTATTTCTGCTTGGCTGATGCATTTTGCAGCTTCTTATTTATTGT
Source organism: Sandelia bainsii (assembly GCA_032362345.1). NCBI lineage: Eukaryota > Metazoa > Chordata > Actinopteri > Anabantiformes > Anabantidae > Sandelia > Sandelia bainsii. Next base: position 24,028,907 of record JAUMHL010000005.1, read on the forward strand.
AATTTTATAACAACTGATATCTGAAGGACTGTGCAGAGCATGGTGTGCAGAGTGGCGCAGATTGATTTTGAGTCTCAGGCTCCCGCTAGCTTGACTCCCAAAAGATGCACATTGTAGCTTTAAATAAAGTAAACAATAAATGTAATAGTTTAAAACCAACACAGTGTATGTAAGGTGTATTCATATATTCATTTGTTATCATCTATATATTTGGTATGAATGAAAAGTGAAAATGTAAGACTGCTGCCCAGATTATTACTGTGGTTGTATGAGGTTTTATAACAACCACGGGCTTCACAGCCTCTGGGGAGGAGCTCCACAGCGCTGTGTGAAATGTCAGTCAAAGAGCAGTTAGGACTTGATTTTTATTTATTTATGGAGTCAATTATATCATTCTCCTTATTTTATTATAATTAAGCATTAAGTCTGTTTGGATAACAGCACTATCTGATGTTTAATAATGACCATATGATGGTTTACAGGTCCATGTGAGGTGAGATTAGGACATTTGCATATTTCTGTCTTTGTGCGTACACGTGAATTTACTCTACAACAGTATGTATCTGGCCCCTGGTTAGACTGGATGCAGTATTGGTGCTAAGGTGACAGTATAGAGAGCATGAACCCCTGGTACAGAAGATGTAAGGATCAGTATCTTACCTGTGTGCTCAATGGTCCTGAGTCTGGGTGGACAGTGTAGCTTGTCTCCTCTCTGTCCAGAGCAGACGTGGTGGGATATGTCAGACATTTGTTCATCAAAGGAGTTTCCTGCTGGTTCTTAGTGCATAGAGAGGTGACCTGCTGTCGGTCACCCTTGAGGGCACATTCATCGTGGAACAGTAGGGGAGAAATGCCTAACTGCAGGAGAACAGCAGAAAGCAGCTTCAGACAAGTGCTGATACACTATCTCTATCATCACAGTGATCCGACTGACTTACCTCTCTGTAGAAGTCTCGTCCTTGTACAGATATAGAAGTGAGAATGACTTCATCACCACTCTGTCTAATCTTTCTTACAATGTCCTCATGCTCTGCAGACTCAACAGGTTCCCCGTTAACAGCCAGGAGCAGGTCTCTTTCCTCCATCCCTGCCCCCTCGGCTGGACTGCCAACATCCACCTCCCTCAGCACATGAACTGGGTCACAGCAGGTTTGGATAGAGGGAGACACGCATTCATTTTAAATCTTCTGACTATTACTGAGAGAAAAAGGTTTTAAGGCTATGGCCCCCCAAAACAAAATCTAACATAAAATGAAGACACCAGACTGATGACCTGTTGTTTTTGTTGCAAAATTTATGTTTTCCTCAATTATGACAAGTCACCCTGACTCTAAAGCAGCAAAACATCCCAACAACATAACACTGCCACCTCCATGCTTGAGTGATCTGTTCCAAACAGATCAACTTTTGACTCGTCAATCCATAGTAGTGTCTCCCAAAAGGTTTGAGGGTTATCTAGGTGTATTGTGGCAGACTTCAAATGAGCCTTTATGTTCTTCTGGATTAGCAGTGGTCTTCTCTTCGCCACTCTCCCATAGATGCCATTTCTACCCAGTGTCTATCAGAGAGTCAAGCCTTGACCTTTACTGGCGAAAGAGGTCATCCTGGATGAGTCATCTCTGTACTCTTGGACTAATTTCATCACTTCTGTGAAGGTTCACTGTTGTTCCAAGTTTTCTCCATTTGTGGATAGTGTCTCTCACTCTGGATCTGTGCACCCCTAGAGCCTTAGAAACACCTTTGTAATCCTTCCTAGAATGATGAATGCAGTTTGGTAGGTTTTTGGATGTAGTAACTAAGTTGGTGGATACTTATTCCCACAGGCCTTTTTGCTTAAAGACAATTCTAATTTGTATTTTCTGTTTGTTCAGGTTGCCTTTGTCTCATGTTAGAGTTTGTTTGAAGGTCTGAGGCAGTTTAGTATGAGATACACACAAAAAGAGAAGAAATCAGGAGGGGACTGAATATTTTTTCACACAACTGTATATGCTGTGTTTACACCTAATTTCACTTGCAAACGAACAAAAAGAAATGAAGTACATTGCCAGTACAGTAAATCACAATCTGTTTTGACATGAAAACTTAAAATAAAATAAATGATTACCTCAGACATTTAATAATAATTGAGACTGTTGATGATTGACAGGTACATGTGACAAGTTAATGATAAAGTCTGAGTAGTGTTGATATTACTGATATGTCTGTGTATGTGCATGCAGCCCAGTTCCACAGTGTTTGAGATGTATAAAACAGAACCACATGTGTGCATGGTGTTATAAACATACACATTTTTCTGCCTTAGCTATGACTCAGAGTTTTATGCAACTGACTCCAGATAAACGTAGATATCACATCAAGTGATGTTTTTTTCTGATCTTTTTGTAACCTGAACTACAACTGTGTGTATAAGGATGTGACTGTTGTCTCACCTATCCGCTGACTGCCTGCCAGCCTCTCTTGCCTCAGCAGGAAGCCATATTCGTCATCTCTTTTAACCAGGTGCATGGTCTTGGCGCTGTGTGGGAGGCTGCAGCTTTCTGCCAACACAGGCAGGATGGGGATCTTCCTCCTAACATAGCAAGACTCGCTGCTGCTGTCAGTGACCAGCACGGTCACTGAGTCCCGACTCTTCCTCAGCTGAGAACCAGACAGTACACGAGTCAAACACACACACAGGTTCAAGCAAACAAAACACAGGGGTTATATACTGTATGTGATTGAGGACATTGGGCTCGTACAGTTCTGTTGAGAGTGGCGTTTGTGAGGGTTGACACCAGGACTCCGTTGATCCAGATCAGCCTGTCTCCATTGCGGACACCAGCTTTCTCTGCTGGGCCATGACTGACCGTGCTCACCGTGTACTGGCCCTTCCAACCTGTTGACATATCCATTCTATTATTATCATCATCATCAACATCATCAGTATCACTAGGGCCTATTATGTGGTATAAAGCAGTTGTACTTTGTAACAAGATTAACTAGGGTTTATGGAGAACGTCAGTCTCAGCTGTTAATAAATGACGAGAGGAACAAAACTGTAAAAGGTTCAAGTCAGCATTTAGTTTTCTTTCTCAGAGTGAGATGAGAATGTGGATGTCAATCCTATGTCTGTGTGTTCCTTACAGAGCTGACACCAGGATCTAATTACCCTAGCTTAGCATAAACACTGGAAGCAGAGGGAAACAGCTAGCCTGTCCGACAAACTGGAGTCAAACATACACTACCAGTCAAAAGTTTGGACACACATAGGAATGACCATGTTTTTCATGAAAAGATACATGTCTTCAG
>JAUMHL010000005.1:24054503-24086031 GCA_032362345.1 Sandelia bainsii
GGCAGTTAAACCAAACCGTTATCTCTCTCCTGGGGGTGTATTTCAGAAAGCACCTTTCAGAAGCTCTGCAGTTAAACCTGAACTTTGGGTTAAATGGCCCTCAGGTGGGAAACTCTGGAGTTTGGTTCCACAGAAGAGTCAGAGTGAAACATGCATGATGCGCCCCGCTGGCTGCACATAACCAAGAGGGAATGAGTGCTTGACAAAAAGAAAAACTCTTCACAAAAAAGCATCACTTTCAATGACTCGCAGCTTCATTTAACGCTTCGTTAGATTTCATTACAGCTTCTTCTACCTTCTTTAACTTTTCTGTTTAACATCTTCTTGGTAAACACTTAAAACTTCCGTGCGCAACATGGAACAATAGTTCCTACCCATATTAATTTTAAGTTTAAGTTTAAAATAAAGAAAAATCAATGTTCATGAAAATAAATAAGTAACATACATAAAGAAACTTAAATTATTAAATACTGACATAAGTTATATTTATGGCAGTTAAAGTCTGGGACCCGGAGAAACAGGCAGGTAACCGAGACTGGACACAGCTGACTACAGTCTTGGTTTCCAGCGAACACAACACAAACCAGCTGTGACCGAGTGACACTAAACATCTCTGTTAGCTAAAAACAAACTCATAAAGTTTCGTCAAGTGCTTTAGTGGAGCCTGGTTTATCCGGGCCCACTGAGACCCTTACCAAATTACCAACCGCTACTGTAACTACGCCGGTTCACAGAAATACTGACCACGCACCATGCAGATGTCTTTAGACTGTTTATTTGCACGTCTCGCTCTCTTTCTCCAGCAGACACAGTGAAAACTACAATAAGTAAAACCACATTCAAGCTTCGAATATAAACATATTTCTCGTCGTTTAGCTCATAACCTAAACTCACCTGTGGTGTTTCATAGTTCAGCTACAATTTCCATCACACATGAAATCACATCACCTTATATCAGCAGTTTCTGTGTGTTTTTTTTACCAAAGGTTAAAGTCCGTTAAAACTTCTGTGGCTGGTTCGCAGATGGCTCCGCAGTTAGCTTGTTAGCATTGAAATTTAGTAACAGCTACCAAGCTAACGACTCGCTACAAGACAACAAACTTCTTACCTTGTTAAAGCTGATTCCAAACATCAGATTATATGTTGTAATCCAGTAACATTCTAGTGCATTTATTTAATGAGCGCCTGCAGCACAAAGTAAAACTTCTCCAACTCATGTTTACAATGTAAACAAGCTAGGTGATGTCTTGGAGCACCACTTATTACGGTATTGTCTGTGACGCAAAGGATCATGGGATGTGGAAGGTCTGGGACTTTCCGTTAATAAAGTTTATTTTAAAAAGCAAAAAGTGTTTTCAGTGGCGTAAATAAACGTGCACCGGCAGTTTTTTGTCGGCGTTCATACACGCATTAATATTTAAACGGCAGTCGACTCCACAGATACCTGCACGTCATTTGCCAGCGGGCGCAGGAGGTAGCGTTTTCAAACGCAGATACCACAGCGCCATCTGCCGGCAGACGTGCGCAGGCGCATCAACTGCCGTTTATTAACGCGTGGTGGCGTTTAATAAACACCTGGTGGCGTTTTAATCGGCATTTATAAACACCGTCTGGCGATATAAAATGAATACTAAACAACAAACGGCAGGGAGAAGCAGGCGAATTAAGACCTTTTTGGCGTTCCATATCATAATGACATTCACTTTTGAACTGTGACGACTCTTAGGTTTAAAGCTTTTATTTTGAAGGCTACATGATTAAAACGGAAATGGTATATTTAGGACGATCTTGCTTGCTCACTGCAATATTTTCAGAATAAAAGCGTCACCTTAATTACTGTACAGTACTTGACACGCTGCTAAGTAAACAATGTGCAAGTTTCAGGTAGGCCAAGTTTGGATGTTTAAATTTTTAAAGGGAGGTTTTTTATTACTCCTAAATTAATTTTGCAACATGATAATAAGGCCAAATATTAAGCCATATTCTTAAAGTACTATCTTCAAGGACTAGAAAAACAATAATTCCTGCAACAGATGGTACCTGTGGCCCCCCCACAGAGCCCCAATCACAACATATGGAGCCAGTCTGGGATTACATAGGGAGACAGACAAAATACGCGAGATAGACAAAATCCACAAAAGAACTGCGTCAAGTACACCAAAAATCTCTATAGTGGAAACCTGCCACATAAACCTAATTAACAACATCATATTACCTGTGATGAATAAGCAAAATGCATTACAAATCAATACAGACCAAATATGAAAAGAAGTTAAGACATAATAAGAAATGAACAATACTGTAAAATGTAAGAAATGTCTAAATACAATCACCCTCATGTCTGATCCCACACTGAAGCTCACTGCAGTAGGTTAATTAAACAAATAAAAAATGACATGACATGGTGGGAAATTCTTCCCCTATCTATACAGGGAAGAGCTGACACAGAGAGGATGAACCTGTTACCCAGACCCCTATTTCCATTCCAAACTATGTTATACTATGCCACCTTTCATAAGCTAGAAGAAACTAATTTTAGAATTCATAAGACACGTTTGGAGCACAGTTAAAAAATGAGAGGGCCACTCAATTTCAAGAACCATGACAATAATAAGAAACATCACATTTCCCCTCAGTGTGGGACAGTGGATTTAGGAGGTGGGCAGATAAAGGTCATAAAGAACATTTAATCAGTCTTTCAATGAAAGAGATCTTAAATGATTTTCCCAACTTCAAAAACAATATATGCTCCCATCCGAAGATTTGTAAAAAAAAATGTCGTGACATTTCAAGTCACAAAGATAAAGAAGAAGTGAGAGAAAATTCCAATAATATTTGATTAAAATTATAGAAAAAACAAAATACACACTGACATGCAACGATCGCTCCTGTATTTAAGAAGCCATTTTGTAGCACAACATTTGAATATGGCTGATGCAGTGGTGCCACATTATGAAACGTTACAAAGATAAAAATGACATAATCATTTTACCCTTTCACATGTGTGAGGCCAAAAATGAAAAGCTAAGCTAATTATTTCTGTAAAAGTAAAAATAAAATACCAGTAGTCTCATATTCTAGGCTACTTTACTTTTGCAAAAGTTTAACACTGGAAATTAAACAGTTATCACAGATGACGAAGCCAAGCACAAATATGTGAAACCATCACGAGCGATGCTGGTGATTCGACGAGGCTCTTATTGTGAAAGTGCGCGGGCGGAAGCTGTGTCGTCTCTCTGTGGGCGTGTCTTGTGCAGCTTGACACACTGGTACTTGTCAGAGACTCCTCGGGAGAACAGCAGTCCGACCCTGCAGCATGGCATCTGAAGAGCTGGCTCGGAAGCTGCAGTCACGTCTGGCCGCGACCGACGCCGCCGAACCGAGGCCGGAGCCCGAGCAGAGCCCGGTCCGACCCAAAATGCAGGAGCCCGAGGCAGCCTGCGGCGACTCGTCCTCCGAGCTGTCCGCCAAACTGACCCGCAGACTGGACATCAGCGAGGGCAACGCTGCTCCCCGAGCCACCCGCGTCTTCAACCCGTACACGGAGTTCAAGGAGTTCTCCCGTAAACAGATTAAGGACATGGAGGCGTTGTTCAGACGGTAAGACTGGAGCTAACGGTTCTTTCTTTGTCCGACATGTTTAGCTGCGGTCTGGGGGTTGGGATTGAGCGAGCACGTCGCACTGGAAGCTCATGATGAGATTATGCTGCTGCTGCTGCTGCTGCTGACGTGCAGCCTGCAGGTGATGGAGAACCGGCTCCGTGCTCGGTGCCTGCCAGGCCCGCTCGTACAATTCGTGATTCAGTTTGTGTCGTGATCGGAGCACAGGCCTCTAAACTACTGCGTTATCATAGCCGAGGCTGAGCCGTCACAGTGTGACGTGCCTAACATCACCAGAGAACCCAGAGAGGAAATATCCCATGGAATCCTCAATATGCCATCCAAATGCCACACTACACATCACTACATCAGAGTAATATGTATAGTTTGTCTGCTACTATCTGGGTATTGATTTTTCTCAGTGGTAGAATATTATTTTAATCAGTTTAAATAATCATTATTTGGACTATAATGTCCATGGTTAAGAAAATGTCCAGAATTTCAAGTCCAAGATATTTTGTTCAACCATTTTTTTTTTTTTTCAAAATCTGACATATTCAGTTATCTGCGAGGTAAAGAAAGGCAGCACACATGGACCAGAGGAGCAGAACATGGTGACTGATTAGTGAGTGATTGATTTTCTGAGTTATTTATTGATCGACTGATCATTTCGTCTCTACATCACTTGTTTTCTTTTATCAGAACATTTCTTGTTCTGTTTACTGCTGCACCACCAGGCCTGCTCTCTGTCAATGTAAAGGTGGTGCGTATGTGGTCGTGTTACCGGGAGGTGTCAGCGGGCGCAGGAAGCCACGCTGATGCTTTTTTCATTCTTGAAGGGAAAGCAGGTGCATCTGTTGTATAACCCGTGCAGCCCTTACCAGTGGTGCACAAACAGTTGTAAGTTCATCTCATTAAACAGAGAGAGGCAGCAGCCAGTGGAACAGCCCGGAGCTTTCTGACAAAGTGTCCCTGGACAAGACACTGAACTCCGAACCATGGCGCCTTAAGGTGGCTGCCTTAATCCCCAAGGGGATTAATAAAGTATCAGTTATTATTATTATTCATACAGTGTGTGTAGAGTTAGCTGGGTGGACAGTTTATAGTCACAGTCGCTGGTTTTCAATCTGAGAAGAAGGGCAGCTATTGTGTTTCAGTTTCTCAGGGCCAGCCCTTTCTCCATGTGACAACAGTGTCTTTGTGTGCATTCTGCACGTCAGCGTTCTGCGTCTGCACGAAGCAGCTTGGCATGAGTGAACAGCTGACAATTCCTCACCCGTCCAAAATGATCACTAAAACTTCTCTTGTTTTTCTTTGTTGTTAAGGTTATACTCAAGGGAAAGAGATCAGTTTTTATCACATACTCATGAATTAAGCAGCAGGTGTGAAGAAGCAGTTGTTCGGCAGTTGACTACTGGCTGAATCTCACAACCTGGTCTCTGACTGACAAACGTGTTTATCATGTGGATAAACTGCAAGTCTCAAATCTCTTTAGTCACCATTCTTTTGCTGCACTGATCCCAGTCCCACAGTTCACTTTCCCACGGGGCATTTGCTGCCTGCTGACCCACTTTCGCTCCACTGAGAGCTTCTGGCTTAAAGGCACATTTCATCATTTTCAACACTCCATCAAGTTGGAATGATATTGCTGTGATTCTGTTAACACGGTAGAATTTAGATTGATCTAGGACAAGTTTAGAGCATTTTCAGATCCTAACACATGCATTAAATGCAGATTTAGCTTTTTGATTTATCTTGACGGGTCACTGAATAACAGGAGCATCTTTTACCCTGCAGTATGAATCTACAATCTGCTACAACTGCATCAAAGAGCTCTGTGAGCTGGGCCGAGCTGAGCCGAAAAGGTCATTTTGGGGTAGATGAGAAGAAGCCCTCCAGCTCCTCATGCCAGAAGGTCCACCATCTATAATTAACAAGGAAGCTCCAGAACAATGAGGCCTAGAACTTCCCTCCCTCACAAATTGCCAAATCTCTTGATTGATGCAAGTTGTTGGTTTAAACTGCAGTTTCTCACGTCTTCTCCCACACTTTTGTACCTTTTCTGTTTCATGTGCTGACATATTTTCCGTCTTTCTGCTCCACTTCTATAATTAAATTGTCATGTGCTTGCAGCTATTTCTTTTACTTGTAGATACGTAGCTAGCTAGATAGTCAGTGATTCAGGTATTTCTAGACGTGCTATTTGTTGACAGCAAGACATTTCATCTGAAATGCTAGGTATTTAACCTCCATTAACATTTTCCAGAACAAACGGTTTTTGTTCAGTGGAGAATATCTTTCTTTTGAATATGTTGCTCTACACTTGAACTCCTCATGTCGAGCTGTGCTCTTATGGTTCTTGAGCTGAAGTTGTGTTTTGGAGTCCATTAAAACTTGGAGAGTTTTAACTAGGGTAAGACAGTTAGCAATCTAGAGGTAACAAAAGCCCATCTCTGGAATCAAGCTGGCCTGTGTCTGTCACCGTTTCCTTCTTGTTGCCAAATACATCATCCAACCCATCATCTATTATCTTAACCACTTGTCCTCGCAAGGGTCACGGGAGAGCTGGAGCCTAACCCAGCTGTCACTGAGTGTGAGGCGGGGTACACCCTGGACAGGTCGCCAGTCTGCAGAATATCTCTGCATTTGGTGCCAGACTGTTCAATGGGCCTGACTTAACAGGAGGCGTCAACAGCATGTCTCCTCTTCAAAACATCTTTCTCAATAATTTTTTCCAATAAACTGAAAATTAGCCATTGTCTAATATCAAAAGAGGCTCATTCCATTCAGAAAGCTAGGGCTTAACAGCTGCAGCTGCAGTGTTAAGACGTGTTGGATAAACGCCTGGTAAGTGCGAGCCGCTGATGATTTTTAGCTCATCGATTCCCACAGAGCTGGAAACATTTTAGAAAATGTTGGTAGAGTGTCAGAACAGCAGGTGGATGAACTTAGATTCTTAACTACATCCTCCAGAGTTTTAGAATCGATGACACTGAGTGTTATAGTGTGACTGAATTGTTGCGGTGCAGCTGCAGAAGTGCTCCTTGTCCACTGTTTCCACAAGAATCATGAGCAGTCTAATTTAGTTTTCTTCACTAAAAAACAATGTACATTTGTGTTCTTAAAGAATGCCAAAGAACGAGTCTGAAACAGATTTCCTACATTTGTGCATGACTTGCTTTGTTTCTTTGCACTAGTCTGCTAGTTTCTTTATATAAAAAAGTGACTAACTTTTACATGCAAGTTTCCTAAACTAGATGATCAGTGTTATTGTTGGTTGGAAGCGCTCCAAGCCCAGTACAGGCTCATGTAAATTGATCATGGCTGACAATCAGACAGGACAGGGATGTATACTGTATCCTATGTATCACAGACGACTGTAGTTCTCTACAGTAACTGCGAGCACTACTGTGTGCCCAAGTCAGTGATGGCTGTTGTACCCATGCTCGGATGGCAGCAGGGCAACACCCTGCTTCAGCATGCCTCTGGCATTCCTGCACTCCCACAAAGAAGAGCCCAACTAGTCCACGGGGACCTTTGTCTTCCTGGGTGCTGGAATGCTGTGCCAGGAGAGGAAGCCTCCCACCCTACTCCTCCAGCTGGAATCAGTCAGGGGGACAATTAGTTGCAATCACAGTTAGTAACATGCAACATGCCAGCAGCAGCTTCATTTTACATTTAGACTTTAGACTTTTATTTGAGAGTCTGGGCTGATGAACAGTTGTTGGTGCAGTTGCCAGATACACACTAATTAAGGTTTCCTCTTGTTTGTGTGTGTGTGTGGGAGTGTGGATGGTACAAAAAAGTCCCTGCACAAGGCAGAGGAATGTGATGCTGTGTATTTCTGCCCTTGTGCCTTTCTAGTGTGATCACACACAGTGAGAAGCACTAAATGCTTAAAGACTGCAGTCCACATTCCATTTGAATGCTGCCAGTCATTATTGACTTATTCAATATTTAATCAAGGCCACAACCATGTGCTGTAGTTGAGTAAATACTGTATTTTATTTGATAGGTGCATATTTGGCCTTGTTGCACTTCCTACCTGTGGCCTTCAGCATTGACTTTAAACTTGTGTCACTTGTTTTTAAGGCACATCTGGGCCGTGCCCCTCCCTAGATTGCTGACTTTCTCTCTCCTTGTGCTCTGACTCATAGCCTGAGAGCTGCTGACCAGTTGTTGTTGATGGTCCCCAGATCCAGGGTGGAGACAGGACTCTGGAATAGTCTTCAATTGATAATTGGGGAAACAAACTCCGTGTCCTATTTTATATCTAGATAGACTAGATTTGAGTGTTTTTATTGACTTTTAAAAATGATTTTCACTATGTCATTTTGGGTTATTGAGTATAGACATATTAAACTGTGCAAAAAGTCTAGTTGTCTGAATACTTTCTGAAGATCTTGTATTTAGAATCATTTAATGTTTTCTTTAGTTTTGTTAAAAGGTTCTTTGAACGTTTAAATTTTACTTTACGATCAGTGTTTCTTGTTTTCCAACATGAAGTGATTTTTAATCATTTAAGCTGAACACTCAGAACAAAAAACTTGATCAGGTCGTCCTAAATTATGTAGAATAACTAGGTTAAATATAGCTGTGTCACATCTGGCTGATATCCAATTCACTTGATAACATCTGTATTGGTACCAGTATTGATCTAGTGAGTTTGATTGATGTATCCTTGCTGCTCTGCTCCTTTGATTTCCAGGTACAAGCGTGAATACCATTTGACCAAAATGCTCCAGATAAGACCTGCTGCATGATTCTCACTGAGGCTATTTCCATTTGCAAGACTTTGATCCTGATCCACTACTTCCTTTTCTGCCTCTTTCCAAAACACACTGATAAGATAACTAACATATTTATGTATCAGAAACGGCGTAAAACCAACTCAGCACGTTTTCTTACTGAATCTGTACATTTTTGACACAGAACTGTCTGATCACTGCAGACAGTGTCGCCTGCAGAGGAGCTTGTGTGTAGTCCTCAGCGGAAGCATGTTGGACCCTTAATGTTGACTGAGTGCGTGCTTTGCTTCATATTTTGTATTGTATTTCTCCAGACACTTGGCAGGGTTTCAGTATGTGGTAATATTGTACGAGGCTGAATAGGAACAGAGCTACATGAAGCAGTTTCCACACAAAACATTAAGGGATGAGGTCTTCGTGGCCTACTGAAGGACTGGAATAACCCATTCTTTTGGTTTGGCCTGAACAGATGAGTGTCACTTTGAGGTCAGTAGGGCTGATACTTGTGTACGTATTCCTACTTTCTCTCCTCACACACACACAGTTGCTGAAAGCTGCTATAAATACTCTTCCTATCTGACACAAGTCTCTGTGGGCTTTGCCATTGGTGATAACAGCTGTCGGGTTGGGTGCTGGAATCCCTCACAGTCGTGTGTAGTCACGACAGAGGGAACAGATTTGAAGACAGATCCTGTACAAAATGCACATGTCTTGTTCACTTACTCTTGAACAGTACATTTATGTTGGGTTAGGGTCCTGTTGTGTGGTCCTGCCAATACATTTTTTACCATAGTGGATCAGTTCTGATCATGAGGTGTGTTCATCATCAGAGGAGAACAGCGTGTTTGAGGCAGACTCAGAGTGAACAGGGCTGCTGCTGTTAAGAGTTCTGGAAAATATTTATTTGAACCCAGGTTGAATCTGGTACCAATGAAAAAACTGATGTGACTCAGTATGTGAATGGCATACAGTCTTACTTGCATATGGGTGTTTGTCAGTTGAGTTTTGTTACAATGATTTAATGCTGTGTTATCATGCTTTGAACCCAGTTGAACCTAACTGAGTGTGGGGTTTCTGGTTTGTAGGCACGACACTGGGAAAGATGGCTTTATTGACCTGATGGAGCTGAAGCTGATGATGGAGAAGCTGGGAGCACCACAGACCCACCTGGGTCTCAAGAACATGATCAAAGAGGTGGATGAAGACTTTGATGGCAAGCTGAGCTTCAGAGAGGTGAGACCCCAGGAGGGGCTGCTGTTTTCTGGCACTGCACTATTAAATGTTAACTTTCAACATCTTTAAATGCTGTATTTAGTCATTCAAGACAATCACCCACATAATAATCCCACATAGGCAACCATAATTAAACCTTGTGTGGGAAACACTGACATTTAACAACACTGTGGCTCATTTTTAAACCTTTATATAACACGTTAAGTGGAGATTAAGTGGGTTTTTAATCTGGGAAAAGAAGGGAATATCAACCAAAGGCATTGTAAAATACACTGGGCAAAGCCAATACAACAATTAGGAATGTCCTGAAAAAGAAAGAAACCACTGACATACTGAGCAACATACGCAGAACAGGTCAGTCAAGCAAAACTGATGACAGAAGTATTGTGACAGCTGTGAACAAAAACCTAAAAACAACAGTCAGTGACATCCAATGTTCCAATACACACTTAAAAAAATGTGGGTCATCTGATACAAAATCTTTAATCTTCTGATCCTCTAATGTATTTAGGTGAAAATGTCATCAAAGTAAAGCAGAAATTCAGAATTTCCATCTCATTCATCATTTGATCTTCAAATCAGTTGTATTGAATGTACAGCAAAAAAGAATAAATTGCAGTTGTCGTACCAATACTTGGTATGGGATTTTACACCTAACTATACACCCTGTTCAACCCCAAAACTGTGTCAGTGCCAGTCAAACTGCTAATTATATTTGCATACGTACATGCTGAAATTCTTTCCCCTTCAAGGGCCTGCAGCACAGACTGAGTTGACGTCCACAGTTTGCCGCATGAACACAGCAAGGCAATAAGTGGCTGCACGCTTGAAAGAGGTGTAAATGTAATATCAATCCTCTTCCTGCAGTTTCTCCTGATCTTCCGGAGAGCAGCGGCTGGAGAGCTGCAGGAGGAGAGCGGCCTGATGGCTCTAGCCAGGCTGTCGGAGATCAACGTCTCCACTGAGGGAGTGATGGGGGCCAAAGACTTCTTTGAAGCCAAGGTATGATGACAGCTTGTACTGTGAGATGGCATCAAATTTAATATGAGCAAATATATTTAAAAAATGCCATATTATGTTAATGCTAACAGATACCCGTGCAAGTCTACATGGGATTTCAGGGTGACTTGTGTATGTTAACAGATGCAGGCTCTGTCTGTGGGCAGCAAGTTTGAGGCTGAGATTCGAGAGGAAAAAGAGGAACGCAAGAGACAGGAAGAGGAGAAAAAGCAGAGGCAAGCCGCCTTCAAGCAGCTCCAGTCCACCTTCTGCTCCTGACCCTCCACAGGAAGCAGAGAACAATCCTGACGTGCAGCGCCATGCGTCACTGAGGTTTTAGAAATAGCTTCACATCCTGCTCACATTTCAACCAGCGTCTCAGAATCTGGTACTTCTGTCACAACAAAAAAATGTTAAAAAAATCGAAAGATGCATTAAAGCACGTCCTCGCTGAAGTACTAGAAAATGTCTCGTAACACGGCACAGGAGAGGTTCATTCAAAAACGTGACTTCACGTGTGTCAGGATGTATTTAGTGATCTCTCAGAATTCACACAAATATAATTTTTATTGTGGAGTTTTTTTTTGTACTGCAGGGGAACTGGAACTCGTCGAGGCAAAGTGAAGCCGTGTTCAGTACGTTCTGTTGTTTTGTGAAGCGTTGTCTGTTAGTTTGGTCACGTTTGTGTCACATGATCTTGCTCCTTGCTCACCGCGTTAACACTGTTGCTACTATGTGTTTATTAAATGAACATCTAATATAAAACCTGCAATGTAATAGAAACACTAAAGTAATAGATTATAGTATAAGTAACTGTATCACTAATAGTAAGTATTTACATCACATTTGTTGGTGGCCCCTGTTGTCAACTTTTGGCTCAGCTGAAGACTGGTTTTGTTAGTGCGCCCGAAATCTGTCAGAAGACTCAGGGAGGTTATCTTTAAAGGCATAGTTCAGCATTTTGGGAAATGCGTTTATTTGCTTTGTTGCTGCGACGGCCGATACCTGTCTCATGTCCGTGCTTTCAGTGCGGAGTGGAGTGGATCAGCGGTCAGGACGGTTAGTTACTTGTCACGCTCTCGGGATGAAAGCAAATCTATGGATTTCCCAAAATCAGTTACTTCAAATGTTCTGTGCACAAACCACACGTCGACAGCAGCCGACAGATTTTTGTACAACATTACTAAAAGCACACTAGGTGATGGCTTACCTAAGACAGATTCACAGTTTTTCTACATCCACAGTCTTCATTCTGTGCTACAATACGTCATAAAGCTAATATGAGGCTTAAACAGTCGGAGTTTATAAAAATTTTTTAGTGTGAAATTGTATTCCTGTTGACTTGCAGTGGAAGGAGAATAACAATAGAAAGGGAATTTTGAACTAAATAAGCTGAAACTTTGGATTATATCCTCTTAATGTGGCTAATTTGGAAGGTTATGCACAGATGGAGCACTGTGGATTTTGGCCCCCATCGTTTGTGGTTACAGCAAGAATAACGTGCATCGTTCATTTGGGCACCTGACTGTTGTTTAAGACTTGAGGAATTGTGAACTTAACCTTTGAGCCTGCTACCTGTTACACCAGGGTCCCTCAACCTCTGCTAATGATGCTGCTGTCAGGACAAAATCTCCTCATTCCAGCACTTAGACAGTTGATAAGTCGTGATGTGAATTTGGGTATTGTGCAGTTAACTCTTCTATTTTCAGGAGCATGCAGTGATACACACTAGAGATTCTCTTAAATGTAAAATGAATTTTGCTTATGTTCTTATAAAAGTAGACCAGCATTAGAAATCTCCTGTAGCCCTGCATGCATAACAAGTGACTGAAGGGATGTTGGGAGTGTTGGAGAAACAGCAGTCAGTGATTCCATCAGAGTTTTTTTTTCTCAGACTTTACAAAGCTCCTCTACAGCCTCAGATGATATGATACAGGCTGGTTGGGCAACACTAATTGCAACTGTTGTTAGTTTTGTAAAATTAAAGTTGTGTGGGTGTGGGTGTAAGTAGTATCCAGTTTCTGGAGCTTTTTTGCAGCACTCTGATGATCTCATACTGACGTATGTCATTTCAGACATATCAGACTTTAAAATGTTGAAGCATTTCTTTAAAATTGCAGTGGAGCACAGACAGCCAGCTGCAGTAGCTGTGTTTGAGCCTGAGCTAGATGAAACCTACGCATCACTATGGGTCCCATTCTGTGTTTTCTTTTTTTTTTCTTTTTATTTGACACTAGTGTGCAGGGTTACTAAACTTTCAATGTACCAATACGCTATGCAGCACATTCACAATCTACCAGTGTAACCGTATCGTACCTACGTGCAGAAGTATCCTAAACCTGATCCTACCTGTGTCAGAGTGTGTCAGCTCTGTGGACTCGAGTCCATTTGGGATTCATACGCAGAAGCTGATATTAGAAGAAGCACCATAAAACTGCAATATATTATATGTATAACATTATAGAATAAGACAGAACAGTTATGCAAAATGAACTAACTTGAAATTCAGTTGAGTTCTTTCGGAATCTGGAAATGGAGTTCTGAGTCTGAACAAGCTGAGAGACTCTGACCTGAGTGGTGTTTATTGTTAAGTGCAGTTCATGTGTCGAGCTCATTTTTTTTTTAACGGTAACAATGTATTTAAGTTGTAGCATGTTCGATTTGTCATAACAAAACTACTATATGTCACATATGTTCTTTGGCATTTGTTGTGGAAATGGACAATGTATTTTTTCATGAATAAAGTAGACTATAATGTTTTTTGTTTTAGCAGAGACCTGTAAGTTGCCAAATATAAAAAAAGGTCAATGAAATATATTTTTGGGCACTTGTAAAGATATTGTGTTGTTACACTCCCTATTGAAATGGAAACGTTTGACTTGATTGCAATAAATGATAAATAAAGTTGCTATTAAAGAAATTCAGTCCATCTTTTTAGTGATGTTGGAACATTATTGGGAAATCATACAGTGTCTACAGATACTGATCTAGTCTTTCCACAGTAATCCTGTCCCAGCATGGGTTACAGTACTACTGTAGATAGGTTTGTAGTTCATCCCTGGTTGAACATATTGAGTGGCACGCTTGAGGTACTGTACAGCAGGGGGGTGCCTAAAATTTTTTGAATGAGTTTTCCAAAGAAAGCAGAATTACTGTCTTGTAGCTGTATGCCTTCGCTGAACAATTGAACTTTAGATTCATGTCTTTCCAAACTTGTATGTAGGGAATCTTTTGAAAAAATGTAATAAAAGATATTCAAGTGTGACAGAATGGAACATGTTGCTATACTGACATGTATGACTGTAGTGAATAATTTTCAGTGAGAAACATGCTGTCATCGCTTAGAGACTATTTTTGCAGAGCGGAGCTCCATCACATCTTGCAATGACAATCAGCTGGTTCTTAATATCAGAAGAATCAATGAGCTTGATTACAACAGGGACAGGAGTCTTCCTGTCCTGGTTGTCATCCAGGGAGAGGGAGTGAAGAGACTGGACTCCTGCAGTAAGTTTGAAGAAATCCCCCTTGTGAATGCGATGGACCTGAGACCACAGAGTCCTTTGACCACCAAAATCAGTCCAAGTGGAAATTTGTGCCAAATCTGAAGACTTTCCTTCATGAGAATGGGGCAGAAAAATAGACGGGAAACCGAAAGACATAATGCCTCAGACTGTCACCAGCATGGAGGCATAAAAATAGAGAAGCCCCTTTAATGAGGAAATGACCTTGAATATGTTTTTTTTATTGATGATCATGTCAAGTACACAAACCTTACCCTTCACAGGGAAATGTGAAGGTTAAAATTACTTACCTTACTGGGGAGCTGCTCACATTTGAATAGATTAAGTTTGAGGCCACAGTCTGCTGAGCACATATCTAAAAACTACATAATCCATACTGTAGAAAGCAAGTGGTAGATGGATCAAAGACATTATCGTTGCTGCTATTCAAATAAATTTAAATCTACTTTTGATATTTGAGCTCATCTTAGTCTCTGTACTCTACTGAGACTACGTGTGGCTCTTTCAGATGAGTTTCTCCATTCCTCCTGGAAAACCCATATTAAAGGTGATGTCATGGCCTGTGCTGATCATTAATTATTGAAATCACGTCAAGTTACATTTACATTTGTTAAGAGAAACCTCAAATACCAATGTAGCCAGGTGTGTACATTTATTCCCTTCTTAAGTTCGTTCTCAAAACGGTTTATGTCAGACTTTGGTCACAAAGGGGCAGTATTGTGTAGGCTTTTCATATGCCTATTTCTTCTCTCTTCTTTTCTTCTTTTACCTTTCAACGATTGCAAATTTACAGCAATGATAAACTAATTCTGCAGGATTTTGAATTTTCAGCATGCCCCTGAAGTCTTCATGAAGCTTCTTGTATCTTGCATCTCATGCAAATAATGTCAAAGTTAGTCATTTGTGTGTGTTTGTGTGCTTGGCAGTTTGTCAATCCAGGATCCAATTCTGTAATTAAAATAGAAACAACAAACCTTTAAATGAAAGTGGACACTTTTGTGATGGTCAAATAAGAACAATTCTACAGTGTGTGTGGTCTAGTTCAAGCTGGTGTGTGTATGTGTGAAAGCTGATACTGTAGGTCTCAGAAAAAGCCACAAGAATAAATCGAAGCACGTCTGATAAATGTGAAGTGGAAAATGAATGTAAGTTAAATTCAGATCAGACCTATTGATTGATCACATAAAGACAGTAATCACTACTGAAACATTTGTTGATGAGTTGAGTGAAAGCGTTGACATGTGCAGCATAGATATCCACCAGCAGGGTGCAGCGCATCGTTAAAGAAACCCGGTCACGGTAACTCTGAAATAACCATCCTCGTCACTGGCAAGCTTGTTTAGAAAATATTTATTTCATGTAATGTACACTGTACAAAGGCACTGAAGCATGTGAGATACATGGAGCTCTCATCCTTCACAATCACATTTAGTGGAACATTTCCTCTTGTGTGTCTGAAGTTGCTACATGATTTGTACTTAAACCATATAGATAACACAGTGATTCTCTTCATATCAACAGCCTTTAAAGGGAAAATAATTCAAATACAAACACACATTTACTACATTTCCTCCTAACCTCCTGACTCTCTTTGCTAAATCTAGTGACATTTATTATTGTACACACTGAACATAATACATACATTTTTGCTTTGTATAATGATTACAATGATTGTTCTTTTCAAACTAAAGGCATTAATCTACAAATCAATCAGCAGTCAACATCATTCTATCAGTCACTATAGAGCCATACGGTGTGTCATTTCAATGCAGGTCAGTCTAATGTTAGATTGCTCACTTTAAGCCATAGATGTCTTTGTTCCAAAAGGGTTCCAATGGAGAAGATTATGGCAGCTTGACATTGACGGTGGAGTTAGAACCATCTGACAGTGTTGGGATTGTTGGGATCTTCAGTTCTGTTGCTAGTCCACAAAAACTGAGTGGAGGAAGTCATTTGATCAGCAACATGAATGCCCTTTTTTATTGAGATTACAGTAGAGTCATTGCACTGTGTACCTGCCATACCTACTAACACTGTATTCTTCCTGGTGGTGGACCGGACCAGTGTTTTAATCCAGTCACTACAAATCACACATACTTTACATTTCTACTGGGCATTTTCCAAAGCACGTTAGAGTGTTTTAATCTGTCTGTTGGTCAGTTGGTCCATCACTTTGGTCCAGAGTGGAATATCTGACTTCTTACAGGAAGGATTATGTATTCATGAGCTAAAATCTAAATTAATGCCATTCCCACCAGCATAAGCTATACATTGTGTTTAGTGCTAACTTGCTAATATCAGCATGGTAAACATGCTAGAAATTGTCATCATAGCACTGGCTGATCCCAAATGTCTAGACTTCACATGAACAGATAATCAAAGTATAGGGACATTTTTGCTGAACATATCGACCTTTGCCCTCCTCTGGTTATCCTTTCACTTCTCCCTGTTACCCCATCTGTTCCGTCTTTATCACCTCAAACTATAACCCAGTGTGACGACAGTATGTATGACCAACCCTGTTTCCTGAAAATTATTTTTCTATTGAGGATGATTGAAGATATCATCCGGAACATGTTCCCAGATGACATATTATTTTATCGCCAAACCATCCAATCCCGTAATCTACCTCACTGGTGAAATAATTATCAATGAATTCACACACATTTTGTTTATTTATTTTTAAATGTTTACTGTTAACCCTTAACCTTAAACCTCCTAATCCATTCCTTAACCTTAATCAACATGCACTATTGCCTAACTTTGACAATCCACAGGACTCTGGAGTTGACCTCAGGACTGTGGTGTGACCATGCACCCCAACTACCTCCTTGTGACTCCATTAATAAATGTAGTGCTTCATTAAAGGGTTAAAGCAAAATCCTCTATGAGGACATTTGGATCTGGCCGTTATCACTGTGAGTATATTAACATGCTGACATTAGATCAAAACAAGGCTTTGCAGATGGGGCCAGTAGCATAGCTTGTGTTGGACTCTGGATCTGGGTCAGCGGATCCCAACTGACAATGGGTGAGAGTTACAAACTGTCTTTTCTTGAACTCTATGTGCAACATCTTATGTGGTTATATCATGTTTTAAATGATCATCAGAAGTCAGACACGTTCATATACACACACAGAGGCTTTAAGATTAACATTTATGCATGTAACTGTTTGAGACAGGAAAACAAGCTGACACAACTGTCAGATATCTTCTTAGAAACAAATAAGAGTAGCACTATCCTTCATTTGGAGTGATGTACGATTCAACTTCATGAATCTAAATATTCTCTCTCATTTCCCTCTGGTCTCCATCAACTCCTGAGGGAAATCTGGCCAAAAAAATAGCCAAAATACACTCAAAAACATTTGGTGATAATACTGGGTCCATCGCTATAAATGCTTACTTTCCACATTAAACATTTGATTCACTATTAATAAAATGATGGTTACTGGCTTTGAAGTAGAATGTGCAAGTGAAGTCAATATTTTTGAATATAGCCTGATCCCACTGAATCCAGTTACAAATACTTACATGAAAAGTAAGAATAAAGAAATACTGAAAATGTATTCAATTTGGTAAAACTGAGAAAAAGAAATGTGTGGTTTATAACACCCTAGATATTATTTAAGTATCTCCGGTCACTGGGTCTATCACGTATGACTGTTGTACTCTGCATGGCAAACTCAAACAGACAAAACCGAGAGTTAAAACAGTTAAACTATATGTGCAAAGGCTCTAATGGAGCTTAAAGGAGATTTTGATTGGGGACTGTTTGATAGTTTCTTCACATGTTAAGCAGTTCTGTTATTTCTGTGCAGTTGTTGCTCTTTGTGCTGAAATCACCAAACTAGCAACAGTGAGCAGCCCCGTCTCCTCAAAATTACGTTCGTATACAACAAAACTGCAATCCCGATTACGTTTTCTGTTAACATAATGATCATATGTTCACAGTTAACGTATTTTTGTCCGCCAAAATATCCAATCTGCATCCGGTTTTCTGTCGGCTAAAATATCCGACGTTACATTTCAAGAGTTCTGTTTGCACTGCGTTATCCATACAAACCCCTCATATGTCTGTTCCTCCTCTTCTTCTACTATGCCTCTTTTGCTCTTAATTTAGCACCTAAATGCACAAACATAAATAAGTCATGTATAGCCTATATTTTCCAGACTTCTTTACCAAGGTCCAGTGTAATTTAATAACAAATAGTTTATTCACATTTTACTTTTGAGCATCATTAAGCATCATATTGTTTCTGTGCATTTGACACTAGAATTTAGTGTTCTCATGTTGATAAAATCATCAAGGTCCCAGCGGAATGATGCTCCTTGAGAATAAGACATGGCTCTAGGTCTGATCTTAGTGCAGCAACACAGAAACATCGCTCTGCACTGCTTTTCTAAATGTCATACCTGTTGTGCTTGGCACATACACAAGCAGACAAGGCTCATTTCAAGGTCAGGAAACAATAGGAGTGACGCACTGGTCTTTATAATCAGTTATTTGAATTTTACTCAGTGTCTCTGATCAGTCTCTCAGGTTTCCCTATCTTGTTTGCTCACTCTAAAATACAATAATCCCTGCTTTGTGCTGCTGCATACATGTAGCAATCAGCAAAGACAAGTGAATTGCAAAAGCCTTTAGCAAAATATTTCCTTGATTGTTTTGGGGAGGATTTCCCTATCCTAGCCTCTTAATAGCAACAGACCATATTATCTCCTACTTTATTTTAGCCTCATAATAACACTCCCATAATGTGGCTAATAATCCCTCACTGCTCAGGAATACTGTGACACTACAGTAAACACAGTAGGTCAAAGGAGAAGCAGGGAGTGGTTCTGTAAACTGTGATGGATGTGTTTCCAAATGTTATGATTACCTGACTGCTCGTGTTTCTTGCTCCACTGAACATACTGTACCTGTGATTTTGTGAGTATGTTGTCAGAATGTTATAATCACCAATAGAACCAATGGCCAGAGAGACAAAAATAAACCCATTTTGTAACAGTTATACTCATTTCCTGGAAATAGTGCTCCCTCCTGGCCATGCATTCAAACCATAGGTAGTATTACCTAGTGGAAAGCCAGTGGGGGATCATACTAAATTTCAAATGTTTAAACATAAATTCAGATTTACCTACACAAATCTAGTAGCTCCTGACAAAAATATCTATCCCATTATTACCCTCCCCATTTATCCCTCCGATTCTACCCCTGTCCCTATGACACCCCTCCTTCAGCAACCTTACTCCATCCTATCACTGCCATCTCCGTTGATCTGCACCACACAGTCCTTGTTCAAAGGTTCCTTGGAGTGGGCCGTATCAAAGTGCTGGGTGTTCACCATGTACCTCCCCTGAGCATCCAGGCCCAAGGCTGGAACAAAACGACGGTCAAACTGGATTTCTTGGCGCAGGTAGGAGGTCCTCTTCTGACAGCAGTCACCAGTTCCCTCCTGCAAGGCCGACAGGAAGACCACCAACTCAAAATGGTTGGACGTGCCTTCACATAAGGCAGGGTAGAGAGGGCTCCGGCGGTCCAGGGGGTGGTAAAAGGTAAGTGGGAAGATGAAGAAGGGACAGGGCTGCTGACCCAGATGATCCAAGTGAAACTCCAGAGAAGTCTGGTGCAGGGCTTGACCTTCATGCTCCTCATAGAGCACGGCACTCAGCTTCACATCTACCAGAGGTCGGTGTAGCAGGTTGTTGGCTCGTAGCATCAGGCATGTCTGGCCCTGATGTTGGCCCACCACTGCATGGGGGCTGAACTGGATAGCTCCTGCTCGCTTCTGGGGACGCGCAATCTTGGCTACGAATGCACCTGAAGATTAAGATAATAAAAACGGTCAGGACAGGTCTTGAAAATAGCAACTAAAACCACAAAATGTCCTAAAAGCACAAAATGAATGGACACTAAATGGAACTAAATCACACTCAATTCACTCAGTGATCAGTCAATTGTTTAGAGGTGTCAAAGTCAGTGAAGTTTTATCTTTTCTGTCTGCTCTGTTTTTTCATACTGTTCACCCTTATCCCCATATTTAAATGGTTGTACTCCTCATTGGCTTCAGGGTTCGATGTCTTAAGTAAAGATATCTTAAGTAAAATTACACTCCTTGCAGGTAAATGTTCCTATTATTATCTGCTACACAGATCTTTCCTTTTTTGTTAAATATTAGACCAATGAACCACCTTGGGCCTTCAGCAGCTGCTTTTTGGGCCCACTGCTTTGTTGTAAGAGATCTTAAGGCATTAAAGGTGTGAATCAATGTGTTTTATAAGCTTATCCTATACATAGATATATACCTCAATATTGTAATTGTATTTTCCACCACTGTTGTGATGACAGAAGGTATGCTTTGATGTCAAATAACTGCACAGTTCTGCACCCTGAGAATCTCTCTCATATCAGAGAGGTGGTTTAGTATAGGAGAAGTCACTGTTTTTAGGGTAGAGTCTTTTATGTTAATGCAATACCTAGGGAGGCCCAGCAGATGTCATATTTTGCCTGCATCAAAAGCTGGGAAACAATGAACTACTCTCAGCATCGGTGTTCCATAGTAGTTCGGCTCATAACACGTGGTTTCTCCACCACTATTAAAATACCAGGACAGGTGTGGTTTCTGTCTCCTCTTCAGATAATAATAATACTAATAATAATTCCTACTTTATTAAGCCCTTTGTAGAAATTCTTGTGGACAGATTGCCCCTTTGAGGCACCAAGGGTCCAAGGTTCAATGTCTTGTCCAGGGACATTTTGACATGTGGCCAGGAATCGAGGGAAACCGGGAAATGAACCACCAACACTGGGCTTCATAGACAACTGCCGACTGCCCTACCAACTTTGCCACAGTTGCCCCAATGCAGATCCTGAGGTTCTGCTCTCAGCTCTTACAGTAGATCAGGATATGGTTTCAGAACTGTTTCAGTGATAACTGGTTGTCAGTGTAACTATCATATAAAATTATGCATTGTTATAGTATAAACTACCCAACAGGATCAACAACATGAAAAATGCTTGCATTGGTGGTTGGGATTAAGGTGAGGGAAGTTTGTTTGAAGTTAAGTGTCACAGAAGACGACTGGTTGAGGTTTGACTATTGGAACTCTCAAACATCTGCTGTTGGCAGTGTGTAAATATGTAGTAATGTCTGATGTAATGTCCAAAAAATGTCTTAAGTCTTCTTCAGTATGATTTTTTATGTGTCTATTAAATGTTGTGGTGTGAAAGTTTATTTTGTGTGTGGCGACAAGGCCAGTTGTACCTGTGATGAATGCTTCCAGCATGAGCCCCAGCAGCATCTGCACAGCCAGCAATGCAATGGCACTGGGACAGTCTCCACTGGGAAACATGGTGCCATAGCCAATGGTCAACTGCGTTTCCAGGGAGAAGGAAAAGGCAGCAGTGAAACTAGTAATGTGTTTCACACAAACCACATGCCCCTGTGGAGGGGCATCATGATCCTGCACAGCCAGATCTCCGTTGAGGTGGGCCAGCAAGTACCACAGGCAGGCAAACAACAGCCAATGGGCCAGGAAGGAGGCGCAGAAGGCCAGCAGGACCCATCTCCAGCGCAGGCCCACCACTAGTCCCCACAGGTCCTGCAGAGCCAGTAGCCAGGCTCTGCCTGAAGCCCCACGCAATGAGCCTGAGGGGC
Organism: Sandelia bainsii; assembly: GCA_032362345.1. NCBI lineage: Eukaryota > Metazoa > Chordata > Actinopteri > Anabantiformes > Anabantidae > Sandelia > Sandelia bainsii. The sequence continues at coordinate 24,076,267 of JAUMHL010000005.1, forward strand.
TCAGAGGGGGACGAAGTGCACAGTGTCCATCTTTGGTGACCAGGCGCTGGCGGGGTGGAGAGGACAAGAGAGGAGAGGAAGAAGCCTTCCCACCCAGAACACTGCTGGTAGATTTGGTTGTCATAGCAGCAGGTGGATCTCGAGCAGGGTTAGGGTAAGGTATGATCCTGAAATGAAAGAACGAAAGACTGAAGATATTTCATAAGACTGTGGGAAGATTTGAAGTGTAAATTAACAGTCATTGTCACCCTCTATTTCATATCTGTGTGTGCAGTACAGAGACAGAAGATAAAAGTCTGAAAGCACAGGACAAACAGCTAGTAATGTTAAAGTGAACTTTTAAACAACACCCAAGCTAGGTGGCTCCAACTTAGGGGGTTCAGAGCTCAGAGTTACCATCTAAAACAGCATTGTCTTAGTTTCTTTATATATGTCTCAGATACAATGTGCAAATCAGCTTTCTAATCTATCTGGTCAACTTCACTATTTTAACTATTACTATTAATACAATGAATAGAGAGGAAAAATATGAATGGTCTGTTTTTTTTTGGTCACAGAGGCATCTTTAGTATCACCTGTAGTGTGCTGCTCTGCACCCTACCAACCCCTCGTTTCATCCTGAGTGATTGGCTACTGTCAGATTGGTTCAAAGTCAGGAAGAAGAGCTGACCCACTGCACTCTCATATAGGATCTGAAGTCATTTAATATCAAGAGACCAAGGTCTGAGTATAGTCATGAGTAAATCAGGCTGAAGTCAAAGTCGAATTAAAGTCAGATAAAAGTCTGGTTAAAACACATGTCTGTATTCTTATTCTAAAAGAACAAAACCATATAATCTTAGTGACAAACTTTACATATTTAGTTTCATGTTAAGCTGTATGATGCAATGCGATGAGATATGATATGACACTGCTTTATTGTCAGTTCGAAATCGTACAGCACAAATACAAAGCAACAACACTTATACACACCATTGTCAACACAATACTAATCTTATGTTGCACAACACATTCTCTGGATTTAGATCTCATGTTCATCACTGTTTTTAGTTCAACAACAGAATAAACTGATGTACAAAAGAATTCTGTTCTATCTATTTTGTGGGACTGAATTGCCTGTTTTTAGGACCCCAGTTGGTATTCTTCATCTAGGACATGAAAGGGGTCCAAATTTTAATTTCATATTTACTGGATTCAGACTAGCGGTTCCTTTGATCAAAGTTAGACTAAACAAGTCCTGGACACACAGAGATGAAATTGATATCTATTTTTTTCATTTAATGGGGGACTGTTCCTTTAAATCACAAGGTTAAGCTGCATGTACAGAATCACCATGTATCTAATTTAAACCGGAGGCATTCTGAGCACCAGATGTATGTGCAGGCTGGCCGGACAGGCAGACAGCTAGAGTCTTGTCCTCTCCAGAGTTTCTATTTCTATGTCAATATTGTTGCCAGGAGATTAGAGCAGGTCCCAGCTGGGAATCTGTCTGAGGAACACAGCGACATGCAGAGTAGGAATGTGTCTTTCATCTGCGGGGAGCGTTAAACTTATTGCACTGCATGGCTCTCCGCTCCTCTTGTTCACCAATTACAACATACATTTTCCATGAGTTTACGCAACCATTCACTGTGTGCATGTGGCTTCTTTTGATGCATTTACTGTGAACTTTTTTTGCATAGCATATAAAAGCAGGATGTGAGAGATTTAAGGTTGAAACAGCACTATACATCCAGCGTGACGGCATAAGGAATGACGTTCAGTAACATAATTCAGCACCGCTGTTTGCGAGCTAAACATGTTTCGACCTGTTTAAACTGAAAAGGTTACTTGACTTGGGATTTCAGAGACTGAAAAAGAAAAATGTCTTCAGTCAGTTCAGTAGTAGTTCACAAAAACTCCAACCAGCTGAGGACATGTGTGTGACACAAGCTGAAGTCAGAGCAAGGTAGGAAGGAGCGTGTATTGTGAATGTAGCATCGATTTAGGTAAGAGGTTTGCCTTTGTGCTGAGGCTGGGGGAAACAGCAGCCTGATAACACTCCGCAAGGTCGTCACATGAGAGCCATGTGCTGGCTGAGGCATCGTTGTTCTGGATTTGAGTCTGTCAGAGCTGTCACTGGAGTCACCACACTACAGCACAGCACAAATACATGAATGTCACATCTGTCTGTCCTTGTACACAGCTGGAATCAGGCTGTGGGTAGCTTAATCTGGATCCAATGGGAAACACCTGTAAAGCTCATTACCATTTTACGTCTTGTTTGTTTAATGTTAGTCATAGCAAATCAATGGAAGATAATATAAATAGCTTGTACACATAATGATAGAAATCCAGCATCCAGTGGCGTGAGGCTGTATCTATACATCGACAGGCACATTTATGCAGAATTCACACTGTTTATGCAGCCTGGTGGATTTTAGCCTGTAAATTCAGTAATTTCTTATTTAACTGAAACAAATTCTCAGGTTCTGTGTCTGCCACAGTGCAGAACGCAGCTGCACACTGGTAAAACTGGCATTTTTCAGAGGGTGCACTAAGGGTATTTGTTCAATTTGATAACTCACTGGTTTGCCCCGGAGAGGCACAAAAACGTGTCCATTCACTAACAATTCGCTCAGGACCATCTGTTCACCCCAATTCTCCTCTGTGGTTCCATCTAAAACTCCGGTTAACCAGGACAACAGCATGATCATCTTTTATAAAGTGCTGCCTGGAGCTTGGCATATACTACACATATATATGGCACTATTTAAAATTATTCCCAAAGAAAGTTGTTTATTTGAAACACTTGTGTGCGTGCACATAAACAGCTGTGCGCATGCATGTATCTCAGGCAGCCCCCTCCTGCACTCACTGAAAATAAGGTCCCCTGACATGTTGTCAATGGTACCTCATGGCAACCTCACTGTGACAACAAGACTTCAGGAAGCTGCACACACACTCACTGTCACTTCTGAATTAGTGTTCCTGCTTTGGTTTTAACACAGGGCTTTGTTAGTCGTAAATGTAAATAAGGTAAATAAGGAGGGCTTAAAAAGAAGATGTAGAGTGATATAAACACAGCTTCAATGACTGTGGGATAACACTATGGAAAAAGATAGACATGGAAAATTATGTAAAGAGCCACAACTTAGAGAATGTGCAACTTAATGTTTCACATGAAGCAAAAAGTTCAGCTATATAAAATGGTTATTCCATGTTTATGGTGACTTGTGCATGGTTCTCCAGTACTAAATACTTCAATTGTACTTTTTTTTTCTGTTAAAGAAAGAGCTCCTTATCAGATGTAAAGGTTGAAAGATAAAGGATGTCCTGTGTAAAGCCCCTTATGGCAAAGTTGTTGCTACATAAATAAAGTCTGATTAGATTTAGTACTTGTATGCCACTAGGCAAAATGATGTTTATCAAGTTAGCACATACTGTATATTGTATCTCTTTATGTGAAAAAAACATGAATATAAAATTATTTTACTGTAAATCATCATACAGGAATTTTGTGGACAGTTAATATTTTTAAGAAACTTGATAATGTAAATATCTAGGTTTTATATTTTCAAGCTAATTCGACTTAAAATGTATAGTTATCAGAACTTCTAAGTTCCTCTGAGTTCTTTTAACTTAAAATGTTGAGTTGAATGAATGACTTCTGAGAGTTCACTCAATGTACTAAATTAATATAAATCTATATAATACATTTTGATCAAAACAAAACAAAACAAGTGTAGACTTCCCAGCACACACTGTTAAAGAGTTGAAGCTCTCCACAGACTATCATGGTATTTCCTTAGCTTCAAATTATTTTTTACGGCTGCTTAATTTACAGAACGACCATGACTGTTCAATAAATACATTTTAAATTTACCATAATTTAAATCCCATAAACAAGACAGACATTTACACAACTGACCGTTGTAATGATGCTGACATAGATTTGTAAGCTCGCGCAGCTACGTAATCAGTTCAATAAACTAAGAAATCTCAAACAAGGACAAGAGTTACATCATGTGCAATATTTAATTAAGATAACATTTAGTTGTGTTTGAAGGCAAATTACAATTCTTAACCTGATGTGAAAGTCCTTTCACTCTTATTTTTAAAACGAGTTATATTTCACAGTTTTGACGTTTGTATTAAAGCAACCGAGTATGTTCATTTACAAAAACTGCACTTCTAGCAGCATCTTTAGATGTTCATGGCCTAAAATTGCAATGTTACCTCCTGTAGTTGGCAGATTAATGTATGTTTTCATTACATCATTACATTTTAGTTACCTGTTGCTTTAATGTAAGTTGACTGGGCTCCTTGGAAGTGTGTGTCTACCACTCAACGGATTTGCTGATCAGCTTTTGGATGAATCAGACCTTCTGCATGGAATATGTTCTCCTGTTTGGTGCACAAGCTGTGGGGAGGAGCTGGCTGGTACATGTTGGATATAGAGCACAGAGCACAGGACTTTGACACTGGAGGTTAAGTTTAGGCTACAAAAAACAGCTCATTTAAAGAAAGATGTTAGTTTTTGTAATATTTTGAGAAACCAGTTACCGTTAACATTTTTAATACTTAACTAAGAACATTAGCATTTTTCCATAACTTTGGTAATGGAAAATGAATCTCTGTGTCCCTTTGGAAACAAATTTGCTAATACATTTTAAATGAGTAACTTTTTTAACTCATTCTATGAATATGTGTTTTTAGATTACATCTTCTCTACTAAGGTTTGATCATAGTATACTTGAGTGTTACTGTATGTTCCTTAACTTTGTCATATGCATTTTTGTGAATAAATGTGAAAGTCTCCTCAGTTTTAATCATGTGAAATTTTTCATTCTGCCCTTGTAGCAATACTCTAGTAATTAAAGTGGGTGCAACACTATGAAGAGATTCTTCCACCCTGTGAGCTGATGTGTGACGATGCAAACAAACAACACTTTGTGTATCTGCTCTGAGCTCAGAGCCTGAAGCCCCCAAAGCTGGTGGAATATTTAGACCTACTGTAATCTTCTTCTTATAATGATGGCTATGTGTGACGCTGCCTTGTCAGCCATGTCTGACTCCCCCTCCTTCTGTGCTCATCTGTGCTAACGTACAAGTTACAGAGCAACAACTCTGTGGCTTTATCGCCAACTCAGAGGGGTGCACAGGGGCTTTATGTAACATTCAGCCTGTGCAGCTGTTCACTTCTTCTGTTCCGTGGTAACGCCGCTTTATCACTTGACCATACCACTAAAACGTGTGAAATAGAAAAACTCACGTTTGATCATCTGCGGTGATAAAATGATCACGCTTGTTGCCAGGACTTTCACATGCCCCTGTGGTCATGCTGGTTGTTTGGATTAGTCACAGTCATTTCCCATGTCTGTCTAGTAGAAATTCATCCTTCTAACTTATAAAATAACAGTTCACAAGCCATTTCTTCACTTCATTCATTGTACTTAACAGACTCACAACTGGTGCCTTCTGTCAAATCCTGTGTTGTGTTATGGAGTCAACAAGTTATATGAACTTCAGCTCCTCCATGCTGATCAGATCACAGCTGATCACTCACTCATTGTCCTGGTATCAGTGCCTCAGCTCTGCCCAGCATCACATGCTGGAGTTTGTACTCACCTGGAGCTGGAGTCCCAAACAGGGGCCCTCTGACCTTTTCACCTAAAAACTGGTCTGAGGTCTGGCCAAGTGGGTAAAAGGGTCCGAGGCAGATGGAAAAAAGTGCCACTAGTCCCTGGTATGGACGGGGTGTAAAATCCCAGAGGAGTCCCCGAGCAGATAGTGATAAAGCGTCACCCCCAGAGATGATTTCTCGTGTGGGAGCCGGGGACTGAGCACGGCGCTCTCTGCTCCTCCGATGTGCAGCTTCCAGCTCCGGGGCGAGAATGATTCAATTGGTCACATTACTCTGCATGGAGCCTATTAGTGTTCCCGGAAGACAGAAGACAGAAGGGGGAGGGGAAGGTGGTTTGGAGTGGGGGGGCAAAAGAACAACACCTTGTCACAGTTCATTCAAAGAGCTGCTTGTTGCTGGTTGGTGTCCCACAGCCTGCTGCTCCTGCAAGACTTTGGGTCTGCTGATAAGGTGGTGCATCTGTGTGTGTACAAGCCTGTACATACATGCATGTATGTGCATGCATCCACATGTTTGACTCTGCTTCTCCTCCAGTCATGTGCTTGCTGAAGTTACAAGTCGTATTACATAATACGGTGTCTTAAGCTCTTAAGGAGAGAAATGTAACGCTTAATGGTTGCACTGGTGTATTGCTTCATTTACATTTAGTCATTTGGAAGACAAGGCGTGCAATGATTTGGCGTATTTGGAGACATTTGGCATCTCTGGTGGAAACTTGTGAACTATTGCTTTGCTACGTGACATGGTTGAAAATATGTGGAAATGGTTATAATTTTCACATCATCCTTATCCATTAACAGTAGTCAGTTACTCCATCAAAATGTGAGCTCTGAATAGTTAACATATTAACCAAAGAGCTTCTTAGCTTGTGACAACAAAACACTCGAGCCACATGACAGGAGGCTAAATGTCAATACTGCTTTCTGACCCTCGAGCAGCAGGATAACAGTGCTGGTAGGTCTGTCAGTCTGCTCCACACTCTGACTAGAGCAAGACTGACATGAAATCCATTGTGGAAATTCCTTGTTTTAGTTTGTGTTTGTACATTTGGTCATACTCGTAACTAACACTGGGTAGTAAAGTCATATTTTTTGTGCACAAACCAGCATTTTCAGGTCATTTTTACAGAGATCCCACAACATTCGCATTGTAACACCTAAACAACAGGAAAACAGATGAATCTCATTTTCTTCCTCCTACAGTTGACAGATAGAATCTTCTGCTATCTCTATTTTTCTGGGTTTTTCTGGAGACCGTTTACAAAAAGCTTTAAGAGTAAGACAAACTCTGGTGCCGCCTGGTGTAGACAGAAGATCTTCTGTACTTCTGTGTGCGTGTGTGTGTCCGCACAGTTTGTCTGTACAGTGAGGGATTATTAGCAAGATTTCAGGTGTGCTCACTTTCAGCCTAACGTCCAGGCAGAATGGTTTAGATATGAACTGTTGGTTTTGGCTCATTCCATTTTAACTGGGAAGTCGAAATTTCTGAGTTCCCGTTGGAAAATTTCAACTGGAGCACTCCTCTGAAGTTAGATTTCTGATTTGGAAAGTCAGACAAACCTCACCAACAAGGCTGCTGCTCTGCACATCAACAGTGTGAAAGTTGTAGTAATGTACTGATTATTATAACTTCTGTCTCATTTGTACGCACAAATGCATCTTTTGTTTTCACCATGTCTGATCATCTGTTGTGTTTCCCATTAGATCTTGTTGCACCAATGTTCCCAGATCTCATCATTTACTAATTTGACAACGTAACATTATTTACTTATAGAAATGATGCACAAAACTACCAAAATAGGATCTGGAATCATGTATTGATGTGTTTGGTGATTCTGGCCTTTCTCCATCGGCTGATCAAAATTCCAGAATAAATATGAAGGTCAACAAACAGACATCAACTGACATGAGCTTCCCGGAGCATTTTCATTTTCAACACTCCATGAGCTTTATTTTAGTGCCATCATGAGAGTAAATGTCAGTTTATCATATGCAATATGTCATAATTCCATAGTTTTTAATGACCCCATGGTGCCACCCTCAGGACACACTTTACTCTGGCCAGAAGCTTCATGCTTTAATGCATGATGGTGATCCTGGTAAGAATGGGGATGATGACGTCAAGTTGACTTTGAAGTCTGTCTGACAGAGTGGATCATTGCAATGTGCGACATGAGCGTGAGTGACGGCCCCTCCGGGCCCCTCTGTTGTCCTGCAGCGGTCCGACTGCTCCCAGTGTCAGAATGTGAGGCACTGTAGCTGCTTCACTCTAGACTTGGCTTCATTCTCTCTCATTAGTCTGAAGAGTGAGAGATGGGTCATTCACCTACCGCTGGGAAATCACCCTTCACTTTCCCTCTGTTCCACTCTCACCCCACTTTTGTAGTTTTTCTCTCAGGGGGGAAATTAGAGGCTTGAAAGATCTGTAGGCACATGTGAGAACATGAGACTGCCTGTTCATTTTAGTGTTTTTTTATTTTATTTACTCAAAATCTGTCCCTTTCATTCTCATCCCATCACCTACACAGAAGATCCTTTCACACTTATTCAGCAACGCTTAAGGTTTCTTATGAGTATGTGAGAAGTCATTCTAAATGCCATACCCACCTATCCCACTCTAAAGGGGAAGTTAATGTCTTTTAAATGTTAGATTTAAAGAAAATGGAAAGAAACTTAGTGAGTTCTTGCCACGATTGCTAGTATTAGAGTCAGAAAAACGGGTTGAGTGAATGTACTACATCAAAATGTAGGATGTGGTTATAGCAATGAGCTGTAAAAGAATAATACAGATGACCACACACTATAAACTGAACAAGATAAAAAAGTACCCAGATGATACTCATGCATTTGCATTTTGGAGTCCATAGGGCATGCACACTTGATACCTCCTCCAGTCGTGCCTCTTGCTATCCCGCACACATGTATAAGGATAAAATAAAACAAGCCTCCAGTTCTTACAGACTGTCCAAAAGATATTCCACCAAATGGATCAATCACACCGAAAAATGTCATGCCACTAAACCTTACATGCTGCTCCTTTAACAGAGTTAACAAAGTTTTGTAGGTTTTCAGATGGAATGTCATTTGCTCACAGTATGCAGCATCTATTTACAGAATCAGAGCTGAGCATGATGAAGGCGATTGGATGATCCACGTAATTAACTGACTACAATTTTCACAGTGAGATTTATTTACTGAACAAACTGTCCACAAGTCCTTCCACTTGTTCTCCATAACCAGACCCCCTCCTACCTCATTAACCTGCTTCACTGCCGCACTCCTTCCACTTGCAGCCTTTGCTTCTCTCATGCCAACCCTCTGTCTCCCCCATGCAGAACCATGCATGGGATGACAGTAGCACCATAGGGATGATGATGATATGGAAGTTAGCATCACCCTGATTCCCTCAATAAAAAGTCAATGGGATTTTTATCTAGGTTATTACGAAAAATTGGTTCTGTGACAAACAAAAGTTTATGATACTTACATGTTATATTGAGTGAGTTAGCCACTTGTTGGCTACTGCCTTTCTAAGACAAGTAAAAGCTTTAAAAAGTGTTGGGTGGGGTATGTACTGAGCAAAAATTTAAAAGAAAAAAACATTGACTCCAAAACTAGGGAACTGAAAATGCAAAAATGTGAACAAAGTTTCAGCAATCAATCACCCTATTGCTTCCCTCTCTTCTGAATTCTCTCCCCAAACCAAGGGTAGATCTACAGTGGGGTAAAAAGGGGCAGCACTCCTGCCCACCTCCACTGTTCAGTCCCGAAAGCTGTAACTGGCCAATAAAATGACAAATAAATCCATGAATTGTTCAAATCACTGAAACAAACAAGTCAAGTAAAATTAATAATTATAAATATAAACTTATTAGACCCTACCCCAAAAAATTTTGGTTTCTTGTTGGATTTTACTGTCTGAAATCTTAAGCTGCCATCTTGGCCAGGTCTCCCTTGAAAAAGAGGTTGCTGGTGGAGCTACCTGGTTAAATATATATATATACAGCTCTGGAAAAAATGAAGAGACCACTGCATGAAAGCTGTGATTGCAAATCAGGGTTATTCCACCAAATATTGATTTCTGAGTTAAAACATTAGTAATGTGTTGTGTAAAAATGAATATAAACTTGTTTTGTTTTG
>JAUMHL010000005.1:24092488-24111492 GCA_032362345.1 Sandelia bainsii
TGTAGTGTGAACTTTTTACGTTTTCCATAAATTTCACCCGAAAGCCAAATATCCATAACTTTTTGTGAGTAGTGTATATTGTATCTGCTTTGACTAAGCTGCTGTGGCCCCACTGGCTTGACAGGCAGTTTCATCTGAGTCCAGCTCAATTAGTTCAGCTTTTATCCCCACTCATCTAGATCTGCCAGTACCACTAGTAGTTACCAGTTATATCAGAAACTGACCACTCTCTATCCTAGTGCACCCTTAAAACATTCTCTTACCCAAACAGAGAGCAGATACTTGGCAGCATGACCCAGCTTTACTGTACATGTACTTTGTATCCTCTGAGGTAAAGCGCCATCGAACAAACGTCACTTTTACAGTCAAAATAAATAGTATGTGAGAGGCACACAAATAACAAGTCTACTGGCATTTTGTTGAGTTAGGCCCACGACCCACAAAGTCAACAGTGTTTCAGTGTTCCACCCCTTTCTTTAACCCACACATTTAACCCTCACACTCATCAGATACACTTACAGTGTATATGTTTCCAACATGCTGACCGTGCGTTTACTGACAGACAGATGCAAAAGATGGTAACCCAACCAATGACTAAAAGAACAAGGAAATGATAAAGGAAACTGATGTTGCAGCTAAAAGCTTTTATTCAGGCATAAGTTTAGAGAATAACAGCAGAATGTTCATGGTGTGATAATGACATGATGTGAACAACTGAAATAAAGAAATTAGAATATAGTTTTAATGTAGAATGGGAATAAAAAGGATGTAATTTGGGACTAGGTTTGGAACTGTTAAAAGTAGCATAATTAGATAAGATAATTGTGAAACACTAGGGGGAAAATTAATTTGGAGCCTTGTTCCTAAGGGATTATGATCTAATTTCTTAAATCTACTCTTACTGGCAAGCATTAAATGTCTTCTGTGCTAACCTCTGTCCCCCACTAGGTGGTGTTAAGGTTATGACTGATCAGTATAAATTCAAGAGATGCCTGGTGATAAACTTCACATGATGCTCTGTTCCTCTCTTGCTGGAGTCAAACATATGAAAGCCTTGATGATGATGATAATGATTTGTTCAAATTCTGCCTCTGGGTTTGTGGTGTCTCCAGCTGTCTCACTGAACTTCCTCCTCCCCAAAGTTTGTAATCTATGCCGACTGAAAGAAGAAGTTCTGTGGTTAAAGCAGTCGACTTGTATTGATGTGAAACTTGAGCTTTACAGTCTGTGTAGCTTGTTCTACTTCTCTCACCACCTACAGCATATACTCCTCTAGCTCAAACTTTATATTAAAAATAAATCTTTTTTATTCTTTTAAACCAGGCCACTGGGACAGCCTCACCTCATTCCACTGAGTTTCCCCGACCACTAGAGAGACAAGCAGACAGAGGTTATTGATTTCTGCAGAGAGAAAAGACAGAGAAGAGAAAGAGTCGAGATGAAAGGCAGATCAGTGAAACACAGAAACTACTTTCTTGTTACTTGGAGAGAGAAAAACACAGTCAGGAATGACAACACATCTCTCCCTGCTGAGACCTTCCTCTGCTTCTTTATATTTATACTCCCTATTGTCTCAAGTGTGTATGTGTGTGTACATTAAATGTAGACTGGCTGGCTCTTGTACACTAATCAAAACAGTCGCAAAGTAAAGATTAGTTTTGGTTTATTTCATCCTGGCATATTTACCATAAATGTAGGTACTGTGACTCAAGGGGGATGTGCCAATTTAGCTCTAAATACCTCTGTTATAGTATACTGGGGCAACCAGTACTTTAGTATAACTCTGCCCGTATTATTCTGTCCAAACCCAAAATGAGCCTGCAGTATGGTGCCCAAATCCAACAAGCATAATCTGTATTTCTGGACCCTCCGATCATCAGAGGTGACTGTGTGCAGATGGTACAGACTTACAAATACCTGGGAGTGCAGCTGGATGACAAATTGGACTGGACTGTCAACACTCACGCTCTGTGCAAGAGAGGACAGAGCCTTCCTAAGTAGGCTGGCGTCCTTCAACATCTGCAAAAAGATGCGACAGATGTTCTATCTGACTGTTGTGGCGAGTGCCCTCTTCTACTCAGTGGTGTGCTGTGGCTGAGGGACGGGCGCTGAGCAGGCTCCTGTAAATCATGGAAAATCCACTGCACCCACTGCACAGCATCATCTCCAGACAGTGGAGCAGTTTCAGTGACAGATTGCTGTCAATGCCAATGGGTATCCATCCTCTACCTATTACAGCTTTACAGATAAACCTGATTATCACAGGAATAATTTCAACCACTTGTCTCAGAGTCACAGTTATTATGCTCACTTATATGAATCCACATTCAGTGCAACTTGCCGGCTGATCTGATCACCTTTAAAAAAAAATGCTGACACATTATTTAACTTTTGTATCTTTTCACCTTTGAGTCACTGATGGCCCAACATTGGCTGACAGCTGCCCACAGCCTTTTGTTTATCACAGCCCTTAGTGTTTACTGCTGGTGTGGCAGAGAAATTATAAAAGTATTATAATCCCTCATGCAGTGTTTTATATGTTGTAATCACTTTTTCTTCAACAGGTTGCAGGGTGCAGCTAAGGATTTCCTCTTCAGATAGCTATGGAGATCAATGACCACAGCAACAAGACCAGTTGTCTTTCTGCTTTTGCTTTTCCCTCCAGCTCATGTATCTGGTTCCAATAAACACGCTCAACAATCATAGTGAGAGGAGACGTTCACACAATGATTCACCATTGCATCTGGCATTTTGAGTATAACTGCAGTGGACATCAGTCTCACATGAGGACAGACCGCCAAGATCTGCTGGTGAATTGCTCTGAATGTATGAAGTGCACCTTAGGTCTTTATAAGTTAGCAAAATGGCTGTTCCATGTCTGTGTTTATCTTCAGTCAGTGTCAATATTTGAAATAATTCATGTAAAACCAAGGATTATGTGAAAAGTGAGGGCATCCTGATACACTGTATGCTGTCTTATGTGAGTCCTCATTTCCCTAAATCTATACAAAATTGGCAGTGAGTGCAAAGTTGGCCACACTTATGGGAAATACACCAGACTGAGCTTAACTGGCATTCATCCTTTAACATAATAGAGGTCCACTGTCGAAGTGGTTCAATCAAGGTCGTGGGTTTGTTGGGAAATAGAACAATAGATTGCTTGCATAGAAGAATGCTGATTTTTTTTCCTGATGTCTATATCACATCCTGTTCAATATTTCCTCTCATTATTGTTTGGCCTGATAGAATGACAACTGAAAGAATGACTGAAGATTGTCTTGCTCCAACCTGTCAGTTTTTAAAAATGAAAAAAAGGGGAGAAAATACATATTTTAAGTAAGAACTGTCTAAAAAGTCTAATTTAGACAGTGCATCCTTCTGATTTGGCTTTGGTTTAAACCAATTTTCACTTCTGCTAACTTACTCCAAATTCAGTCGACCAGATCTGTCCGATCTGATGCATGTGTGGTTAAGTTTTGTTGGGTTTAGGAACAAATACAACTTGGTGAAGCTTAGTGAAAGAGTTAAAATATTTACTTTGTCAAGGTTTGCAGATCTTTTTTTATCATGGTCACAGTCATGGTCATGGTCTAAAAAATGAACCTTGACAATTGGTTGAAAACAGGAAACAAACACTGGTCTCTATTGTTCAAGGTGTGGTGTCCCATCCATCCATGTGGACCTCCTCCTTTTTCAGCAATAGTCGTGCCTGTCTGCAGTGGGTTTTTCTGTACAGTTACTTCTGGATCAAAAATCTACAATGAACTGAAAGGTTTACTGATGTTTAATGAAGTTTGCATCTTCTTGCTTTACAGAGGAAACTTTTAGAACATTCTGCACAATGTACCCGATCACTGTCCAATGCGTTGCACCCACTTGAATTCTGGGAGGTTTGAGTGTTATTTTACTTTGCGAATGTATGTACCATGTCGTCTGAATGTATCAAGGACTTTGAGGTTTTGAGTAATTCATGTTGTGAACCTTTCAGGCCACAGAGTGGAGGACAAAATAACATTACATGCTGCTATTAAGTGAAAGTGAAACAACATCTTTCAACAAGTTTGAGTACCTCCAGATACTGAGATTAGATTACACAGTACTTAATAATTATACAGTACTGCATTTCTACCATAATAATTACATTAGAGGAGTAGAGGTCTTCCTTTTACATACTTAGTGCATTAGTCTCGAGCATAACCGGTGTTGACTTACATGACTGGTGAATTAGTCTTCCTATTCACAACAGTTCACTATAGTTAGCATCATAAACACTGTATGAGTTTAGTGGCTGAAAAATAAAAACACTGCATTTCTGCAGGTTTGTGTTCTGTCTAAAAATAGTCAGCTAACAGCATTTTCCACCACATGGTACCAGCTCGACTTGACTCAGCTGTGCTTGCTTTTTTTGGTTTTCCATCATGAAAAAGTTGTGGCTAGTACCTGGTATCTGGTTTTGGCATCACCTCCTTCGAGGTTTCAAGTGAGCTCAAATGATACCAAAAGATGACGTGAGAACCCAGCAGTCTGTCGATTGGTCAAAGTAAAGCTAGCCTCTGAGCAACCACAGTTGCCTCGTTGTCTTAAGTATGAACAAGTAAACTCTTTCAGCAGTTTTTCGTCTTGCTGTCTTCAGAAGCTGCAGCTTATTTGGGCATCTGTGGATTAGTTTAATATCAGCTAATTTAACGACACTATCAAAACATGTACTTCATTTTTAAGACTATAACAGTGATGTGACTGAAGCTGAGCCCTAGACAAAAAGCATACTGACACATTTTTCTTAATACTGAGTGTAAGACAGGAGCTGATTAGAAATCGCTACCATTCAGTATTATGTGACAATACTGTTTACATACATGTGAACACCTGCTCCAGGTAAGCATTTTGGGAAGTTGTTTACATATACAATGAGTAGGAGTGGGCTCTTCCTGTCTTCTAGGGATGGATTTACACCCCTAAAGATCTAGCAGCACTTGAATTTCTCCCCATTATGCAGTGGTTTTAACAGACTGAGTGGTATTCCCCCATAGCAGTAAGCCACGGAGTAGACATTTATTAGTTGTTTTAGTGTTTTCATATATTTTGTGGTTTGCTGTTTTATTGTAATTTTACCTTCACTGTGTAGCTGGATTTCTATAGCATTTTTATATTTTATTTTATGTACCATGTCATCTGCTTCCTCTCTTGGTTTCCAGTGAGGTTAAAAAGCTGGTTACAGGAGTTGGTTTTATTGACATATAGTCAAGGGCCAATCTAACTTACTGTACAGTAGATATGCAAAGTCAGTGGAGTGACCCTTTAAAGCTTGGACTTGCTGAAGCAATATGAGGTCACGGTGGCTTAGCGAGTTGCCTGCAAACCCTAGAGTTGGTGCTTCAACTCCCAGTTCCCCCAGTTCCTGGCTACATGTTTAAGTGACACTGAACCCTGAACTCTTGGCACTTTAAAGGGGCTGCCTGTCTGCAAGAATTTCCCCAAGGGGATTAATAAAGCATCAGTTATTATTATTATTATTATTATTATTATCCTTTGTGGTGCTGAGAGTTCAGAGAACATACTGTCTGGACCTTTATTTATCTTTAGATAAAACATGGTTGATAAAATAACCAGGCTGAATTGATTTTTATTTGCTAATGTGGTGATCTCAGCTATTCTACAAAGACTTTTCTAGAATTTGCTGTATTTTTAATGTACTGTAATGTAGTTTGTACTAACAGGTACAAACTCAAACAAGCCAATGTATTTGAACAGTACCCCTGTAGTAATTTGCCACTTCACCAGTGAAGTGTAAAAACATTACCATACAGAACATAATGTAGTACATATAACAACCAGTAACAATAGAGGAACACATGAAAGATTAGACTTGCCTAATGTTGGTTGCATGATTGGAAACCTTTCCAAATGTCTGCACAGAGGACACTAAAGAATGTGTTTTTAATGATAGGCTTTATGTTTATGTCTCAGATCTTTTTATTTTCTCATTTGATACTTTTACTATGACTTTTCGAGGACTGCTGCTGCCCACATTTTATACCTTGGATATGTTTCTACAGCACATTGAAATAAGCCTGTATGTGCACAAGCACATTCAGGTGAGCTTTACCATTGCATAAAACTGTGTGCACCACTTAATACCAATTTTCTTGGTCATACAGACAGTTCCTATGCATACATTTAGACCTTATATTATGCACATTTTCATAAATGAGGTTCCTGGTCTTGACAAATCCCCCTATGCTTCAGTCTTATATGGTCACGTTGTGTAGATGTGTTGTGACATGTTCAGACTGACAGAACTGAGCCTGGCTCAGGCATGGCAGCACCCTCCAGCAATGAGTGTTTGTTCACCTGTGGAGACCTGTGTGAATATGTGTGTGTGTGAGAGATTTTAACATTTCTTCACTGTGCTGAATAATTGTTGTTCAGGTGCGACTGGCCCAGCTCTCTCTCAGACTTTCTGTGCCTCTTGGTCCACTGTGAAATGAGAACCCTGAATGCTGGGTAATTTGACCACTGACTTGCTCCTCTGATGTAGACACTGGCTCTTTATGCTGCCTACAAAGCTTCCCGCTTGGCATTTCGTCATGATTGAAGCATTGTGCTGGTTTGATGGAGAGCTTAGCATTTGGGTTTATTTATTTCAAAACTAATTAAGTCAGTACACCAATAATATCTGTTCAGCTTTACAGTATATTGATGGCAGATTCGATCATCCAGGCATGAATGATACCAGTCTTATACAAATCTGTGATGAGATGTTCTGCTTTAAAGGATTGGTATTAAAGCTATTTTAGGCTCAAGTGCATAGTAAAAAAAATCTGTGACAATTTATTCACCTAAAGTTGTTTAGATTTCTCTAAATCCATCTGTACAAACAGCCCAGATTCCCTTTTGTCCAGATGGCAGAGTAAGTACTAATATAGCAGTCTCTGTAAACTGGAGTCTGGTCCTGAATGTGAAGGGGAAGAGCCTACTGTTACACAATTGAGAATTCAACAGGATGTTTCGGTTCTATGCTTCTGCCAAACTGTGAAGCTGCAGTTTTCATGCATGTCTATCTAGACTCTTTATGCATGAGTCCAAGTGGACATTTGTGGCATATAGCAAATCAAAAAGGCATGCTTCCTCTCATACCATGTTAAATGGAGATTCGTGAGGCCACAGTGATCTTGAAATTTGATCATTGATTACCAAAATCTAATCAGTTGGTCCTTATGTCCAAGTGGACATATGTGCCAAATTTGAAGAAATTCCCTCAAGTCATTCCCAGGATGTCACAGTCACAAGAATGGGACAGATGGACAAACGGATAGACGTATAACCTGAAAACATGATTGCATTCAAGGGTGCATACTTTGGCAGATCAGAATTTTCAATTTTGTCTTGATGTTCCAGTAGAAAAGGATCAGTTTGTTTTCTCTGTGTCTGTGGACATAAAATCAAGTTGGCATGTGTACACTGCATTTTCCCTCTGGGTATTAATAGTCTTATCTTGTGGTATTTTATTTTATCTTATTTTACCTCCACCCCCAGACCAGAACTTTCCACTTACATACCCTAAACATGAAAATTGACACATTGCCATAAAAATTTCAGAGCACATTCTACTCTCAGTGGAAGAACACCATTCTAATTGTAGAGAACTTATAACATTTTCTCACCCTCTAGGAAAAGCAGAATCTTATTCTCATTTTGTCCAACACTTTTCATGGAGAGCTTGTGTGCTTTTGGGCTTGAAATGTTACTGTATTATACAAAGCTCAATTCCAAAACCGCTCACAGACATCTCTGAGACATCCAAAATGTATAAGGTGGCTTGAAATAACTTGTCTTGTGCACTCTATTCTACCTAGAGACTGTATAGAAGGGATGTCCTACAATTCCATCATCCTTAACCTTGTGATGAGTTTGGAATATTTGAAAATTAAAACAGTTTCTTTGTTCTTTGTATTCAGGACTAAATAACAACAACAATGCACTTCATATTTTATCCATTAAAATGTTTCCCTTCTTTGCATATTTGTGTTAGTGTGATAGAAGATCACATGCAAACATTCCAGAAGAAGCATGCAGCAATCATAGCAAAAAAAAAAAGAAAGCATAAAGAGTAGAGAGAGACGTCATCTGTTCTTGATCCTGGTAATAAATGAATGTAAACGTATTTGTGCGAAAAAAGGGCCTCTGAGGCTGGAGGGTGTATTATATATTTGGTGTATGTGTGTGGAATGATGTGGTTTTGTGGATGAGTCTTCTGGGGTACCAGGAGGATGAGTTGCTTTATTTTTCATCATCTTGTTGGACTCACATTCTTTCATGCCATATTCATGTGCACACCTTCCCATGCTCTTTGAGAAAGTGCTCAAACACATTCCCATACCTTAACTAGTTTAACCATGTTGGCTTGCTTTACTCAGTCAAGTTCAGCTCCGCGACTCCAAACACAATATGGCTTCAAGACCTCTTCACTTTTTGCGGACTTTATTGTGTGATTCAATTTGCTCTGTCGCTGCAGCAGTCAGCATTGTGTTCATGTGTATCCTTTATTGATTTTTTTTTCTTGAGATGTGTTTAGAACTAGAACTAGACTGTAGTCCACTTAGATTGAATTGACTGAACATAGTTTAGAAAGGGACAGGCCTGTGTCCCACAGTTCACACTGTATGTCAGGACAAAAACCAAGGCAAGTCCCAGGTACTCACTGCAGACAAATAATGATAAAATTGTGGTGAAGCATAGACTAGAATAAAACCATTTCTAATACTTTGACTGTTCTACGGAGCAAAGTGGCCTTACTGATTGGGAAATGGAAGAACCAGCAGCACTCAAAACAATTAGCTGTTTGGCCAAACTACTGTAACAGTGCATCTCAGCAAGATTCTCAGTCATCCAGGTGAAGTTGTCTGGAAGTTGGTCACAACGGTCAGCCTAACAAGCAAGAAGTCCAGTTTCCATGACTCAACTTCCAGACGACCATCTCAGCAGCACTCCATCAATCATCATCATCGATCATCAGTCAAGATGGAAGCCATATGTTCTGCTTGGACTTTGTCAAATGCCTCTGAGAACACGAGGAAGAAGATTCTCTTGTCTGATGAGATAAAGCTGGGAAAACGGAGGAGGGGTTTTAAAACATTGTAGCAGGGCCCCACCATTCTCCTGTAGTCAGAGGTCTAATATGAAGGGTCACAAATGGATAATTAATTAATTTGAGAAACTGGAGGGTAACCACAATTATCTCTGTTACCTGCTGTTCTTTTCTCTCTCCTCTTTTCAATCAACCCAATCGGTCGAGGCAGATGACCGCCCACCCTGAGCCTGGTTCTGCTGGAGGTTTCTTTTGTTAAAGGAGCACGAAAGTGAGCACCTATTAGTGAGAGAGACCACTCTTGCTGTCCTGCATAAGTGAACCCCATGGCCATTAACTGCTTATCAGATCTACAGTACTGTGCAAAGTCTTAAGCCATCATTATATTTGATTTTTAGCAATGCTATGATGACCATATATATTTATTTCTCAGTTTTTACATTAGAACAACTAGAAACACAAAAAGTGATTTCTTCACTGCACTCCTTCCACAAGGACATTTCCAGATCAAGCTTCTTCAGACTAGACTACTACTATAAACTTGGCATCAAGCTGCCAGATGCTGAGTCTGGTCCTTGCTGGACTTCTTCTGGTCTCTCAAAGAATCAAATGTTGACAGGTCTTCCACTCCTATTTTTGTCCTCAACCTCTCCATATTCCTCTTCAGAGAACACTTTATAATTTTTACACTTTAATGTACAGAGTTTTTGTTCTAATATTTTTGTGTTTTTTTTAATTCTGTGTACATATTTACTATATTTTCTAGTTGTAAAAAAACAAAACAATATATGGTCATCATAGCACTGCCAAAAAAACAAATTTAACAGTGACCTAGGACTTTTGCACAGTGCTGTATTTTTAATCAGTGAGATGAATTGTAACTGCTGCCACATGCTGTTTTATACATCTGCAGTCCTAGATCGTCTTCTGCTTTCCCTTTTTGAATGATGACTACAGACTACAGCCACCAGCTGGTATAGAGAGTTACTTCCTATTTTTTGACTCATATGAAGGTGACAACCATGATCTTTTCCTAAACCTAACCTAGATGTTTTTGTGCCTATGCTTGTGAACAATATAGCAAGTGGCAATAACCTACTGAACCTTCTAGGAGCTAGAAGGTGGCCCACTGAACCATAATTATGGGCTGGTATGAACTGATAATGTCCCATTGAATTGTGAGCTATACTAATTCTTCTAGAGTTCTTCTAGAATCATGCTCCTTATGTTGATGATGTACCCAATGTTTGTACCCAATGATTCAGATTCAAAATGTGGCCAATCATCAACCAACACAAAATAACAACTTGAATCTAAGACTATTTCCAAATTAACAATTGTGATGTAGCTTGCTCCGTGTGAAACGTGCCCACTTTTCTGAACAGTTGGAGAAGCACGGCTCCTGAGCTTCAGCGTCAGCTCATGCTGTGGTAGCTTAGTTGAACTTCATTGATTGGTGGAAAACTGCAACAGGGAGATCCTAGGGTTTAAAAAGAGCACTATTGATTTGCTGATAAGTGTGCAGGGGTTCAGCTCAAACACTGATGAAAGCAGGCTGTGTAATGGATGGAATGAGTACTGTTAAGAGCTGCTCACTCTCACACACACACAAAAACAAAAAAACTAAATACAGATATGGCCAGAACAGGTCACTTCAGAATGAGTTCAGTGGGAAATGAAAAATCATTAGGTGTCCTACTTTTTTGTGCAGACAACAACTGGAACATTGTCCTCAGATAAAGTGCATAGCCAGAGGGCAAATTAAGCTATGTATCCTTCAAATTTCTGCACTCACCCTGTGTGCAATTGGTTCGAACATTTACCCATTCATCTGTTTAAGCACAGAAAGGCTTCTCTCTGACCAGTGATTTCTGGCTGCTGCTGGACGCCTCGCTCTCATTACTCTCTCTCTGGATGCTTCACAGTCACTTCACATGAGTACGGGACATTTGCAAACCAAATACACTCGCTAGTTGTTTCGTACATGGGTGAGAGAATGTGGTCAAATGCTGCAGTTTAGAGTAGAGATGAATACACCAACATCTGTATCATCCGTGCCTGTGGCTGAGAATGTGAAGAAGAATTCTCAAAAGCTGAAAGGCAAAAGAATGAGATAGGAAATTATGATGCATGCTGTCCACTGACAACAGCCACACATCTACATTTCAGTAATCACTGCAACATGTTGTATCACATCCACTAATACAGCGGAAGTGCACCACGCTTAAGCATATGTCTCTACTGTGGCTGCACAGCAGGAGACAACCGCACTGACTTGTGCTGGGAGGCCCATTTCACAAAGTTTGCCACATGCAATTTCTACTACATAGTTCACCTAAAAATATAATATTCAGCAATGCTGCAATGTTGTGAGTGGAAAAGTACACTGTGAGGTTAGATAGTTAGCTATGTTTTATACAACCCTGTTTCCAAAGCGGTTGGGATGCTGTGTAAAACGTAAATAAAAACAGAAAGCAGTAATTTGCAAATCATTTAAAACCTATATCTGACTGAAAATAGTATCAAATGTTAAAACCACAACATTACTGTAATTAAAAGATACACATCTCTGTAAATGGAAATCACCAACGTAGCATCTTAAAGTGCAAAGTGCACAGTTCAAAAGCCAGTATTCACAATGGTATGGTGGAAGCTTGGGGAACAACATGTTCTGTCATCCACATCTTTTTCAAGGAAAGATGTTGTTTATTTTAACAACACAATACCAAACCACATCCTGCACATATTAGAACAGCATGGCTTGGTAATGAAAGAGTCCAGGTGCTCAACTGGTCTGCCTGCAGTCCAGACCTGTCAACCACTCAAAACATTTACTCGCACCTTACATAGAGCAGGAATGGGGGAAAAATTGCTGTTGTCAAAACTAAAGTTATTGTTCTCCCCAGTCCCCACAGTGTTCCAGAGTGTTGCTAAAAGAGGAGGTGATGTAACACACTGGTAAACTTTTTCCTGTCCCAGCGTTTTTGGAACCCGTTGTTAATGATAATTAAATCAATTCAATTCATAATTTAATCACTCAGTTGTACAGTTTCAATATCTGATATGTGTCTTTGAACTACTTTCAATCAAATATAACTTTCACATAACTTTCAAATCATTGCATTGCATTACATTTTTATTTATATTTCACATGGTTGTAGAGAGATAAGAATTACTTGCACTCAAGGTGCTGCGACATTTAGATGCATGCACAGTGGCGTCACGTTTCAAGTTGCACTGTGGGAAATTACAGGCTTCACAAATAACTGACAGACAAGTACAAGGGCAACCCGGGGTCACAATCACTCTGCTCTCCTTCCTGTTTGACCTCCTCCTCTTCACCGTCTCCAGACTGGAGAAATACCAGCTCCCACACATTGCCTTTCTCTGTTCAACACCTCCTCTGCTTTTTATTTAGCGTTGTTATGGGATGGTAATTCACACCGCTGCGTCTTCAAGCAAGACAGATTTACAACACGGTCGTCTACCAAAGCACTCTGAGGCAGGTACGACTCCCAAACATCATTCTTTCTTTTACTTTTCATGAATTCCTTTAGTGATGATGAAGAGTTTAACTGAGTGTCATTAATTTTCCTTTCTTCCTTCTTCATTTCACCTGTATGCTTGTCTTGTCTTTATCTTGTCCTCTGTGTGATTTGAACCATACAAGTCTTTTCCTTCCCAGGGAATTGCTATCCATAAATTCCAGTCTCCTCTCTAACCCTCGAAGCACACACAGCTTCCTCACAGTGGAGCTTTCCACAATGAAACGTGGCCACAAGTAACCAGAGGGAAAGAGCACACACAACTACAGGGAGTGTGTCAACCATCACACACACAATTACTTACTTACTGCTGACCATGCAAGTGTATGTGGTTCGGGTGTCGCACAGTATTCATGAACTGGTCAGAAATCTGCACAAACAAAATGATGAACCCAAGCTGTGAGTATGACGGCTGTCATACACTACAGGTACAAGGGCTCTCTACAGACAGAGTTGGACTAATCAGCAGTGGATGAACCTCTTCACCACCTCCACACAACAGCACAACAAGAGTCGGAACAGCAACGTTTTAGCGATACTATCAGTGTAGGAGTGGTTGAGGTAACATTCAGACCCATTACTTAAGTAAAAGTACAAATATAGATATATACTGTATAAATAAATATATATGTATATGTATCATGTATTACACCAATCAGCCGCAACATTAAAGGATTAGGTTGGGATTTTTCAAGCTGGTCTCAATACAAAATTGTGAAATTTTTCTCATTTTCTCACAGACAAATACAGCTCATTGTCTTGTGATAACCACATAATGTATTAAACTCATGACATAACGGGATAAAAATGAACTGCATCCATGGTAATTATTGGCTTCCGTACAAAATTTGCATGCATAAATGTACATTTAAATATGTCGCTCTAACTGTTCCTGCTTTCTAGAGTGTCAGTGAAGTTTTTCGCTCAGGATGTAAGAAGTGAGTGCCATCATTTACAGTTCCTGCTCCATGCAAAAATGCACTTCAAAGTCCACCTGACACACATGTTAAACCTCAGATTTACCTAAGCTAAATTAAGTCAGTGTCTTTCAAAGTGTATTTAATACAAATCTAAGGCTTTTTGTTCCCCTGAGCTGCAGTGGAGGGATACCTCGCCCAGTGACTGGTGAAAGATATTCTTACACCGCGGCTGGCAAAGAACGATCAGAGGAACAAAAGAGCATAATTTGTCTTAAATACACTGTAGGGTTAAGAGATACCAACTTGGTTTATGAAATGCATGCTAGGAACTATGTTTCTAACAAAATTCATTTGCCGACTTTACAGTTCACTGGACGTTTAGTCCACTTAAGATTTTAAGTTCTGAAATTGTAATTACAATGAGTTGCAACTAATTTATTCCAACAAATATAGGTTCTCCTCCAGCCATTTGTCCTTGAGGTGAATGATCCACTTCTGAATTCATGAAGCTATTCTGGTCATTGAGAGCAGTTTTAGTTTTGCAGCAACTCTGTGTCTGTGTCTGTGTAACAGTGAGTGAGACAAGGAGAGACAGAGTTTCAGTGGCTCTCTGAGGACGAGCTGAGTTCATAATGAATATGTATCCCTGAGAGTCGACGAGTAGGAATCAAATTAGGCCAGTCTGTCTCTGCTGACACACTGAAGGCCTGACCTTTCTCCTGAGTTTGTAATCTGGAGCTCTCAGACTGAGACAGGAAGAAACTCTTTGTGTGTGTGTGTGTGTGTTTCTCCTGTTAAATATATCCTCCCCGATGAGGTCTTGCCATTTTTCTGGTGTGTGGTACACACATTTCTGGTTAGGAAAAGGAAAAGGCAAGGAAGTAGAAAGTCACTCAAATGGCTTTTGTGAGGAGAAGAGAGAGGAAGAACGTTTGTGGGGGAATGATTAGCCAGAGAAGAAAGGCAACACAATTGTGAGAGGGAACAGAGAGTCACTGTTCTGACTGCAGTCACCTTAGAGTATGTTTGTCTGGCAGGTTAGAGTTTAAGCGGCCAGAGACGAGGCAAAGGCATTTCTGGCATTGAGGGTTGATGTTCAGCCTGATTTCTGAAGAGAGAACAGAACATTTTCCCCACAGTTTGTTTGAAGACACATCCGGCAGAACCAGACTCAGGGTGGGCGGCCATCTGCCTTAACTGGTCGGAATGAGTGGAAAGGGAGAGAGCAAAGACAGCTGTTTTTTTGGCAGTCACTGATTTTGTGATTTATTATTATTGTACTTTCAATCTTCAAAAATGGGGTGACTGCTCAGCATCTGTTCACAACCCCATCAAAGCAACCCTTCAGATTTAGTCTCAGAGAGGTCCCAGTAAGTGCTGATGCTAGTCCTTCAATATTTTGTGTCTGCTGATACCAAGTCCAATAATTCCTGTTTTGATTCATAAATGCACATTTGCTAAAAATGCTGCCTTAGCTTATTTTATCCCCAGGTCGCTAGTGCTCTATAAACCCAAAAACAGTTGAGCACGAGGATTATCAGGGTATTTTTTTCAGTCTTTGGTTGGGATCTGGAAAAAGTAAGATTGTTTTTCAGACTATGCCCCTCTGAGCAACTTTCACAGGGTGTCAGAGTGAATAGGCACCATGTTTTGATCCAGTATCCAGTTCTTGTAGTACAGCCATTGTCTGCTGACTATAAACACCGGAAACGGAAATTGTATTCTTCCTCCTCACATAATCGAGGAGGAATAATAATTTTAATATGAATTTTAATAATTTTCCTCTGTAGGAGGAAAAAGACCTGTTTTGGTGTTTTAATGTGGACAGAGATAATTGCAGGTTGGCACAAAAAGACCCAGATGAATTTACAAATATAGTTTGAATAAATGTACACTTTTACTAATTTAAAACTTGGGTGAGTTGACTGCGGCAAACCAGCAAAGTTGCTGTTTGTTCAACGGTTATATAATAAATGACTCACACCATCTCCATTACTGCTGTATCTTTTTACACATTGGGTTAACAAACTGGTAAACTCCAGTATAACCTCCTCCCTGCTCCACTCTGTGAGCAGAGATCATCTCTATCAGTACTGTGAACATCCATCCATCCATCCATTATGATAACTGCTTTTCCTGTTAAGGGTTGTTGGAGTGCTGGAGCCTATCCTATCCGTCATTGGTTGACAGGTCGCCAGTCTATCACAGGGCTGACATATAGAGACAGACAAACATTCACACTCACATTCACACCTATGGGCAATTTACAGTCACCAGTTAACCTAACTGCATGTCTTTGGACTACGGTACGAAGCCAGAGTAGAAGCCAGGGAGAAAACCCACGCAGACATGTGGAGAACATGAAAACTCCACACAGAAATGCACCTGGCCAGCTGGTGGAATTGAATTCAGTAGATGCTGTGAACATCACAGCATCTCCAACATCATCTCCAGTGTGTTGAACTGGAGACAGAAATCTCAGCAACCATCTCCCAACCTGAACAAATGTTTCGTAATGTTGGTGAATTTACCCTTCAAACTATGTGTTGGACCTGAGTTCAGAGTCTACAGTATGTGTTTAATCCCATTTCGTACAATCCCCTTTCTTCTCTGTTTAGCCTCAGTTTGTCCACTGACACACACAAACCTACAGTTACCACACTGTGATTGTACACCGCTCTTGCTGGGCACAGAAGGAGTAAGGAGAAGGGTGTGTGTGTCTGTGTGTGTGTGTGTTGGTAGGGGGGCATGACTTACACAATGCCATGTTCATCCCTGTGAGGGTGACTGGTGCAGGCTCGTTTTACCTCTCTGTTCATGGAGACAAAGGAGGCCTTTGTGGGCCAAAAGCCCCCCTAAAACTCCTCAAACTCTGAGTCTTTACCCACCACCCTCACCCCCCACTTACAGCAACACAAGGGAGGCACAGACAGCAGATTATATGGGCAGACTTGGCACTAGGACAACCTAAAAGGACTACAGGGGGTACTTTGCATGACCAGGACTCTAATACCATGTGAGCACTAGCCTGAGACTCCACTGCTGTATTGTTTAGGACTGTTAATTTTTCAAAAGCAGGACCAATTTGGTTTTAATTAATCATTCATGAACCTGTGAACATTCATTGTGACTTGTGTTTTGACCTCGTTGACCTCAGATGCTCAGGAACCCTTTTAAAAAAACACTTCACTGCATAAGACGTGGAAAACTGAAAAATATCAGTTCAGCCAATCCTACCCAGTGACGTCATAAATGGAAAGAGGTACGTGATGGATCACCTTACTGTTTGTGTCTTGCAGCAGCCAGAGATCTTTGATAAAAAACTGCATCACATACAGGTTAGTGGAGCTCACTTTGGAGTCAAATGGGCTCTTTCTGTGCTGAAGGTGACACCACTCTATCACTGCTTCTAGAACAATTTACCATACACTGTAAAAACCCACCGTATGGTTCCTTAACCCTAATCCTTGGGAACAGTTTTTGTCAATGTCAAATATCAAAGTGAATTGATAACAATGACCTCACGGAGCGACACCAGCTCTTTGCCCATAATTGAGCATCTCATGAGGCAGGTGTTCTTGTGGGAGCATGGGGACTATGTCCAATCTGTACCTGTGTGTGTGTGTGTGTGTGTGTGTATATGATGGACTTTTGGGTAGTGGATTATAAGAGCCAAAACTGCTGTGTTGTTTTTTTTAGGTGTCCTTCTGGCCCACGTGTATAGAGAAACTGGTTGAAAGACTGGGTGGAATGAACTGTTGCTGCTGGTCTTCACCTCATTGGTTTGGTTCCCCAGTATATTTCTGATTTGCTCACTGACTATAGTTCAGTCAGAGCCCTCGGGTCATCTGGTAGTCATTTTCTAGCTGTACCCAAAATGAGATGCAGGAGCCTCATTTATGAAAGCATGCATAAAACAAAATGTGTGTGGAGGAGTGACCTGTACAAACAAGAAAACTGGTATTTATCAATGCTTCAACCACTTCAATGTAGCACAGATTACTAAGAAAACTTGGTAGGAAACTAACAGGTAAACCTTCCATATACGTTTTTAACTGTAGACTGGAACTCAACTACCAAACTACTGAACCTCTGAGTCTCTCAGAAACATTCACAACAAATACTGAGGATATGATGGCTCTGCTCATAGCATTAAACATTTAAAAAGGACCAGCCACACATGAGATCCTGTAAAATTCCGTTACTGGTATTGTCCTTCTCTGACCGTCACAGCTTCTAATCAAGTTTGTTTGTTGATATAGGTTGAATTTGACTAGTGCTATCGTGCAGTGAGCCTATTTGCATGTGTGTCAGCTCAAAGTAAAAGAGGTCAGAGTAGAGGAAGTCTGTATACAGCAGGTGCGTGACTGCTGAATAGATTGCTCAGTGTAGCTGCGTGTAGCTAAATGCAGTTATTAGTCACTAGCAACAAATTAAAGGCTATTTCTGGAGAATGAGCCTACAGGGACATGTCTATTTCAAAATGGTTTACACTCACTATCATACAGAAGAGTTCTTCACAGAGTGGAAAATTCATTTAGGGGGCTACAGTTTATGGACTAAACAAAACACCCTTTATTTCTAGGTTGGGCACTTAATAGTCTCTTAAATGCCAAAAGCCTGATACAATACCCAACATGTCTAATTTAGTATTCTTGGAGAGTCCTGGTGGCACACTATGATAAAGCTCTTAAAGGGGACCACCCTAAAAAGAAAAATATATTAAGAAATTATTGAACAGAGACTTAGTTTGATGTAAAAACAGTGTGTACAAAGTACTAATTTATACTGTTTGTTGTCTGGTTTCCCTGTATTTTACCAGCCTCTCAGAAAGGCTGAGATAGAGAGCAAGACTGGGCAGCAGCCCTTTAAATGAGCAGCAAGAATGAAATTTAAGCAACAACTTTTAAGCCAGCATGGATGGAAACTCCATAAAGTGCAACAACTACTGTTCAACAACAACTGTATGCTGATGATGGTGTGTTATTAATGTTTAAAGGTTTTGGAACAGTGTTGGCTGGTGAAATTATTTTGGGGGGGCGCACCTTTGCAAGTCAGTTTTCAGATGCGCTCTAACCACGTATCACCACTAGTATAAGCCAAAGCACCATTCTTATCCATCACACTACTTTAAAAGATTAAATTAACGTAAAAATACACAGTCTGTGTTTTCAGTCATTTATTTATAAGTACATTTTGCCCATCTCTCCTTCTGTGCTATTCTGTGGGATGGTTTACTTTTTAGCACCTGATTTTTTCTTCATGACAAAAAACTGCTCCTCTGTAAACAACTGTAAAGAAAAAACAAGCGCTGCGGTGAATTTCCGTTTGAGTTTCCGGGTCTGGAGCGGTGGCGTCAGTCTTGTGGGTGGGATTTGGGCGCAAAATTTTGCACCCCAAGGTTCTCCTATACTTTGTATTGGAGGGGGTTCCAGTGCGCATGCACCAGTT
>JAUMHL010000005.1:24111592-24142672 GCA_032362345.1 Sandelia bainsii
AAATTTTCATGTTTTTCTAAAATTATTTTATGTGATTCCTATCTTCTTCTTCTTCATGTGAGACAGGTGGGGCGGCGTCCCAGCGCCCTCTATTGACAGGGCGCCACTGTTTGGGAAAGCATCCCATACTTATTACTACTTATTGTTTTGGACAGAATGATCCATGATCTTGTCATTGGACTTTAGATATTCTTACTTTAGACTGTACGTCCTACTGATCCTACTGCAGTGTTTGTCAGTATCAGTCTGTTACCATACTGCTATAATGGAAGCCATGGTGGAAACTCAGACAGCGAGTGCTTCTGTCAGTCACCAGGCATCTACTGCAGAGTGGTAAGCTCAAGTCAGGATTCAGTTGTCACTAGTGTTCTTCATGATTGAACACACATATACATCTGCTATGTGATGAAATGATCTCAGCTCCAAGCTACACTCTCTGGCTTGCAGTCTGATTCATATCCTTCATCATCCCTTCTAGCTGGTATGAAATGCATGCTGGGATACATGTCTGACACACATCTACAGACAGTTCCTGAAGCTTTCCAGTTAAAATCAGAGGCGCACTGGGTGCTAGGACTGTGCTTTTCTGAGTGAGGACCCAAGCACTTGGGACAGTACTTGAGCTGTGACTGATGGCACTTCTCATATCCACAAGAAGCACAGAGTAAACCCAGACTGAGTGACCACAGCCTGGCCACAGAGACTCCTAGACATAACCCACGCAAGAGGGCAATCTGCGTCACTTCTGCCTGCTACAAGATAGGCCTATTTCCAGCCACACTGCAACGAAATAATAAGTCAGATACAAATTATTAGATACCCTCAGATCAAAATACAATCCTAGAGTAAGTTGGGTAAAAATTGACATTGAAATGAAAACAGCATCTGTCAGAACATGCTGCAGCCTGAGGGGATCCACAAAAAGTGATCAGCAGGAATGTACAGCCACAGTGTGTAGGCTAGTCCTACAGTACAGGCTTTAAAGTGTAGCTATAATATGAACCACTGGTGCTCTTTATTCTTACATACTACTAGACGTTACCCTTGTACAACTTGCTTTTGCAAACCATGTTAAATTGTTAATAAATTTAACAACTCGTCGGTTATAAATTTGTTGCAACGTGTCTCTCATCAGTGCCTTCACACATATGAAGTAGCCATGCTGTGCCAGAGTGTGCCTATAGCACAAACTGTTAATGTTTTGTGTTTAGGTAAAGTTGGTGGTCTAGTAAATGTTAACTTGCTAGTTTTGCTTACATTAGGGCTGGCCCTTGTGTCTGCGGGGTCCTAGGTGAGATGAAGAACATGAGCCTTCAGGGCACACTACACTGAATTACACACTAGATTAAGATGTTTTTGTTTTTGTTTGTTTATTCTTCAGTGATACCATTGTGTAAAAGTATCAGTACAAATACAGGACTCTGTATGTTTAATGGATGTGTTCAGTAAAGACATGAAGGATCATTTGTGTTGTATCAGCTTAGAAATATTATGTTTGTTGATATTTGTGACTTTGGTAAAGATCACATCACATTTAAAGACCAATTTCTGCAGAAAAGCAGGTAATTGCAAACAGTGCAGTTACTTTTTCTTGCCACTTTATGTGTCATACTGTTGGATGAGCCAGGCTCTATTCACCAGATTCATTTCTTCTATTCTTGCCTAATTGCTGTCTATTCTTTGTCTATGTCTGTTTGAGAAAACATGCAAAGAATTACTGCAATGTGTCATTTACAATAGCAATTAGACATTGGTACTGTGTAAGTGTTTTCTGTGTGTTATGACTATGTATAGCCATGCGTTTTAGGAGAGAGGATGCATGGTGGAGAATTGTCTGTACATCGTCTGGAACAAAACTGCTGTTTAAAATCCCGTCGAGTTGGGGCCGTGATATCACCTCGGTTCAGTTTGAATCAGCGCACATACACATGCAGGGAGGGAGAGAGAGAGAGAGAGAGACAGAGAGAGAGAGGGAGAGAGCTGGGAGTGAGGTTGACAGTCGGAGCGGGAGCTGCGTCGGGGGCTTCGCGGAGATGCTGTCCACACCGCGGAGATGGAGATGGCTCAGAGAGCAGCCTCTGAGCTTGGTGACCACGTAAGTCTGCTCATGTTCAGCCTCATGTATTTTCCCACTGACACACACGACAGGAGCGAAATAGTTAGAAACAAGACATCATGTGGATGTTCCCGTGTTCCGCCGGGGATCGACACTGGAAAAGAGCTTGGTGTGGTGATGTCGCTGGGACAGTTGAAGAGAAGTTGTGCTGGTACAAAGTGAATGACGGAGGATGGCTTCGGTAGATACGGTGTGTCATTCTGTGTCTTTTTAAATAATCTTTTCACTGAGCAGAGCAGAACTAAAATGCGCCTTTTCGGTCCGTACTTCACCAAGGAGAGAAACTGCTTCACTTTACTGCGTTTTAAATGGACATTTCCTAAGAAAGGGTTTGATTAAATCGACATTTTGTCCCCAATCTATCTAAAATAGTAAACATAAAGTACGTTTCCATGTATTTAGGAAAAAATGTAAAAACCTGTCAGTGTAGTTAACATGTAAAACAAAGCACATTACATAAACCACATTACATCACATGAACCAAGAGGCCAAGTACATTTAATTAAGTAGTACAGTTTTGAAGTATTTATAATTTACTCGGCCTACATACTAAGACTTCACTACATTTTAGATGAAAATGGCATACTTCAAAAGTGACCCAGTAGTGTTTAAAATACTATAATTTTTATTGTTTAATATACTATTACTACTACTACTACTACTACTACTAATAATAATAATAATTCTTATTATTATGTGGTTGAAAATATATGATAATCACATAATCAATAATTGTAATCCAATAATAGCATACATTCTGCTTAATTAGCACTTTTATTTTGGTACTTGAAATGTTTTCTGAGCTACAGTAACGTTTTGAATGCAGCACTTTTACCTATAAATGGAGTATTTCTACACTGTGGTGTTGCTACTTTTACTTAAGTAAATGATGTGAGGCCAGCGACTCAGGCTGTCCTAACTATTTCATTCCTGTGACAACACATTCCAACTCCACCTAATTAGGCAGGCTCATTTCCTGTGGAAGTGAATTTCTGTCAGGGAGTGGGTCATCGTATGTGTGTATAGAATGAGATCAGTTCAGGGAGCTGAACATCATGCATACAGGATGTGCACATAGTGAAATGCTCCCATGTGTTCTAAACAATAATTAAAATACAGTTTTAGGGTGAGAGTGCAGATTAAGGAACAAGCACCCAAATCAAAAGGCCAAATCAGCGTCTGCTGCTGCTATAGTCACTCAGGTCGCTGCTGATACTGTTACCTTAGTGAAACGTTAGCCTCTCAGCATCAGATTACAGTCTGCTGATAGGATCTGATAAGTGTAACCGTAGTCCGGGTTGTGTGGATGTGCGTTGGTTTTGTTACCCTGATTCCAGGCCAAGGTCTTCATGACCCACAAAGTAGTTTGTTTTAAAGGCCGAACACACATTTCAGGTCTCCTTCGTGTTATCTAACACTGGCTACTAATGTGACACAGTGGACTGTTACTTTCCACTCATGTATTTTTTAGTTAGAGAATAGAAATCAGTTTCTCACTTAGACTGACTTGTTAACATGCACATGTATTTATACGCTGTGTGTGTGTGTGTGTGTGTGTGTGTGTGTGTGCACACACCAGTATGAAAGTTACAGTTTTGGTTTACACACTGAAATATCTCTGTCTTGAATTAGACACATATGTCAAATATGGTGCAGCGATTCATCTGTTTCATCAGTTGGCTTCTTATCCGTGTTGGCTTAATAGTTAAGAGTGAAAATTTAATTTCATCATTTCAGACAGATTACGAAACAACAGACCCCTGAGCATAAACATGTAAAAACACTCAAGATGCTTATATTCAAAGAGACGCTTTGGTGTTGTTTGTGTCTCTTTTTAGCCATTTTGCCTTTATATTTAGTTGTTCATATCTGTGGAAGTTTCAAATATAGTTTTAGTCAATTTTGGTGATTTCTTTTTGGTGATTTTTATGCCTCCATGCCAGTGATAGCCAGGGCCAGAGACATCATGTTCTCGGGTTGTCCATTCATCTGTACAGTCATCAAATTCTTGTGAATGCGATATCTAAGGAATACTTGGAGGGATTTCCTTCAAGTTTGGCACAGCTGTCAACTTGGTCAAAGGTCAAGATCACACTGACTTCACGTTCATCCAATTCTTACGTCTCCATTCTTGCAAATATGTGAAGAACATTGGAATTTCTTCAAATTTGGTACAACTGTCCAGTTGAAGTCAGTGATGAACTGTTAACATGCATAAACTTATTAGAATATGAGTATGTGTATAAACTACAACATCACTGTGTAGCAAAGGTGTACAAGCGCAATGTGGTAATTCTAGTTAGTGATCTGATGTCTTTTGATGTTGCCTCTTTGCAGTAGTTTTGAATCTCTTTTGAGTTACTTTGCACATCTTTTTAGTTAGTTTGTGTCTCCAGGCCCCTGGGTCTGTGTTCAGTAATCCATCCATATGATTTTACTTTAATAGCAGTTTTAAAACTTGCTCAGCAGTTAGTTTTAAATGAATATTCAGTCTCATCTGATTTAGTTTTCAACTCATGTCTGCTCTGACTTTTGTTTTCCCACTTTTTTGTTTTGATTGGTATTAAAGTATTGTCCATAATTCCTTCACAGATGTTTCATATTAAAATCCTCTCAGCAGCTCAAAGGACAATTCCTTTCTATCCTGGTAGGCTTTTAATTTGAAACATCTGAAGGAAGTTTTGAGCAAAATTGGAGGGATTGTAAATAATTAGTAACAGTATTTGTGTTAAAAGGGTTTCTCAACAGAGTGGCAAGTATGATGTGACATCACACTGAAGTCAACACTTGAGCTGTTCAAATGAAATGTCCAAATGCTGTTTTTAAATGAGCTGATATCACATTTTGAACATACTTCATATCAACAGCCCAGTGTTTAGTTTAGTTCATAAAAGCGATTTTTTCACTCAGGGTGACCTGGCTGTGTGGCTGTCTCTGCCCGGAGACAGATGAGTAGCTTTGTGTGTCCACAGTGAGTCAGGAGGACACACTGATCAGTGCGTACACTGGCTGTGCATTTGAGTGAGCTCCTGCCGTCTGCCAGGAGAGAAAATGTCTGGAATCCAGAGTTGCCTACCTGGAGCTACCACTTCACTTGCACACACAGGTTAAAAGTTCATGTGTGTTTGCTAGGGCTGCTGAGGGAGGAGGAGCAGGCCGGGCTCCAGATGTTGCCATTGCCTGGAGAAACCTGTGTCTTTTTTTCCCCGTCATTAAGTCCCAGTGTCTGAAAGCATGGAATGTGGTCTTACTCTACATTCTGGCTGACCCGTTTTCAAAACACATCATGGGGTTTTGTAATCTTAATGCGTTCAAGTTGCCAGCCACAAGTGGTTTCTCTTTATTTCCATATAGTATGAAAATTAGCTTGCACATTTAGCACATGGTTTTGATATCAGCTGAACTAGCTGACTTGTGTAGCTTGTGTGTGCTTTGTACTGTGCATGTGCACATCAACATTGGCTACGTCAGCCACTATATTAAAAGCTATTTTTTACTTATTGTTCTTGAGGTTGACCAGCCATCTTGTGTCCCTTCCGCCCCCCTCTAACGGCCGAAACAGGCAAGTTTCTTCAGGTGGATGCAACATCTGGGCAGGAAACTCCATGTTTCCTGCACAATTGTTGTAATTGCCCAAGCCTCTGGCTTGGATCCAGGTAACAGATCTGGTCTATGAGGGGGTTTTACGTCAGTTAGACACTTAAATTCTTTGCCAGAGTGTCAGATGGCACTGTTATCGCTGTGTCATTTTGAGTGTCCACTTAATCTTTCATTCTTCTTCATAATAACAGAGGCCTTCAGCAAGATTTCTTTCCTTCTACTCACTCACCGCAGTGAATGTGGAAACCAGGACAAGACAAAATCTGATTATGAAATATGCCATTTTAAACTGGTCTACCACGGTGGTACAGCTAGCGTAAATGGAAATGGAACAGTAAGTAAAAGACCCCACTTGCACGGTGGCAGCAAAACAGTGACCACTACCCTAAAAGCCACTGACAGGGGTCTGACTAGTGGTAGTAGTGTGGGACACACTAGAAAACTAGAGCAATTGATGCTCATTGACCATTGATTTGGTGTGTTGTGTTTCCATTTGTTTTTCCATTAGATTTCTACACCACAGGTGCTGCTACCTGAAAACATATTCACTTGTACCAATTTCATTTTAGTTTGT
The DNA here is from genome assembly GCA_032362345.1 of Sandelia bainsii. Classification (NCBI taxonomy): domain Eukaryota; kingdom Metazoa; phylum Chordata; class Actinopteri; order Anabantiformes; family Anabantidae; genus Sandelia; species Sandelia bainsii. The sequence goes on from JAUMHL010000005.1 coordinate 24,117,883, forward strand.
TTTCTGGCAACTGTTATAAGTTTCATTTTGACGTAGTTTGACTTTGACTGATTTTCTTTAGGTAAATAGTTTAATGTCAATTTATGAAAACATTTCAAAATTAGTAGTTTTTTGTGTTAGTTTTTTGCTTTAGTTTACTTTTATGATAATAAAGCCTGATCTGCAGATGGGGTTTGCTATTCAAAATGACTCATATACATAAATGTCAGAGTTTGTGCAGTTGGTAGTTCTTTCCAAGCAGATAAGCACTCCCTATAAATTCTTTTCTTACATGCCTCCATGTAAGTGAATGAAGTAGGAGAACGGGACATGAATTATTTGCTTCTTTAGAATATATATTCATCTGTCCTGAACTTGTTAAGAATTGATTGTTTATGCACATAAAGCATTTAACTGCAGTGGCTTGCTACTGCTGCTGTAACTCAAAGACAGTCTCATAGCATTGTTTTCGTCAGTGTTTGTGGGACTTTGGGTTTGGCTTACCAAACGTCTCATTTCTTTGCCATCTGGAGCTGTGGTTGAGCTGCTATTGAGATCTGTTTATAGAAAGCTCTGACTGTGCTGAAACATCAAACCAGCAGAACATGACAAAGCCAATGACCACTTTGCTGCAGTGTGGAATCAGACATAAGCTGGCCCGAGCTATTCCCTTCTAGGTTCTGAAACTTGGAGTTCTGACTTATTAAAGGCAGATGCTGATACTGGGATATTTGGAGATAACCCAGACGCAGAAAAAAAGCTATACCTATTTTTTTAAACAATATTAGAGACAAGGCTTTATTTTTTTTATGTCATATTCACTTCAGCACTGTTCATAGTTCCCCTTGTCAGGCAGATATTTTAGTTTTCATGTAATATTCCTAGTCATTTCCACTTTGATTTGTTTATTGCTGCTAGGCTAGTATGAGGGGAACTCAATGTTTCCTGCACAGATGTTTGTAATAGCCAATTGGAGATAATTCCTCACTTGGTAAGCCTTTATTCTGAAAAGGTTGCTGTAAGTGAGTTTCTTTGATATCAGCTCAAAAACAAGACAAGAAAGTACTGCGATGTGATTAGTGAATGAAAACTATTGGTGTTAACAAGCAGATTTTATTCTAGAACATCCTGTATTTTTGTGATATTCAGTGTTTCCTGCAGAAATGGATTTGTACCAAGCAAGTGGACTTTGACTTCGGCTTCTTGAGGATGTTTTGCTTTTCATCTAAAAGTCTTCAGTTCTAACTAAAGGCCAACTCATACTTTCCATGTATGAGTCCATGAGTCCACAGCGGTACCCATGATGTAAATTTCGTCACCACCCCAGTCTGAGTGTGAGAGACGGGACAGACTCGGGACATGTGTATGCAGGGCAAAGATTTGTGTCTGCAAAGATTGTCTGTGCCCTTATTTCTGATCATGCTGGGACAGTGCAAATGGACTGGAACTGAACAATAGTAGTGTAAAACTTCAGTGAGATGAGAAACGAAGTGTCTAGTGTGGTAGCATGTCTCTGTATGTGTTTATTCTAGCAGTACCTACAGCTGTTGAGTACTTCCAGGACTTCATCTTGGCAGAGTAGACTGAGTATCACTCCAAAAAAACAAGTCCACATAGCGACACAAACACAGGCTGAAAAAGGGAGTTACTGCCTGGGTTAATACAGAAAGTTTTACATCAGTGTATTGGAGGATGTGAGTAGATGCGTACAAAAAAGAATTTGTTAGTTTTGAACATACTGCTTAATGAATCATGAAGTATATGCTTTTTTTTGCCGTAACAGTAACAAATCCTGATATTTTAACTACTACCAGATTTGTTACATATTTTTATGCGTTTTTTCCACAATCAGGCTTCTGAATGAATCATGTCATGACAAAGATATTTGAGATCTGAAAAACAAAGCAATCAGCTAAGCAATGATCATATGCATAATGTGTATTTCAGTTAAAAGCGCAAGGAACCATTTGAAATTATCCCTCAGAGGAAGATGGGTAGGAAACTACTCTATTACAGACGACTTTCAGGTTACATCAAAGGTCATCGAAAAGCAAGCTCGGAGTTATGGTTGAGATGTTACACCCAAGATAGAGCCATCACAAGCCTTTGTCTTTGTTCTCTCCAGGAAAACAAAGGCTCACTTCAGAGCTGATCGAGTGTAGAGACTTTGTCTATCTAAAACTAAGTCTAAAACCCTGAACTCCCATATCAAGGTGTCATCAGACAATGTTCTGACATAGGGTAGGTACAGTACTGTACATTGCAGGCAGAAATGATTGATGATGTTGTTTATATTGGAGGAATAATCAGGATCTGCACATGGTAAAAAAAGTAAAGCTAGATTATCAGCCCTAGTTTTGTTACAGATAATGATTTATTCTATTTTTGTGTTTCTCACATTAAATTCTTTCAGATCTTCAGATATATAACAAAAAAGGCAACCTGAGGAAACATGATAATTTAAAGCAGTTTTACATGTTACATTTTTTAAAGTAAAAAGAGGATTTAATACCTAAATCACCAATGAGTAAAAGTAAGTGTGCCCTGAACAGGTCCAGACTTTCAAGGACCACTTCAAAACTTTAATTTTATTGTTTCTGAGCTATTCAGAGGTCGATTTACTCTTATGCTGATCAATCTCAATTGTGGCAAGTCGCCCTGACCCCGAAGCAACAAAATGTCCCCACAACATTACACTGCCACCTCCATGTTTGACTGTAGATATGATGTTCTTTTTGTGGAATTCTGTGTTTGCAAGGGACCCTCGTCTTCCAAACAGTTCAACTTCTGACTCATCATTCAATAGAACATTCTCCCAAAAGGTTTGAGAGTTATAATTCTGTTGAACTGGTATATTCTTCTTGGTTAGCAATGGTTTTCAACTTGCCACTCTCACACAGATGCCATTTCTACCCAGTGTCTATCAGACAGTGGAGTCATAACGACTGACCTTTATTGAGGTGAGAGACACCTGCAGTTCCTTAGGTGTTTTCCTCTGATCTTTTTTGACTTAATATAAGGTAAAATTCACAATTGTTCAAAGTCTCCTCTTTTTGTAGATAGTGTCTCTCTGTGAATCTGTGGACTAGAGAGCCCAATGAACAATACTCATATCTAATCCCTGTGTACAGGAGAAAAGGAAAATTTCAATTTCTAATGCAATCTGGCAAGGTGCTGCTGGAGGTGGGTCCAAAAAGGCTGAAATTTCAGCTTTGAAATAACCAGGACAGATGAACTGAGAGGTCTGATACTGTTAATTTATACTGCATAAGCATGTCAGCGAAGTACTGTGAAGGAAAGTTGTGTAGATTTATTCTGTTCTATTCTATTCTATTTATTACCTATAGGCATTTGATAAATATGCATGATACATGCACATAGTCTAAGAATTGAAATTTTGCTGTATGTGTAGCATGGTAATCAAATTAAATAGCATTGAATGATAACAGCTATACCTTATGTAACCAATTCGCATGTGGCCTCTGTTGAACTAGAGAGTTTAGAGCAGTTTCCAACAACAGGAAATACATCTCTTTGAGAGATTGATGCATCATCAACAGTGGTGTCTATCCATAGTCAGAGGTGTGTTTGAATGAGAACCCCAGGTTTTCCTCCAGATTGCCCAGACATCTGTCTCTATCTTCTCTTTAGCTGCTTTGTTGTAAATATTATGGTGTTTTTTGGGGGGACCCTTCATGGGTGGTATGCAAATGCCACTTCCACCATATGTATCTTAAGGTGTTAGAGTCACAGTTTCTGAAATTCTGTGACTGGATGTCTTTAACATCAGAATCTGATGTCAGGAGGTCTCATAGCCAGACCAGACCCATCAGTAGTAGGGATTGCATAGCACTCACCATGAACACTGACATCCCAAAACTGGTTTAACAGTCCATCTGCCTACAAAGATTACGTCAAATAATACAAAGATTCTCCCCATCCCATTCTGTTCCTCTTTCCCATCCACCTAAAGTCACTCCCATCCTTAAAAGACCCAGATTAAGCCCTGATATCTATAGTTCCTGAATAAATTAATTTAATGTTTGTAGACATGCACTGATTTCATCATACAGTGGAAACCAGGGCATGCGGTTTGTATGTTTTTTACATCTCAAACACTAAAATTAAAAAGAAACCCTACTCAGTCTATACACCAGAGTCAGAAGAACAGAACAGTTGTATTACTGGATGATATCGTATGATGATGATAACATTGGAAGAGTTATGTACAGTCTGAAAAAAGTTATAGAACATGGCAACCATCGCTAACACAGCACAATGTACTAAAAGGCTTGTTGAATTTAAGGTAAATGGTATGATGGCATGATACAACTCTCAGTAGCAAAGAGGGATTTTTGAGCTCTCTATAATGAGTTCAACACATGAGTTTAAATGTACAAACATTACATTAGAGATGACTGTCAGAATCTAAGGATATACAGTAGCAGTGCAAAATACAGGACAAAGACTCTCAGCAGGGAGGCAGATTTACAGGCTCGGGCAGCACTGACACAGGTTTTGTTCATGTTACAGGCCTCAATGCTAATTTCGATTTTTTTGTTTTATCAGATGCAGTCTTTGCATGGATGGCTCATGTTTACTAGTGACATGCATCCAGCTCCAGTGTGAACACTATTGTTTGTGTAAAATTTCAAACTGTGAGCTCAACTGTTTCCCCAAAAACTGCTTGGTTTCTTTCTGGTTTGGCTTGAACAGAAGGTTTTCCATGTCCAGCAAATCAGAAATTTCCTCACCTTTTTTCTGACAGCATCTGCAGATCTGACTTCAAAAACGGGTTTAATTTGTTCACATAAGACATAAGCCATTTTCACCTATGAGTCCTGATAATGTCAGGAGAATTGGGTTTTGTTGTCACAGCAAGAGATTTGTCCAAGCCAGACATGTTGTCACATAGATAGAAACTCTGCTCAATTTCAGCGAGGGATGGGACACGCGGGAGGCATGACATGTCACAGTGGAGATAATTTTCGACATTGCATGGGCTTTGTACTAGTGGACTCAGAAGATAAACTCTGGGTAACCTCCTGACCATCTGACTCTGACATTTGCGCTCTCACATGCAGCTCACCCAGGTAATGTCTGGATATGTTCATGGTTCCAGTGCATGTGTGAATGTAGGGCAGATACAGCATGGACAAGGTGTCTTTGGATATCACAGCCTACTTGGAGCTAAGTGATAGCAGCTGACATGAGGAAGCTGATTGTAGAGGAGATCCATGGGCAAGAATAGGCTGCTGCATGTGCAAGAACAGTCTGTGAGTTGCAGCAGGGTCAGTGGATGATATAAGAAAATGTACAAGTGTGGAAGTTAGCTGGAGGGAAGTAACTTATGATGCACTTCTTTCTCCCCAGAATCTGGATTGGTAGGCAAAATCCTGACATATTCAGGTATAGGTATAGCTTTGCTGTCTGTCTCAAGGGCAATAGACATAGAGATGTTATCCAGTGTTTAGCAGCAGCCTTTGTAGAGCGCTTTCACACCTACAGGCTGTAGTCTGTTTGAACTGAACTTGAATTAATTTTCCCTCTTGGTGCAGCTCATTTTGTCTGGTGTGAACAAAGTAATTGCACTCGGGTGCACCTCACCAAGACCCCCAAAAAAAGGTGGTGTCGATGAGGATCATTTAGCGAACTGTGGTGCAGTCCTTCTGGTGAGAAAGCATACCGAATACCGTTTGAAGTGATGTGTTCTGCTATGCTTGGATTTTTCTATGTGTGAAACGAACCGAACCAAGGGGAAAATGCTACAAGTTTACAAATTCATCAAGTGATTCAGACCAGAGCCAACGTACTAAGGTGTGAAAACCTCCTGAGAGTAAGCACTCAGTCCACTTTGCTCCAACCAGTCCTCCTTTTCCCTGCTCCGCTGTGCTCTTCTACAGTCTTATGACTTCATGTAATCGACATCAACACCACCGACAATAAGATACGTTTTGAAACATATTTCTAATAAAAAAATTTTATGAAAGTTACATATTGTATCTTTACAATCTTTGGATTTTGTGGGAGCAATTAATTATAAATTATTTGCATAGAAATACAAAAACTTTGTCACTGAAGTAATCTAGGGATTTTTATACAATCACCCAGCATGAACACACTGTCTGGTGAATGAGCACGTCCACACTGTTTGATGAAGGTGCCACATTTCCTAAAGTGTGGTTCAAATACTCTATTTGTTTTAGGTGCAAACATCAGTAAAAATAATGAGTTCTATAAAATGAATTGACACAGATGCAACATCTTATAAATCAATTGATAAAACCGTAGCTAATATTTGTTATTACGACTAAAGATTGAACGGAATTATTTGATCTACAATCTTTCATTAAATCTATGCAGGAGGGTGAACGGAACAAAAAATCAAAAGAATCCATGAAGAATTGTGTGTATTTGAGGCAGAGTTTTCTAAATGTGGTGATCAGGAGAGTATTTGTTGGCGAGACACTGTGAATCAAGACTGTCTGTCTTAAAATGGAAAATTCATTCCCTCATCCCCAGTTTGATATATTGTTTCACCCAGAGGCAGATTTAGTTCCTGGAAAAGGGTGTTCTCTCCTACTGACACTCCTCTGCTCTGGACCAGGTCTCTAGAGTGGGGTTACCATTCATCTACAGCTACAGTCTGTTTTCATTTCAAAATACTTTGTGGTCCAGTTCAAGCAAGATTTATTTAGTGTTGTTTATTTTGCAATACCTAGATACCTAATAAAGACAAATGTGTGTGTGTGTTGCACCCCCTGCAGGTGTCTGAGAAGGGGGCTATGCAGCAGACATCACTACCTGTGGATACTGCTCATCCTGCTTGTGGTCTGTATCGCCATTCAGACCTTTGTCGCACATCAAGCTAGGTAAAGTCACACTCACCGTAAAATTCATACAGCATAGTACGTTTCTAAATACTGCATCATACTGACTGTGTTTAGGACTTCTTCTAGTGACAAGCTGACAGGACTGCCACATCTGAGATTCACTGTCAACAAACAGCACCTGTTTCCTACTCTGCAAAACATCTGGGCAGGCCTTCATTCTGAGTCCTCACTAGTAGTAAACCAGGACGCATGGTTACTACACACAGAAACAACAGCAGATCTTCATTTGGAGAATGGGGGAAATGGAAAGTCATCAGATAATATTCTGTGGAGACACTTTGCTACAGGCTCTCAGGCAACAAAAGCTTCACCTGGAAAACTGCTTCAACCAAAACACGGAAGTAAACCAGCCGCTAGATTTCTGGGTTCTTCAGTCCTCCATGGTACTAGGAAGGGTTTAACTGTAGACACAGTCAAAAGGCTCATCAACACTCCCACTCCAAGTTTTTTAAAGGCTCACATCAACAGTGCACATACCAAATCAACCTGCAACCCAAAGTCTCATATTGTTTTCCTCAAGACACACAAAACGGCCAGCAGCACCATCCTCAACATCCTGTATCGCTACGGTGAAAGCAGGAACCTGACCTTTGCTCTCCCTTTGAACAAGCACAGCCAGTTGTTTTACCCATTTCCCTTTGCATCACATTTTGTCGAAGGTGTCATCAGCAGAAATGTGAAGGAGTTCCACATCATGTGCAACCACATGAGGTTTAGAAAACCTGAGGTGAGCTTCATTACAATATTATTCATATGGTGTTAAATGGTTGAATTTACAGGCCAGTTTACATGTGGACTCCATATGTAGTATGTAAGATACAATTTTTTTTGTAGTAAGATACAAAAGAGAGAATGCAAAAAAAAATCCAGGAGAAACATGGACTCATTTTGCCCTTGAACCTATGCCAATATGTCAATGCGGGCCCCAGATGGTTAATGAGAGGCTGACATTTGGACCCCATCTGGGCAACCCGAGTAAGATCCAGAAATGTGGTCCAAGATAGACTTGTACATGTGAGTTGATAATGGGGAGGTAGGTGGGTGTACCCTGAGCCCAGGTGATCATTCACAGGGCCAAGGTGGGACTTTTGTGTAGTACTTTCTATGAGTGGTAAACTGCATGTAATTGTAAATGGCATGGTGTTAGTTCAGCTACATTCACTTTTGCCTATAGATTCAGTTATCTAAGTGATCTTTTATGTTATTACAATGTTTTGGCTAAAAAAGTTATTTAACTAACATTTAAATGACTGTCAAAGGCTACTGGCAGCCACCGCACACTTGAGCTTTGTGTACTGCATGTGCATATGTTTTCTCCTGAATCTCAGTCTAACAAAGAATCACTATGGTCAGACTTAAGCAAATACAGTACATGACACTGGATAGCTCCATCACACAAACCTAAGCTGAGTTTACAACACTGCACCTATGATACATGAAACAATGTTTGGGCCAAGGATGGAATTATTGGAACGCATAATGTTTATCAGTATCAATTAAATTTGATGACATTGGTCACATCTTTACGTGCCCCTTTTAATTACCTTAGAGTCTTAAATGCTCTATGTGTTGGCTCTACAGATTATCAACAGACAATTTATCAGGTCCTATAGATTTTATTTCTCCTAAAGAAATTTTTATTTTTTTAATGAATTCAGTGACAGTGAAGTACACCTTTTAGACTTTTTTAATATGCAAATTTTGACAAAAAACATGAAAATGTACTATCTTGTTTTTTGAATATTATACATCTATATAAAATTTTATATGCATGTTGTTTTCCAGGTGGCAAAAGTGATGCCTAAGGATAGCTTCTACTTTTCCATTATGAGGCATCCTGTGGCCATGATGGAGTCCATCTTTATTTACTACAAGAGCATTCCAGCTTTTCACAAGGCTCATAGCCTGGATGACTTCCTGGACAACAGTTGGAGAAACTACAACGCATCTGTTGGTGGAAACCATTACGCTCACAACATCCTGGCCTTTGACTTTGGCTTTGACAACAACATTGCAGCTGATGCTGAAGACTTAGAGGAGAGAGCCAGCATGGCTATTGCAGCCATTGAACGGGACTTCCACCTTATTCTTATTTCTGAATACTTTGATGAGTCCATGATCTTGCTCAAACATGCCCTCTGCTGGTCCCTGGAAGATGTAGTTTCCTTTAAGCTCAACAGTCGCAGTGAACAAACTCGTCGTTCACTTTTACCAAACACTGCAGAGAAAATCAAGAAGTGGAATGCTTTAGATTGGAGGATTTACTTGCACTTTAACACCACCTTTTGGCACAAAGTGAATAGTCTGGTTGGACACGAGCAAATGAAGAGGGAGGTGCATCAGTTGAGAGAGCTTCAAGGCAAGTTGGCAAACACCTGCCTGAAAGATGGTAGTGCAGTCGACCCATCTCAGATCAAAGACACTGGGCTGAAGCCGTTCCAGTATGGAGCTGCTGTCATTCAGGGTTATAACCTAAACCCACACATAGACAGACAAACCAAAGCAAAATGTCAGAGACTTATAACTCCAGAACTGCAGTACACTGACCGACTGTACACCCAGCAGTTCCCTGAGCTGGCTGCTAAGGTTAGACAAGCATCAAAGCTGGCTGCACCACAGCGTCAACACTTAGACAGAAATGGTATGATGGCAATGGCCTCGGCCAGAGAAGCCCATCATAGACAGTTTAGAAGACGTACTTTCTCAAATCTCAACAACCAGAAGGCCACAAGTTCCCCTGTTAACACACACAGAAGCTACCAACAAAGTATGCCATAAATGGTAACTGTGACTAACTGGGGACAATGTTATATGTTCATACTGCAAGGTATGAAGGCAGCTGTTGTGTCTAATGCTCAAATTCTATAAGTTATAATAGGGAACCTACAGTGTGAAGCAGCTGATGATCTCCGAGAAGTAGTACTGACCATTATAAAACAATGTACTGCGCTGCTGCTGTCAAAGCCATACCAGCAGTGAAGCTATAAATATGAAAGTGGCGCTAGGAAAACTGCGACAGTGTCCAAAGTGGGAAAAGGTTCGAGTGGAAAATTTGGCCTGATGGCGTGCACTATCATCAAGAGCATGATTCTCTTTTGTTTATGAATATTTGCAGCAAGGTTCAGCTTTTTCTGATGCTGTCGTCAGGTCAACCTTGTATGTTAGTGCCTTCCAAATGAGGTACGGTCATTTCAAAACTTACTTCTCATCTGCTGCCTCCATGGTTTAGATGTGGTTAAGCTTAAACCTACGGTTAACAGTAGGAAACAAGAATGATGACAGTCCCCAAAGTTTGCTACTGGTAGGAAATGAGATGTGAGCAGTAAGACTTTGTACATCCTCCAGCACTGTAACAGTGGCACTTTACCATTGCTTCTCAGTGAGAACAGTCATTATTCGCTTGACCACTAGAGGTTACTCAACAAAAAGACATAAAGAGCTCTTACTTACCGTTAAGTGTTTCACCTGTGCTGTTGTGCTTCTGGACTTGTCATGGGCTAGAGTGTTTGTCTTGTTTGGTGAAAGCATTGTCCTTAAATAGCAGGTTTATTAGGCACAAAAGGGTAGTGCAACTTCAGAGCTATACAGAAGTATTCACCCCTTTTGGAGGTTTTCAACTTTTATTTTTTACAGTATTGAATCATGGTGGATTTAAAGTAGCTCAGTGAGATTGCAGAATGCAACTTTATGAGAACCTCATCACACCCCACACCCCTGTTTCCAAGTGTGAAGGAGCCTACAGTGTCTGTGAGGTGTCATGTCATCTTCCTCGACTGCATCAACTAATAATATGTCCAGTGATGAGGTTACTTTAGATAGCTATATATTTAGAAACTGGATTTAATTAGCTTATTTAGTAAGTAAGACTATACGCTTTAGCTGCAGTGTAAGATAGCAAATATTATTGTTTCTGTCACTATATTCAAGCAAAATCTGATTCCCGTCCTAGAGTGTTTGGTGTGTCTGTTCTAGGTTACTGTAGAAATATTCTAGCTTCTGTGAAAAGGGACTCACTCTCTAAGTAGATATAAAAGCTAAATATAATGCAGCAGCTGGTATTTTGAGGTGATTACATACTAATGGCAAGATCTTTATGAATATTATATTGAATTTCTGTTAACAGATCATGTAGATCCTACAAACTGCGTCTTTAATTTGGCTTTGTTGACATGATATCAATCACTCCTTTAACTCTATAAGTCCTTTATTCAGTAGATTCACTTTTGGCAGCAGTTACAGCATTGAGCCTGTGTGGATAGATCTCACACAGTTTCTCACATCTGGACACTTTAATATTTTCCTCATTCTTTTTTGCAAACTGCTCAGGCTCTGTCAGGTTACATGGGGGTCATGAGTGAACAGCTACAAACTCTCAGTTGGATTAAGGCTGTTTTGAAACCATCTGTGTGGAGCTTCGTACTGTAGGCTTGGACTCAGTTTAATTGCTGGGAAACAAATGTTCTCCTAAGTTGCAGTTCTGTATACTGAAGTCACTTAAAACACACTCTCTAACCTCCATTTAACCAACTGTATGACTTCTAAAATCAGTTAACTACACTAGTGTTGATTTAGGCGAGGGGTCTGTTTTTATATTTTTTATTAAAATATAAATGACTTTGTAGAGATATGTATTTTACTCTGACGTGATAGACTATTTTTTCTATTTGTCAGTGTCAAAAAGCGTAATTAATTCAACCATTATTGAGTGTTGTAAAAAAAAAAAGAACTAAAAGGTGTATACTTCCAAGGGGGGTGAATACTTCCTACAGGCTCTGTACCATTCACAATCCACCAATTAATACTTTATTTATCATATTCCGTATATTTAAGGTAAGTGTCAGGGTTTTCCCATTGACATAAAATGTTGTCTACATATGAGTTCATGGCTTTGTGTTGACTACACAAACAAGATACATTTTGTTCATTAGTGAGCATTAGAGGAGCTCCTAGGTGTATTTTGGAGTTAGGCTAATTGTCCATACTTCCAGTCTTTATGCTGAGCTAGGTTAACAACAGCCTGACTCCAGCTCTGCACTTAACACAGAGATGACGGACATCCTTCTTCACACTAAACTCTCAGTAAAAAGTAAATGAGTGTATTAATGAAACTATTTTAAAGAGTAGAGAGTTTTTGAACATAAAAGGCTGAAAAACGCTCTGTTTAATGACTTTTATTGTTATTTGCATCACTTTGTCTATGAATTCAGATTCGTCAGTACTGACTTGAGATTGATATTTATTTCTGATTAGAATCATAACTTTCTGTTTCCACTCAGCCAATCTGATGATTCTTCTCTGCAGTGCCCCCAGTGAAGCTGTAATCACCACCACAGTGTCTGATGCTTTTAAAGAGGTTTTACTGAAGGAGTCACTTAAACCTGAGGTGACTTTTGTTGTTGATTTTTCATAAGGTTAGTGATGAGAATCCAGTTACCACAGAATCACACAGCGGGAGAAAATTGAGTTACATAACTGTGTTTTCATTCTTGCATTGTTAAATTATAAGTGAATTTAATTTGTGTTTTTATAGTTGTGCTTCACTTACAAAATGAAACTAAAGTTTTCTGATGTTCTGTAAAGGACATGACGTGATTTACAATGATCTTGACTTCTGGACACAACACAATAAAATAAACAGTGTCAGAAAGGATATAACTTTTATTTCATTGTGTCACTTCAGAAAGTATATCCATATTTGCCCATCAGTCTACAGCCTGTACATTGTTACATGTAAGCTGTTAGAGACCAGAGATTATACTGTATAGAGAGATTTAATCAAACCTGTTGCACTGTTTCCCAGTTGTTAAAGTGTTAAGTTAAAGCAGTAAGGGACTCTGATACCATGTTGGTTCATTGTTTTTGTAAGTGCGACATCAGTATGCTTAATGAACATGGATTGGTTTGACATTTGTTCTCACAAAGAGCACCTGAATGCACCATTGGTGGGGTCTCTGTGAGACCAGGTGATGTACAGATGAATCCCATGTAAGTATAGTGGTGCAGAATCAGGTTCAGATTACCGCCCTTCAGTCCTCTCAAGAACAGATTTGGGTCCTTCTAAGAGGGCAGAGCCTGATGTTGGAAAGTGCACCATACACTGTATAGGACTGACTCATTATGAGGGGTGTGCTATATATTGGTAGTTTACATCTAATTGCACTTGAAAATCAGCAAAAATGACTTTGTATCATGGTGGCAGCAGTGCTCTGTTGCAGGATACAGATTCTTTTACAAAAATACTGAATCTCTCTGTCGAGAAATCATTTAAAATTCCCCTGTTTCTTTAACAGAAAAGAGGAAGAATGGATGTGAGAATGAGACAGTAGTAGTAGGATTCTACCGCTAGATGGAGCTCTGCTCCTGACACAAGTCAGCTGGATGAAACATGGTTTGAGTCTGTCCCCATGTGGTTAGTAACTGTTATTACATTGAACAATTCAGTTCTAGTCACCAAATCACAACAAAAGTCATCTTATTTACTTTACATGGTAAGATTAAGACCTTACAGAATTGTGTATAGATTTTTAAAATAGAACCTAACAAACCCACCGTAAGCAGCACAAGGTCAAAATTGAGAGGAATAACTCCCTTTAACAGAACATACTTCCACCAGAACCAGGCTGAGGGTGGACGGCCATCCGCCTCGACCTGCTGGGGTGAGTGGAAAGTGGAGAGAGAAAAGAACAACAAGCAACAAAGGACAAGGGGATACAGTGACAGCATAGATTCATCACATGAATACTGTTACTAGTGTGTGTGTGTGTGTGCGTGTGCGTGCGTGTGCGTGAGTGTGTGCGAGAGAGAGAGAGAGAGAGAGTGAATGTTTTTATCTTCTCAATGATAAAAGACACACTGACTCACAAACGTGTCTGATTGTGACTGTATGTTTCACCAACCTGATGTAAAAAGCATTCAGGGTCTGAAATGCCTCATAGCTGATGCAAAAATTTAAAAGGAACCTGACTTTCCTTTTTTACATTTTCCCCTCTTCTGCTATGCAGTGATTATTCTGCCAGCAAGGTAATCTGTCATGACCTGCTGCCCACTACTGGCTGTGCATGGTGTAATATTATCTGACCAGCCTCGCTGACGTTTGGTCAAAGTTGAACACCAGAATATCAGAACGCTCACAGTCTTTCAGGAGATCTGGCAAAAGGTAAGTCAGGGCAGAAGGCAGGTCCAAACCCAGAGCAGGGCACAGGATTCAAGGCAGGAATGGCAGGAGAGTTGATGTGTAGTTGTTGAACAATCTGGCAGTTAGTGAGTTTGTGAGGTACTGCTTATAAAGGGAGGTAAGAACAGGTGAAAACAATCAGTGAATAATGACCAGTGAAGCTAGGGTGGAGTGTAACAGGAAGTGGACTGTCAAAATAAGGCAGAAAAACCGGAAGTAAAGTTAGAATCCTGACAATTTTTACATTGTGGAGAATTTCTGTGATTATTTTGTGCCGTAGTATGTGATGAAAAAAAAGACTGTTGAATTCTATGTAAATCAAACAGTAAGAGCTTTAAAAACAAATCAACTGATATAACTGTATTTATATGGAAATGACATAATAAGTTATTGTCTATTGTAAAACCTCTAAATTTGCTAATTTCATATCATTTGAAAAACACACCTCTGAGAAAAGACTGATTACACACACAAAAGTTAATTCTAATATTTAGAAATGGTATATATATATATATATATATATAGACAACTATGGCCCAATATCTCTTCTTCATCATCATCATCTCAGTTTTCAAAAATAATTGAGAACTAATAATGTGATAAACAACTGGATAATTATTAATGAGTGAACATCATTATGAATAACGAACAGAACAGAACCACTACATATGAAATAATGAAAATGATCAGTGTTCAATTGTTATTTAAATAGACTTACAGAAGGTTTTTGACACAGTATGTACTTTGCTTAAAATGGCTGTAATTCCTAAATGGTAAATGCCATATATTTGTGAAACCTCTCAAAATAAAGCTGAAAGTCTACATTTCAATCATATCATGAATGGTTTATTTCAGATCCATTGTGGTAGTGTATAAAGGCAAAATCATGAAAACTCTGTCACTGTTCATATACTTCCTGGCCTAACTGTAGTTACCAGTATAGTTTTGCACCATTCACTACCGTTCACTGAACCAGTAATAGCATCCCATGCACACGTTTTTGTGTATGTGTCATGTTATATACACTACTGACACTACTAAGTATGAAGCTTGTTTGCTCTTCACTTCCTGCAGCGGTGCCTCTCCTTCACAGTTACTGAAGTACTCCGCTTGGAGTCTGGTCATCCACTGTCTTCAACTCTCCTTTTAAATTCACGTATGTGCATTAATAAATATTAGACAAAATTTTTGTAACATGAGCTTAAAACAGGATCAGTGGGAGACAAGAAGACAGTAGGAGCTACATTTCAGAATTATAATAAATTGATCAAAAACTGATAGAGGTGTTAGCTCCTATTATCGCCTGGGAGCAGATGCTCCTTCTTTGTAGCCCTTCTGCAGTCTGACGTGTTCACTGCTGACCTTTTCCAGCATAACCTTTACGCTCTCTGCCTGAATGTTCAGCATGTCATTGAGTAATACAAGATGAAGGTGCAGGTACTGCCATCTTATCCTGCTACTGGTGTGGGCAGCACTTGGTCCAAGTTTGAATAATAGTAATTACTACTTAACTAATTGAAATCCCTTCAAAACAGCCGTATGCCTTAATAAACTTAACCTTTTTTTTTCTTTTTTTTCAACGACCAACAATTTCTTTTTCCAACAACACAAAAATCAAAAAGTAACTACACAAATACTGTAGTATACAATTAATACATAACAATCATTACTCTGACTGATGTGTCCTGCACCCTTACAATTTATCATATTATGTCTTTTTCCCATCATATGTCTGGTAATTGTAGTTTAAGCCTCAGGCCAATGTTTCATCATAATTTAGGAGATCTTTTATTGCAGATCCCTCAAACTCACAGCTCTCACAATGCCTCTGTCATCATTTATCAGTACACCAGTGCTTTCTTTCTTCTTCAGTATATTCCAAATTTTTGTATAGGCTATGCCCAATATTTGTGCAATGCCTCTGAATATTTTAGCCTTTTCTTCAGATTCACAAGGGCTTGATTTTGTCCCTAACACGACACACATGGGTGACAAGAAACACCTTTCAGTCACATGTTCATGATGTTCAAGATACATACAACTGATGCACTGGGACGCATCATCAGTGATGTATTTGGGTGGTCTGATGCAAAAGCCATGCTTCTAGATGTAAATACATGTAAATACCATAAACTAAATAAAAGCTGAACTTCCATATATATTCATCTATTGATTATAAACCTAAATGTCCTCAGTGGAAACACAAATGAAATTCCATTCCAGTACTTGTGAAAGGAAACTGTAGGAGACTTTTCAGGTTCCAGTTTGATCCAATCTGAAATACTATAATATGGAATGGGAAAATGGAATAAATAGATTATTAATAAACTGTGACAGACAATGAGGTCTTATACTTGAAAACATGAACTGCTTCTTGTTTGATATTTTTCAATTCTGTGTTTCTACCCTTGTTGATGTAAGCCCATTTCAAAGGGCATCTTAGGCTCAAAGCAATACAGTAATTATAGCAATATGGTCTGCCTCCTTTTCTATGTCTAAATGCCATGTTTTTCTTTCCAAATGAATTCATGTATTAAAAGAAACCTTTGTCAAATGGGATGGGAATATATGCTATTAAAATATATCTGTTTAATTATTTTAAAATCATTTATTTTTTTCTGCATTTGTAATTATTTGTGTTTTAAAATTAAATTAAACTGTATCATATCACATGCTTGGTCTTAGGCATGTTTGATAAGTGATGAGTGACATTTAAGTAACATTCTTGTACATCAGCATTTATTCACTGTTTCCACTGAAAAACATACACTGACTTTTCCAGCTTGAACCAGGAACTGCAGCTAAGCTAATGACACAGTCACAGCCATTAGTTTCACTCTGTGTTTGTGTTGAGTTTGTGTGGTTTCCTCCTGTGCACACCTGCTACTCATCCCCTCATCAGCTGCTCCTCATCACTCATTACTCTCTGAACCCTGCAGAGTCTAAACTGATCACACACAAACATCCTGCAGTGACCTTAGTGAAACTCATATTGTGTTTGGGGCCGTTTACATGCACACTAAAAATCAGATCATTATCCGCACACTATGCGGCCAATCACAAAGATAGACTAAGATCAATCCCATTATGTAAAATAAGGAAGGGGGGCAGACGCTCGCGGAGTTCCCATAACTACCTCATGTTTCTCTGACCTTAATCCATTTGAGAACTTATTGGGCATTATAAATCAGTGCATCTAACACCACCTAGTACCACCACACACTGTCCAGGAGCTCACTGATGCCCTGATGCAGGTCTGGGAGGACACCATCTGCCGACTCATAAAAAGCATGCCCAGATGTTGTCAGGAGTGCACATAGGCATGCAGAAGCCATGAATTGGGTTTCCATTGACCATTGCTGTGTTTTGTTTTTCTGAAGAAATTACACATTAGTAAAGATTATCAACTTGAAGAATTTGTTCATCAAAAGCCGATGTGCGATTCAAGTGTGTCTTTAATTTTTTGAGCCTTGCATTGTGAAAAACGAAATTACAAAGATCCTTTACACTCAATATTTCATCCTCTGGATAATTTGATGGCTGGAGAGTATAGTAGAGTCCACTCTGTATTTTTGGCAGATATCCACTATGCTTAATTTTGAAAGGTTTGCAGTTGCATCTCCTGTCTGGTCCACTTGCCTTGGCTCAGTGTGAACTGCAGCAGACAGATACAGGCATTCAGCTGTAATCTGTATTTACTCTGTCCCTCCTTTTCCAACACGGACAGATTAACACTCGCGTTGCCCTGCCAAACACATTTGAACAGTGACAACCGTGGCTGTGCTTCGCTGCACCTCACTGCACTCTTCAGTCATTCGGCCACCATTCTGTCTGTCTATTCTCTGTTCAGTGTTTTCTTCATCCAGCGCGGCTAGTCCAGATGTGACAGTTATCACAGGCGTCACATTCTGGCTTTAGGACTGGGAGAAAAGAAAGATAAACAAGATGATTAATACAATGAATAAAGCTTTCACACCACTGTAGTGCATTTCTCTGACAGCTATAATTAAAGGCAGAATTTCACACTTTCACACTGCTGAAACTAAGGCTGTGTCTTTGTCTAAAACTGTATTTTCATGTCATGTAGTCTTTAATATCCTAAAATCAGAAAGTAGTCCTACAGATGTTTTGACAATTATTTTCAACAGCTACCTGATTTAAGAAGATTTCTGAAGACCACAGAAGAAGAGTTGTTGATGCTCACCACGCTGGAAAGGGTTACAGAAGAATTTCTAAAGTCAGTCAGTCGACTGTCACGCAGATCATGTACAAACGAAGAACACTCAACTCAATTGTTATCCTCTCCAGGAGTGGTCGACCAACAAATATCACAAGAGTAAGGCGCGTAATAGTCTGGGAAGTCACAAGCAACCCCAGGGTAATGTCTAGAGAACTGAAGGACTCTCTTTCAGTGGTTAATATCAATGTTCATCAGTCGACCATCAGGAGAACACTGAACAGTAATGGTGGTCACAAATAACCATTTTAGCCAATCGTCCACTGATGTGGCTAATTATAGTCAAACATAATACTACTTTCTTTCTTTCAACCATTTGTGGGAAATTGAGTGTGTGTGTGTGTTTGTGTGTGGAGTAGGGGTAGAAACAGTTGTATATGTTCATATAGCAGCGACAATCAGTTGTTGATGATGCCAAATTAGCTTACAGTATGCAATTTTCATGACACTGGAGAAAATTACACAGTTAATTAAAGCATTTTATGTTCTTCTTGACGCTTATACGCAACATGGAGTCAAATGTTACACACTTTAGGAATCTGCTGGTGTGATGCTCAGCTGTAAGGACAGACGCCAAGAAGTTTTTACAAGAAAGGGATATCGATGTGTATTACGATGTTTGGCATATTCACAAATGATTATTTTGGACACATGATGGCTGTTGTCTGGGTTTTGGTATCTTCAGGGAAACCTCAACATGTGGCCAGGAGGAAGAGGGAGTCCAATCACTGACCCTGTGGTTCATGGACAACTGTTTTATTCAATTTTTAAAGACCACTGCAAAGATACGTAGATACTATGCAGTATTCTGCAGATTGTGCACATTTTATGTGATGAGAGACAACATTTTCGTGTTCTGTGTAGGCACATTGTGAGCTAGACATTGTACATCCCAAGAATGCTGCAATCATTCCAAAAACAGTGGCACTGTTAACTAGCTTTCTTTTTTCTCAGAAGGAAAAATATCAAATCATAAAACCATGGAAGATTGGGATAAGCAGGTGCATACTTTATTTGGTGCAAGAGGTGAGAGCACCTCCAATAACAACCATGGTAACATCCTTCAACTTGTGGATGTATTTTATGGCACTAAGTTGCTGCGATGCATTTGAAAAATTTTGCCGGAGTGAAGAGTCTCCAAGAAAAGGCCCAGCTTGTCTAATAGGAGCCAAAATTACATAATTGCAGCATGGGGTATTCACATGCACTGTACATCAGGAGGGAGGTAGAAAGTGAAATAAAAGAGGCTGAGATGTACTCCATTGTGTTGGCTGGAACCCCTGAACAAGTTATATTTCTAGTATGATTTCTTCATTATACGACACTAAAGGAGAGATTCGTTGAGGTGTGCAATGTTGATACGACTGGCAAGGATTTGGAAATTGTGCTCTCCCTTCTGCAGAAGAATGACTTGAAGAATATGTAGCCCAAGGTTACAATAAAACACATATAAGGATCTTCAAGGCCAGAATATACAGTATGCACATAATTAGAAGAGACTATGTCCAATGCAAAGCAGCTCAAAACAGTCAAAGCTTAGTTAAGATGATAAGAACCTATGCAACACTGCCAGCGTCAACAGCTTCTGTGAGGAGATCATTTTCAAAACTCAAAATCACCAAGAACAAAGTGAAAAGTGTCCGTGGAGAAGAGATTCTCTCTGACTTTCTTCTACTTGCCACTGAGCTGGGACAGCCAGATCAGCAATGGTGAGGTCACCAGAATTTTCCCAGGACATGGCACTGAAGAGGCTGTAATTGTAACAGCTAATGCAAACTCAACCAACCCCCATGAATTGTGTGCGACCTCGCAGTTTAGTCCAATCACCACAACCTTTCTGCAAATGTGATGTTTGGTCTGTGCATTTGAGCTCTAAAAAGAAAGTAAATCCCCCACGTGAACTTGTTCCTTTATAAAAAAAAAATCATATTTTACTAGAACTTTTGTAATCCTGGGCCTTTTGGTAGTTGGTAGCTTTGAGTTTTTATGCCATTTCCACAATTTCATTGCAACAAATGCCTAAAAGGAGTGCAACACGCATTTTTTAGAAAGGCCTTTAGGTTGCAACAGTCCTCAAAAAAGAGGATAAAATCCTGGAGGGACTGATTTTCTCTACATTACTGTATGGGTATAAAATAAAATAAACACACTGCCAACATTAATTTTTCCTGTGCTCATCCCTGTCCACCACCAGCACCAGGTGAGTCTACTGTGGTGACTGATGACTAGCCACTGAGCTGTTGGGAGCTGATCAGCACTGTGGTGTGTAGGAAATGAGACACCAGTCTACCAGCTCAGGGAACATTGTAATCTTCTATGGCTGAGCCACTATCCAGACAAGATAAGAGTTCTGTCAGAAACCATTTGTGATGTTCGATTCCAGGCTCACCTTCCAATTTCATGTTATTAAGATTATCCAGTTCTGCTTCTACCATCTCAGGAATATCGACAAAATGTGTTTAACTGAGTGTTTGAAAGACAGCGACACCTCCTACGTGCTTTCCTTTTGTCACACTTGGATCGCTGCAGTAGTCTTTTTAAGTGCCAGGTAACAATCCACAGTCTCCAGATTGAACAGATGAGATATCATAATGTCAGAACTGCAGAGCAGATATTAAGTAGGGAGCTCCCGGCCATTCGGGCCACTTAGCACACACACTGTCTGATGACAAGGCCTCATCAAAACCATCATAAGGACTATCTGTGAGCTCAGACCTGCAGGCTCGACATCTGCCTTTATCTGCTGCTCTCTCACCTGCAATGATGTCACCGCTCAGTGCTCATAGGACTATTACATAATGTTAATATAACTGTGATGTTGTGCAGCCCTGTCACAACAATTTCATTGCCCACGTTAGGTACTAACTCGTTCTTATCGCCTAACATTAGCCACCATAAGATACAGCACTGCACCTACCAGATGAATAAGAATGTACTGTCGCTGTGAAGACCCTGACTGTGCTGCAGTGATTATTAGTGCTTTTTTTTATTGCTTATAAATTAAACTTTTCATCTGAAAGAGAAACACTGTTTATTCTTGCAGAAACTACACAGCCTCACTATAAGCACTGAAGGAGATGAAATGCATCCACAAACCAATGGGGAAAATAAAAACCCAAACCCTCTTATTGTGTGCTTCTTGTATAATCCTGATAGTGTTTGCCAGGGATATTTACTTGGACTGGGATCTTGTAAGTCAGCACAACACTCCATACTTCTTTTATTGGATTTTACTGGTTGTTAAATCTTTGTTGATCCTTTGTTTTCGGGATGGACACAAAACAAAGATTTGGTGCCTGCACCTCATTTGTGAAAGGATGTATTTTGTGCCACCTTCTGCGGCATGTATTAATCATGCAAACATAAACTGCTCATGTGTGCTGTAAATACTTGGTAGAACAAAGATGTTGCTGCTCCCTGTGTGTGCGCATACGTAAAAATGATTTTGTTCGTGCACACACTTTGGAGCTCTGCTGCTCCCAGGTCAGAGCAGGCCAGTTAACCAGCAGGACATAGAGCAGTTCCAGTTTATACTTGCCGGGCTTAATCTCCTGTGAATAATTCAACGAGCAGCTTTTCTGGCCGGCATCTGTGCAGCAAATGAGGAGTGACATTAACATATGACTGCTATCTGCTCTCGCACACCTTTCCTGCCTTTTCCATTCTGACTGAAAGGGCTGAAAAAAATAACAACTGAGCTTTTATGGCAACTGTTAGCAATCAGTAGACCTGGGAGGTCGGTGAGTGATTATCTCAACAGGGTTTTCCTCCGGGTGAGTTATACCTTTTTGGAGACAAAACACAGTGCTTTTATTGAGCCACAGCTTCAATTGGTAGAATTTGGAAAAAGTGAGAGGTATTGTCTTGTATAATGGATGAAAAAAGCCACTTGTGTAATAAAAGTTTGAAGAGCATTTAAACACTTGGTTCCGCTGTGCATGTGGAGGAGGCTGATTACATGTCATTACACTGTAGCTGCTGCTGCTGCACAGAGGGAGGTAGCTGGAAACAAAGAGTGATCCAGACAGGGACTGTCATTCAACACTTCACAATATTGCTCCCCTACCTGTGTTTCAGCTTTATTGCGTTTTCCTCCTGCATTTAGATTTAATGTCAGCTGAGTTTTTGAGCATAGCTGACAACATTCAAGTGGGTGGGAAAAGCCAGGTGAGAGCATATTGTAAAATCAACACTGCATGTGGAACAGTGAGGGTATTTTTTCACTTCAATTTATGCAAAATAGACAAATCCTGGTTTAGGAGCTGTAAAATACCCTAAGTTCAGTGGTAGCAGTAACCCTGGGGTACCCAGTGCTTTCACAAACTGACCACCGCAGAAAGTGCTTCATACAAATCTCCAGTTCTGCCGTCCAAGAAATTACCTTGAGCATGCCTGAGGCTGAAGTACATTGAGGGCTTCTCAGAGTAGTTGACCCTCGTCCTCAACTGCCATTTGACATCCCATCCAAAGCTTGCACCAAATGCAGGGAGATGAGAACAAGCATTTACTGTTTTTTCCACCAAGCTGTGTCAAATGTGACAGTTCCTGCTCCACTTTGATGGAAACAACCTGCTCCTAAAACTGTGCTGAATGACATCTGCTGTTGTCAAAGGAACATGTGACCCTACAAAATGACGCAGTATGAAACTCTCTTGGCCCAGCAAGTAATGTTTGGTTAGGCAGGGTCAAGGAAAGATGGTGGTTAAAGTAGTGGTTAGCAGCTACATCTAAAGCTCTACAATGCATTATGAATGAAGGGGGGGGCTGAAAATAGAAAAGACTGCAGCTTTTTAGGCTCTGTGGTATTGAGAAGAGCTGCAGTATGTAGGCAGTAATGATTGTCATTAGTATCATCCAGAGGTGGGGATGGGGAGGCAGCGCTGATCTCAACTGTTAGCTGCAGGCATGGGGAGATTCACCCACACTTTACTTCTACACTAACTACACTGCTGCTGTCTCTGATTACAAATGAGACACCACTCATCAATGCTGCTAAACACTTTATTTTATTTTTACACTTAGAGCTAAGTCTAGTAAATGTAAAACTATGCTGTCTGTGTACAGCTGTCTAGTACATGTATGATCTGTGTTGGTCAAGAGGAATCTCTGATGTAATGATCGATGTCCTTAGAAGTTGTCAAGGCAACATGGACTGGAGGATGGTCAGTTTGAGAACAGCCTCATTGGTGGGCCACTGACACTGAAATAATAATAATACTAATTGATACTTTTACCTTTGTCTTCAGGCAGCTGCATTTGATTGATGATTCAAGATTCAACATTTTTTTAAATCTTAATTAATTGTCTAATAAAACTCTGAAAACTATGTCCAAACTCATCACTAAAGGTCTGATAATCACAAACAGTACACTTGGTTGAATTAGGGGAAGATCAGCCCCAGACGCCTGGGGTTACACAGCTGCAGACTGCAGCCATCAGACCACAGTTAATTTCACACAGACAATGTGATGTTAGTAGGAAACACTGGAGGGCACTGTTTGCATTTCAATCTCTGTGGGAACTGAATTTTTTTAGCACCTTAGGATTCATGAGTGTATGAACAGCTGGGAGAACAGATTCTGATCTGTTCAAGATGCATGAACAGATCAGAATATGTAACATGTAGCTGAACTGATCCAGCAGTGAGTAGCAAAGAGGAGAAACCAGGGGACAGTCTAGGTTATCATAATACCATCATTATCCCTCAGTGTGGTCCAGTGTAAGTCCTACACATGGGCTGATGGCTGCACTGTGGCATGCAGGTATATTCATACATAAATACACACAACATGTTGGAAATAGAAATATATCCCAGTAATAAACACACCCAGGATGGAATTTACAATGAATTATATCTTTGATCATTCACATGCAAACACACAGTGATATTATTCAGTCTCCAGCAGAAATGTGTGATTGGCAGGTGAATCTGCTGTCCGTTTGTACTGTTCACACTGTGAACTGTGTGTCAGTGTTTGTTGGAATGAAATAATAAATAACACATAACGCAATTTTTTTCCCTGCAACGAAGGCGGCACACATGCCCGAGGCACAGCGCGGACTCACTACATACATCACACACGTATCTCAGTCTGACAGCGTTGCACACACACCCACACAAGTCGCTTTTCTTATTAGGCTTTGTAGCGAGCACTCACAAGTCTAATGTGCACATACACTCACACACAGACGTGTGGACACACAATCTTTCAGCCAAATGCCCCTCAGCGAGATTCTGTACTTGTGTCATTTCAGTTAATGCTGATTCTTCACATGCTCAGCTCACCTGCTTCCGCTCTGATCCTTCTCTGGATGCTCTGTGGCAGTGAAAACATTTTATTGTGCTTTGTCCGTGTGTGCATTTGTACAACAGTATTAACTGTCAGTAACACTGCTGTAGGTTAGTGGGCTGAAAAGGATAAAACAAATGTTCATCATTAATAGAGGCAAATAAGAACAACCCCAGGTTTCTTTTCAGCACTGTGGCCAGGCTGACAAAGAGTCATA
>JAUMHL010000005.1:24142772-24157320 GCA_032362345.1 Sandelia bainsii
TATGTAAAGTGCCTTGAGATGATCTTTGTTATGATTTGGCGCTATACAAATAAAGATGAATTGAATTGAATTGAAATCTTTCAACTGTGCCTCTCAAAGGAATATCACAATTTGGTTAATACAGCTACAACAAACAAATGCTTAGAAATTGAGCAAAATAAAAAAAATAAAATAAAATTGATCTTGGATTTACTATTATGGCTATCAATATTACCAACTTATCCATTTTCTCACCAGAAGTGGGAACTTTTAGGACCTTTCTAGCAATTTTTTTTGTTCAATTAAAAAAATCTAGGTGCAATGTGCTTGTGTCTGTGAGGTTTTTATTTTTTTGTGATCACAATATAGAGTTTGCTAGCACAAGTTCATTTCATTGTTTGGATCCTCTCTGTCTACATTAAAAACTTTTGGAATCAGAGGTAGATGCATATTGATGAGAAAATTGGAGCTTGAAAAATACTACACTGCAAATTCTAATTAGTTGACCTTACTTAAAAATAGTTGCCTTAAAGAAATAAGTAATGGGAATTAGGAATTTTATTTTGTCCTAACAAAAGCATATTCAGTGTGGTACACTTGCAGTTGAGTTTGAATAACTTGACAATTTACTTTAGATGTGCTCTTGATTTAGTATAGACTACTCAGAATAACTACTTCAAACAACTAAGGCATTTCAAGTGAAATATACTGTGTGTATTCTAAACAACACATTTGTCCACACTGGACCAACTGATGTGACATTTCCACACACTTAGCAATTATAGGTTATGTTTACTTGATCAGCAATAAGGTTTACTTGTTAAAACCATACAAAACAACTGCCTAAAAATCTAGCATCTATTACTTGTGTAATTTTAGCGCTTCAAACAGCCGCTTAACATGACTTTCCATTATATTCACATTTCCTTTATTCATGGTTTCCATGTCCCCCAGCCTACTACAGTGTCAAATGTACGTGCTTAGTGAACATGAAATATTTTACTGGCAGCAGTGCACTGCCAGGTGAAAATATACTGGCCAGGTGAAATATAACTTGTCTCAGATTGTATCTGGTTGTATGGAACAAATTGTTTCATTTAAATCCACTGTTGCTATGGTAAGTCGGGACTTTGATGTCACACTATCATAGTCAGGAACATCCAGTCCCATCTCGTGGCCCTCTGGCCATGTCAGATGACCAGTGGCTTGCTCCTTGCCACACACAGGACTTAGGACACAAATCACTGGTTAACAAGGATAAGTGGATAACTGGTTTTCTGTGATAGAGGAGTAGAGAAGGCTGGGTTCTCTGAATCAGCTAGAACTGATTAATAACCTTTTGGTTTAGAACAGATAGGAGTGCAGTACAATAGTCCAGTCTGCTGGATAAGTTTCTCTGTGTTGCTCAGAGAGGAAGGGATGCACTGCAGCAATATGATGAGATGACAAAGTGCAGATTTAATGACAAACCCCATGGGAGCCTTAGGTTTCAGTTCTGAATCAGTGTTGACACAAAAGTTTCTACCCTTTTTACTTATGGTAAATTCTAGAGAATTTAACTTAGTTTTTTGGTTCTGTGTCATTAGGACATATGACCACATAAAGCTGAGTGTGTGATTCAGAACTCAGCTGTCCCGCTGCTACTCAGGACCTGAAGGGGAGAAGTCATTATATCTGCTTTGAGATCCTTACATCTGCTGCCTGTCAGTTTCTGTATAGATTTTATAGTTGTTTTACTTGTAGGAGCAGTTGACTTGTCTGTCAGGTAAGCTAGAGTAAATCCTTCTCTTTAGAATTCTTACCCAAGTGACGACCTTTGATAAAAGGAAGTAATGCAAAGAGAAGCCGTCATACTTAGTGTGTGTTTGTATTCTGAAGTCAGGAAATGTCTCCTCACTTTGTGCCTGAATGCAGGGGAACAGCACAGTGGTCACCATAAACAGCAAGCCAGCCTGGTCTTTGCACTTTAAGGCCAATTGCCTTGTTTCTACCAGACAAGCTCAATCAACCCCGGAGTCCATTTCAAATCAAATTGACCCCTAGGTCTGCAACAGCAGCATAAACTGTAGATAAGTGGGTGGGAAGGTCTCTGCAGGTGAGCAGGATGAGCGATGGGTCTGCCTGGTTGTCAACTCGCGGGTCAACCGACATCTGAGCCGATAAAGAGTGAAAAACAGAGGGCGGTGGAGGATATTGCAGCTGTCTGAGTGCTCAGAGCCCCAGTGCAGAAGAATGGAAACAAACAGAACCAGATGAGGAGTGATGATAACAGACAGGCTACGCTCTTGGCTGCTGCTCATAGAATAACAGACATCTTTCATAAGCATCTTATCTGCTTTCAAATGACGTGAAGTTTAAGTTAATATCTGGAGGGAAACAACAGGAATAGATGAGAGATGAGAGAGGGTGGTGGTTGTTTATGTGTGAGGAGGTAAGAAGAGCGTCACATTACACACACTTTTGGTGCAGACTTAAGGAGTTTTAACATATAGTCTTTTTTTAGCCCCTGGTATTTTTGGAAGCAGCTGCTGGCTGCACGTTTCTACAGGAGAATGAACCCCCCACATTATGCTCTGGTCTCTGGGCTTGTTGAACCTGTTCCACCTGCTTCTGATGAAGTAAGCAGGAGGTATCTCCCACATCATGTCATGAACTTCATCACTGGTGCTTTACCAGTACCTCCTGTGTTGAGCTCTGATATAGTAAGAGGCTGGATATGGCCTCCACTCCATCCTTTTTAACTGAGCAGCAGCTGATGGTCTCAGTGACACAGTGGTTGGATTAGATGGTGATTTCAAATGACACCACACATAATGATGTTTATGGATAAAGCAAGTTCTGACAAATACATTTTAGCACTAAAATGGCCATCGTATAGTTTTACTCTATATAATTTATGTAACAGGCAACAATTTGGACATTACTGAAACAGGAATTTGCAATAATACTCTTTTTTTTATTCAAATCTTGTGTTGGTGATAAGACAAAACAACAAAACAAAATGGAAATTTGGTTTTAAAAAGATATAAAACATAATTTTAATAGATTTTTTAAAAAGGTTATAAATAAAATTACTTAAATGCATTCATGGATTTACTAAAAATAAAAGTATGATCATGTGATGTTACTGTCTATAATGCTTCTAAAAATCTGAGATGTATTAAAAGGTCTCTACTGATTCAGAAAGTGTCCACTATCTTCTTTCTGAGTTCCAGGCTGATTTCTTTACTTTTTGGCATGATGAAATTACATATTAAGAATTTAAGAGTAGTCCCTCTTCATCAAGAGTTCAAGTGCCACTAGCCCCGTTCATTAGAGTCACTAATGTAAAGTTCAATACTAATCCATTGCTCAGCTTACTGATTTTGAATTCAAGAAAACCGAACAAAACAAAATTCCATGGGGGCTAATAATTTTGTCTTTAATTGTAATTCTTCTCTTGTGCTACTGTCATGCCTAATTTCACCTCTGGCTTATTATAATATTTTCTTGTTTGAAGTTTACCATCTGGTTGTATCTTGGGTGGAATGATGATTTTACATGTTTAAATATGTCTTACCATTTATTTAGACAACTGGAGAACACAGAGGAATACTTCCAAACAGAATCTTATACACATTTTCCACAGTTTTCTGACTAGTATTAACTTATTTTAACGTTCTCAGTACATACACCAGTTTCTGAAAATATTCAGATCTTTCCACATTTTCGACATTTTATTGTGTTTTTTTAATTTTGCCATTTTCCCAAATCAGTTATTCAGACCCTTAACTGACTACTGTGTAGAAGCCCCAGTAATTACACCTTCGAGTCGTCCAGGGTTAGTCTCTACAAGCTTCTCATACCTGGATTTGGACACTTTATCCTATTCTTCCTGACAGATCCTCTTAAGCTCCATCAGATTGGATATCAAGTGTCTTCAGGTCTCTCCACAGATGTTTAATATGGTCAAGTCTGGGCTTTGGCTGATCCCCTCAGACTTGCCCCGAAGCCACTCCAGCATGGTCTTAGTTCACCTTACAGTATGACAATGACTCGAAACAAACAGCCATCGCCCCAGCCTCGGATCATGTGCACTCTGGAGTAGGTGTCAGACAGGGGCTGCACCCTTCAAAGGCTGCATTTGTAAATTAATTGTGTCACAGCGAAGCGACAAGACTGTCCCTTATAGAGGGCTCCATCAAATGCAGCTGAGAAATGTGGCTTTTTTTTCATTTGTGGCTAAAGCTATCGCAAGATTCTTTGTCTGCCAGTGCCTTCCTAGGTCGCGTAGTGTGTCCTTTGAAGGTTGCAGGATACTGCTGAATAGGGACACAGTTATAGACTCATGACATAAGGAGAGGTTTGTGGGGCATAGTTGAGGTGTGGTCCTGCTCCTGAACTTCAGTTAATCATCTCCATTTGACTGACTGTCTGTAGTATGACACACATTTTTTTGTTGATATGTGGTCACTCCAGGTTTAATTGTGTTGTTCAGAGGCTGCAGATAATAGATTTTCTCATTTAATTTAGAGGAGTTGTAAAAAAAATTAATAAATAATAATAATAATAATAATAATGATAATAATAATTATTATTATTAGTTCTTCAGCCCAGGTATGTTCAACTGAGAGTTCAACCAGTATTGCTAAATAAAATGTTTGAAGTTAGTTTTCCCCACTTTCCTATTTTATCATTTCTTTCCCCAGAAAACCTCTCCTGTCCTCTGGAGAGTTTAACTTCAATCTGTGGATCTGTTTCTGCTGTTTCTGTTTGTTTCCTTTATATCAGAATGAGAATGAAAAAAGCCTCAGTGGTTGTGAAGTGACAGCCAGAGAGAAGAAAGAAGTTTGTTCTTCAGTTCACTCTCTGTTCTCTATGATTGATTTAAGAAGGAAAAAAAACTCTTTTCTTTCCCTCTTTTTCTGCATTTGATGGGTCCTGAAGACTAATAGTTAAAAATGGTAGACGCTGATGAACAAGGCATTGTGTGCTTTTTCTTTTCACTCACTCTCTCATTTGTCACAGTGACAGTGTTTGAGTGATTTGCTCTCTTTCTTCTACAATAACAGTCTCCCACTGAGAATTCTTCAGCTTTCATGTCCCTCAGGCATGCTGTCTGTCTGCTTCACTGTCTGATTGTCCATCTGACTATCTGTGTAACTGTCTGGTTCAACTGCTTATTTTTCAGTTCGTTTAGTTATTCAGTTGTTTTGCACCATTCCAATAACTGCCAGATCCTGACATTCCTGCCTTCCCTGTCACCTCCTTTTTCCGCACTATATGCCCACTTTCCCTATTCCTTCATTAGCTCTCTAGTGTGTATATGTTGGTCCATTTCCACTCTTTCTGGTGTACAGACATAGCTTTCCAGCCTTCTTTCCTGATTATATCCTAGTCATAGTCAGTCAGGTGTATTTTTGTTAACCTTTTGCCTGTTCCCTTTTGTTCATGTAGAGTTCTTGCTTTCTTGTTGCTGACCTTTGCCCACCTGCTGACTTTGACACTAGCACTAACTGTTGTACATATACAAATCTGGTATGAGGTCTCCTTTGCAAAGTAGATCTTTATGTAATTTAGATTTCTTGATTAATCAAACCATATAAATCGAACTACTTTAGGGTTTAATGTGTGTTCAGCTTATGGCTTAGTAAAAATGCTGTGTTAATATTGGTCTACTGTTTAAATGACAGGTACACTCCCAAACATGTCTGCAGTGGTAGTGAGTGTAGGGTATAAGGGAACATGTGTAGGGCTAGCCCTCTCATGGTCAGGTTGTTTCATAGTTTCCACTTCTTTTTAATGGTTTACAGATTATATTCTTAAATATTATTAAGTGGGGGAGGACAAAAATCAACAGTATTTGTTGTGTGTAGTTTACTTACTTATACATAAGACACAATAACTGACACATCTTGTTTGGGATGCAACTGCTCCATCAGGAAGGAGAACAAATGCTGTGTAGTTTACATATAAAACAGCATTATTGCAGTTTTAAACCAAAGTACACAAATAAAAGAACCAGTTTAAATTTTTATTTATTTTTCAGGATCTGTTTTAATTGTGAGTCCAAAGAACCATGGATAACATTGCACTATTATTTCCTACTATAAATAACATAGTCATAAAGAGGAGGAGAGTCTTACATCATCAACAGGAATATTAACTATTCTAATGTCTATAGATTAAAGTGTAAAAGTGTCTAAATTCACTCAGCTGCTGTTTTGACACTCGGCCAACATTTTCAAAAATGTTCACCTGTGTGTAAATGCATTAGCTGAAATTTGTCATTCAAGTAATTTTTCCAAAATGACCCAAAATTGCTTCTAAAGAAATCAAGAAAAATTATTGAGGAAGCTGTTTTGATTCAGCTTGAAACTATTTAAATGTAAATGGATTTTTGGACAGATTCCATTCTGGCTTCAGACATCATGATACTGCGATTGCCCTGATAAGGAATTTCAGAGGACATTCAGCTAAATTCTGGAACAAGTAAATCCAACATATCAGTTATAAATGTTGATCAGCATTTTATCATCTCAAACAAACGCAACAAGATTTAGAGAAACTCAGTCATGTCTTCATCTCCAGCGGGGTGGACTGTTGTCGTGACCATTAGAGAGACTATTAGAGAACTTTAGAACACTGCCAATAGAGTTCTAACAAGAACCAGGAGAACTGAGCGTATACATTTCTGATCTTGAAAATACCCAGTCACCAGTTACAGTCCATCATCTGTTTTATAAAGAATACTGAGGTCAGTTCAACAACGACCTGATGGAGATACTTCAGTTTCTCAGATGCACCACCACGCGTAACAATTGTGCCCCATGGTCACCTTTATTCCTCATCTATTTCTGTGTTTGACATCCATTTCTTTTTAATGTTATTTTCCCTCTCCCTGGTATGCAGTCTGAGTTTTTCAATAAGTTTTCTTTCCCAGCCTTTGCAGAATTGAAAGCGAGACAGCATTGCTGAAGCAGTTCACGATAAAAACAGTAAAGACAAGTCTACAGAAGAGCTCATTCAAATCACAACTTCAGATTTAATCAAGGCCCAGCGAACACACTTCCAGCAGAAAATGACTGTTCGTCTGTGCCTCACACTGTCTTTGAGTAGATGGGATATTTATGCGTTGTCACTGGAAGGTCAGGGATCTTTGTATTCATAGCAGGACTGTGCTATAACACACCAAGGCCTCTGGCCATAACAAGCTCTCACAAAACACCAGCTGACAGGATAGAGGGTGGTTTCTGTGAGAGCAGGAAAAGTCTGTAAAAGTCAACTGATCCAAAGCTGGTAGTGCGTGTAGCGATGAATATGTGCCATCATTACATGCCAGCTTCAAAGCCTATGTATTGTTCACACTGTGGGGATGAAATGTATCTACACGTTCACATTGTGGGGCCTCGTCTTCCAGTTGCTGGTTCCCACAATGTAAATCATAAAATTTGTGATATAAAGTGATAACTTGGTTTAAGGTTAGAGTAAAGTTAGGGTTAGGTTCATGTTGATGTTCATGTTGTTAAGTAAGTCTTATGGAAATGAGTGTAAAAACAGACAACTGACCTTTAAACCTTACTGACGACACTTATTGAATACCTGACCTGATCCAGATCATTTTCATAGGGTCACCACCCCACTCACATAAAAGCTATTGTGTTTTATACTAATTTTTGTCAGAATACAGCTAGACATGAATGAAAATTATTCAAAAATGATTTAAATAAATGTACTGGTTCATGTAAAGATTGTAGGTTGTGTGTGCTGTACCTTGGACAAATGGTTCCACATGAGGAAAAATGACTAACCCAAAATACCATGCTGAGGGTGGGAGGTGGGTTTAGGAGTACACTCAAAATAAGAATGTGATCAACCTCTCAGGAGACTAAAGAAACACAGTTATGAGCAGCACAGTTTTCCCCTGGAAGACTCCTCGCGAGACTGTGGTTAAAGAATTTGTATCAAGGTGGAAAAAGCATGGAGACCATTTCTCTGTTTAATCCCCAAGTTGTGTGCTTGCATGTGCACATTTGTTTCAGTGCTGCTTGTGTTGAGTCAGTTCTGTTTGTTGCACTAATGGTTTATTAAGTGGCTGAGTGCTGCCCTGTCTGTCAGATAATCAGCTCCCATTAATGTGGGATTCATCGCATTATCTCTGGCAATTAACCCCAGCAATAACGACATCCCCCGGGACAACTCTGTTTTTATCAGTTGGGTCAGATGTAGCCTAAGTAAGTGTGTGTGTGGTATGGATTTGGGGCCTATTAATGACCCAATATAATAGGAGGAACTTCTACATCATATTACATAAAGAAGGAAGAAGTATTTTTCCTTTTTCCATTTGTTACTTACTTTTTGTAGGAAATGCAACATAGATTAAAAAAAATCACACTTTGGTCACTTCAAAATATACTGTATACAATGTGAGATGTGGTAACACTGATAAATTGCAGAACATTTTGCTCAGCATTTCATATGTGTACAATCAAATGCTGTTGAAATTTTTAAAAGTCTGTCTTAAAATTATAATTATATGCCCAAATTTACAAGGTAATTCCCTGGAATTGTTCTACCTTGGCCAGAAAAAGATCTCTTAATCTCTAAATAACATGTTTCTAGTTGTAAGGGATCTTGTTCAAAGTTCAGCCAAAGCTACAATCAGATTTTATTCAGATTGGACAAAATATCTTCAAAATTACTGCATTTTGATCACAGTATTCCCTCTCTGTTGCTTTCTGGCTGAGCAAAACCTGAGCCCAAGACGGTGGCTGAACCCAACAAGCATATTGTATTTCATTCCCAAACCCAACCTGAGCCTGACAAAGCTGAGTTTGTG
Organism: Sandelia bainsii; assembly: GCA_032362345.1. Lineage (NCBI taxonomy): Eukaryota > Metazoa > Chordata > Actinopteri > Anabantiformes > Anabantidae > Sandelia > Sandelia bainsii. Next base: position 24,151,570 of record JAUMHL010000005.1, read on the forward strand.
TGTGTTTCTAGTATGCTCCTCATGCAACCTCATATTTGACTCTGATACCTACAGGTCTACAGGTCAAAAGATTAGTCTCCCCTGAGCAGAAGCAGGAATTGAGTGGTCCAGCATCTATTTATTTGTTTTATGTATTTTGAACTGAAATTACACCCATTAAGCCTAAAGTCTGACCTCCCTGACTGAATCCTATCCAAACAATTTTCTAAATTTCTGCCTGAACGTGACCTGAATCCTTGGGTACTAAAGGGTCCCATTGGGTTCGCTTTGGGTATTCACTCTCAATCTTCCCCTTTAGCTTAGCAAAGAACCATTGTCCATTCAAGAAAAAAGGCACTTTTTCAAAAGGTAGATATACAGACTGTAGACATTCGACAGTGTTTGCTTACTATTTTCACACCACAGACAGTTTATAGCTACTTGTAATGGAGAATATCTCTGATAAGAGGTTGTAAATAGCACTGGGGTTCACTTCTATTCTTGTGTAGTGATTTGCTAATCTGAATAGCCAATCAGTGTAGTCTCTCGTACTGATGCTGATTCAACATCCTGAACTGGCAGCGCAGCGTGTTGAATTTGAAAAGCTGCTGATAGGGATCCAACCAGAGGCAATGGTGCAGAACACACAGCCAAACCTATGCCAACAGTCAGCTTGGTGTGTCACGGCCCTATCTATCATGAGTTGTCATTTAGGACCCAAGTTCAAATAACACCAGGCAACTGAGTCAGTGATGAGAGTCTTTAATAATGTCTTCAGCAAAAATAAACACATCTTCATGGCAGCCAGGTAAGTTGAAATATAGAAAATAAAAATGTAGCAGCACCACAAAAAAGGATAACTCAGGCAAATGTAGCTTGACAGAAGGCTGCGATAAATGGACTTAAACCTAAAATAGCTTGGTGAATGCAGAGGCCAGATTACTCATCAGATAACAGGCGAAACTGAGTCCGGTTGACAAGTACAACAGTTTAAGAAGATGGTGAGTCTAAATGAAGTAGAGTTCAGTGTGCCCTGAAGAGACTGACAAAACAATTATATATATATATATATATATATACATCCATTTTCTTAACAACTTGTCCTCGTAAGGGTCACGGGGGGTGCTGGAGCCTATCCCAGCTGTCATCGGGTGAGAGGCGGGGTACACCCTGGACAGGTCGCCAATCCATCGCAGGGCTGACACATGGAGACAAACAACCATGCACACTCACATTCACACCTACGGACAATTTTAGAGTCACCAATTAACCTAACATGCATGAAATTCTGCCTGTAAAAGTGCGACTAATCACAGAAAAATGATGCGATTAATCGCACTGTTACAGGCAGAATTTAATAATTAATTCAAAAGTTGTTTTTTCAACTTTTATTTTAAAAGTACTGCTATATGAACAAAATTGCAATAATATTTAGTCTGCAAACCCTTTAAACAAATAAGATGGTTTTTAACAGCAGTATTCCCTGCAGAACAGGAGTGGAGACAGGTGTGTGTATGTGTGCTCTCTTCACCATGCACCAATCTTTATGTTTTTTCCTTACCTTCTCTGTTTCCCTAAGAACTTCATCTGCTCCCTGTATTCAGTAAATTACTACAAAAAGCTATATGTAGGTGTTCATTCACTGCAGTCATAACATAGAATAAGAACCATAGCTCATTGACTTGGTCCAGGATATTCTTTATTCCAAACACACTATAGGATTAATTTGAAGTCAACAGAGATAAGGCATATAGTGGAAAAAATATTGACGTGTAGAACTACAAGAACATAACTAAACTAAGCCAGAAGATTAATAAACCAAACAGAATGATTAATAAGCCAGGTACACAGCTCAATAAAATGTAAGGAGCAGATCATCTGCCTATTAATTTGACACAGGTTTTTACCTGGATGTTCTTTCTGACCCAACCCTCTCCAGTTTGCCAGACTTTGGATTGGCGGACAGAAGCTTGTACAACCTCAGCGTCTCTATTTTGGACAACTAGAGTGTTTGGTGTCTTGTCCAGGGACACTTTGACATATGGTCTGGGGCAGAGGGAGTGCGGCCTTGAGCCCCTGTGGTGGATGGCACACTACCCACAGAGTCACAGAATCACAAATCCTGACAAATGTTAGAAGCACAAGTCAAAAATACCATAAATAGGGAAGTCTTGTGTAGTTCTACTATCCTAAAAAATCAAAAGTATCATGCACATACCTTTGTCTATCAAACAACTGGAGAAGGCAAAAAAAAAAACAAGATTACTCCTCAGTAGTTTACAAAATTTTTTTGATGTCATAATTCTTGATTCTGACCTTAAGGTTGAGTCTGACAGGTAAAAAGATAAAAGCTTTCCCTCTTCATCAGCAGGATATTGACATCTACTCTTCTCAGAGATCCAGTGTGCTTGATTGAATATATCTATGCTGGTCATGATTGCAAAATCTTTGTTTAGCAGCACTGCTTTTTAGAGCTCTACAGGTGCTCAGTATATCATATGAAAAATGACATTTAGAACATAATGCGTTTAATTTGCGTTATATTGGGTGTTCATGGTACAGTCATACAGTTCTGATACTGCTTGATGTGCACTTCACACTTACTTGTGTACATTGCTGTACCTATCCACTGTGTCATTATCTGCAGATATCAGCAATGTGGCAACAGGCAACTAGATGGAAATGATCTGATGTAACATTGTCAGCAGGACTCTAATGAGAGCCTTAGCTGTACAATAAATGAGGAACAACCTCCCTATCACCTTACCCTAGCCGGTACAATGACTGGTAACACGTGCTGCCAATTCATGGCAGTCTCATTCAATTACCTCAGGCACAAACTAGAAATAATCAATGTTTACCCAATTAATGGGGGAAGTCATGAACATGTGAGGTGGAGGCTGATTATACTGTTCTCTAATGGATCCCGCATGGGGCAGAGCAGGAGAAAGCACTACACACACATTAGCTAAAAATGAGGCATGATATGTGCTGCTGGAACAAACAAATGACCACGCACTACCAGACTCCATATGTGCATGCTAATATCATGGCTCCCGGAGGTTTACATGGATTTCTTCCACATCCATTACACACAGTGAAATAGTCATGTAGTCATTCTAGCTTGATAATGAGACTAAACTGTCATTTCTTTTCACGTCTTTAACTCAGGCTACATTGTTGACATTAGCAGATTTCTGTTTGGAAGGGGAGTTATTTGATTTTTGCCAATGAACACGTGAATAGCAGCTAACAACATATCTCACAACTTCGTAAAACAATACAATTATTCTGTAAATCAGCTTGAGCCACATGAATCTTAATCATGGTTTTGGCTATTTTAGGTACTACTACTACTACTACTACTACTACTACTAATAATAATAATAATTATTATTATAATAATAATAATAATAGGGATTTACATAGCATGTTTCAACAAAGTGCAATACAATGTGCTTCACAAAGCGAAGAACAAAAAAAAATACAAATTTAAACATTTAAACACACCAGAATGAGAAAAAACAATAACAGAAATCAAAATCAAATAAAGCTAATCACAGATAAAATCACAGATGATACTGTGGAAATGAGAAAACACTGAAAGAAATTATTGATTTTCTAGGTAAAAGCTGTTTTGATGATGATTTTTAAGTTTTCTTTCGAAAGTTTTAAGTGAGATACACAGCTCTATTAGAAGACTGTTCCAGAGTTGAGGGACATATGAGCTAAATGCAGTTCCACCATAGCATTTAGTCCTAGACTGTTGAATATTTTCTAAATTTTTTCAAATACACTGTTAGAGACAATGAAATCAACTAATTGAGTATAAATCAGTTTCTCCATGATTTTACTCAAGAAATCAGAAATGATCATTTTACTACTTTTCTTTAAAAGAGGTTGCACCAGAGCAGTTTCAAAAGCTGAAGGGAAGCAGCCTCTCTGTAGGGAAAGATTGATATTATGCAGTAGTTGCTGACATACAGCTTAAAACTGTCCTGAAGAACATACTGTGGTACGCATGGTTGCCGGGTTAGGATTAGTGATTTAGTGATTTTGTTTAGCAAATTTGCATTGATTGTATTAAAACCTAAAAGGGTGCTGTGGATCAAGAGAGAATCTTGAGTTCAGAAACACTACTGGTAAGTCTGGATTCTAAGTCAGATCTCATTTTGGTTGTTTTATCTTGACAAAAATACTGCGAAGGCATTACATTTAGATTCACACAAAAGATCTCAGTCTGTAAATGGGAGAGCATTTTTTATACAAGGTGTTGACCAGTCTGTTCACACCACAGTGGGCATAGGTCAAGGATGACGTTGAATTAAAAAAAGAACAGAAAGTAAATGAACAGAGGTACGTGAAACAAGGTAACAAACATGGTTTAAAAACCATATACCAGGTTCATCATCTGAGCTGATGACTCAGGCAATGACTGACTTGTCAGACCCCTGTAGTGGCGTTTTTTGTTGTTGTTTTTTTAAACAGCGACTAGAAACAAATCTAGCGACTTTTTCTGGTGTTATTGGAGACTCATGGAGACTAAGATGTGAAAGCACGTATCATTCTTAATCGTCTAAACAAGCAGCGGGTGCTGCCATGGGCCCCTCCCCTGACCCAAAGTGCTCAAAGGCGGCCCAGTCCTGGCGCAGCAGTCGCTCCCAGCTGCACAAGCAATCAAATTTAAAGGTCAGTATTACACAAACAAACAAACACAAAAACCTTAGCTTGAATAGTAAACTAAGCTACTAGTTATTAACTAGTTGCTAACTTGTTATTATAGGCTACACTCAACCTAACTTTCCTAGCTTGAAGAAACTTAGCTTTATCATGCGGTTTTTCTCCTCTTCCTCCTTTTTCCACTTTCTTTTCTCTACCCCTGAAGGATTTGTCCCTTTTTGCGACACTGATTTGTCTTCAACCTGCTCTTTGGATGCGCATTGCAGCCTGGTTCCACACATTACCAGCGGAGCTCTGAGGCACTAAGAATCACTACACCAGCAGTGCTCTGTTTATTTTTACAACAATATACCTTTGATAATATGTCAATCAACACTTCACACATGAAAAAAAAAGAAAAATTAATGAAATAATATTTTTGAAAGTTATTTGCCCTAGTGGTGACGGGGGCCCTAAGCAGGCGCTTAGTTCGCTTATGCCTTGGGCCGGCTCTGTACACAAGTGATATTTGACATCAGTTATCACTATTGATGACTAAGCCCTGTAAGTAGAGAAGATTGTTCAATTCCATACCTATAGAATCTGTTGTGTTGTCAAGCGTTATTTATCAAAAAACATAGAACTGTGCTTTTCTGCCTCTAGACTGTTAACAGCAAGAACGGTAGGGCTGCATTTAAGTAAGACACTGTGATATTCAAACAAAGTGAACACCAAAAGTTAGTGTTTTATGATTAAGATATGAGGAATCAATGGTGGCTTTTTCTTTGAGTGAGAGTGAGAAAAGTTAAGGTTGGGTGGAACGGTCTTGATAAGTACTGCCTGTCCAGTTTACCCAACCCAGGTTTAAGTTAAAAATATACTGTTTAGTTTATTATCGAAAACAAGGCCATTTATAGGAAAGATTTATTTGACCGGGACCTTACATTCAAACAAGCCATATTCAGATGATTGCATTATTAGGTCCCTTAATCTAGCACTGTCGCCTCACAGCGAGAAGGACCCGGGTTCGATCCGAGTGCCTTTCTGTGTGGAGTTTGCATGTTCTCCCCGTGTCTGCGTGGGTTCTCTCCGGGTACTCCGGCTTCCTCCCAC
>JAUMHL010000005.1:24162264-24175068 GCA_032362345.1 Sandelia bainsii
GGTTATAGTGCATTTTAGGTTCATCCTGAAATTTCACCCGAAAGCCGAACATCCCTAACTTTTTGTGAGTAGTGTATGTCTCTGTCTACTAGATTCATTGTATTGCAATCCTTCCAATGCGAACAAGAAGCAGCCTGCATTGATAGCTCTCAGGCTTCTAGCTAGTCTAGGGAAAGAACATTAATCAAAGTTTTTCTTCTTTTCCTTCTGACATTCTGTGTGGATTTCTGTTTTACAGACTCAATATAGACTGACTATAGACTTGTTTGAAAACTGCTGGCGGGTTAACATGAAGAAGCTGGAGTCTACAGCACACCAACCACCAGCATCACAGGGTACAAGACCAGCAGCCAGATGACTGAGGGAAGTGTGGTTTAGGCCTAATCATTGCTGAATTTAATGTATTCTTCAGTAGCTTCGGTGTGGAGTTCCACATCCACCCCACCCAGCAGTGTCGCTATGGACTGCTGATGCTGACCAACAGTGGTGAACGTGCAGAGGTCTTAGGCACAGAGTCTGTTTGGTTCAAACACACAGCCATGCTTTTTAATAGTTAATGAAAACAGAACACCATGTAGAATACCAAGTTCTAACCTCACTCTAATCTGTCCGTAGATTTATCAGGATATCTATCCTGTTGCCTTCAGATGTCTGCTGGAATTCAGTGAATGGAAGGAGGAACTTTTCCTACAGTATAAAGTAGCTGTGGACCTCAGATACTGTAATAATTGCTCATGTTCTTTTACAGATCAATACAGCCGGCTTCACCAGTTTCATTGCACATTAAACAAATATCAGTGTTTTTTGAGAAGTGCTGCGTGAAGACAATTCACAATTACACTTTGAACTGCACAAGTCTGTACAAGAGAGGTTATACTGGGGTTACCATTGTGCATGCAGTGTAAATTTGAACAACCTGCTGGCCCCATGCTCTGCTACAGTCCTTGTGTGTGTGTGTGTGTGTGCGTGTGTCTTTATATCTCGTCTCACCTCTTGCCCATCTGCACAGGTGTATCTCAGCCTCCTCTCTTGCTTTGCAGTGTCCAGCCCAGCTGTTTCACATCTGCTCAGCAGTAACGTGTGTCACTGAAACCCTTTACACTGCCCATTCAAGGCTGATTTACCGCGCCAATACACCACCTCACAGTTCTGTATAAAAAGCACCATATTGCAAGGGGGGTGGGGGTGTCTGTGTTGATCCTCCATGTTTCAGATATAGCACTGGGCAACAGTGGGGAGGAAAAACTTCCTTTAACGGAAGAAACCTCTAGCAGAACCAGGCTCAGGGTGGGCGGCCATCTGCCTCGACCGATTGGGAGTGAGTGGACAGTGGAGAGAGAAAAGGAGAGCAGATAATAATAGCAACAGACAGCCAGGTGAATGCCAGCAGCTTCCTCAGTAGCAGTAAGACCTGGGTTACGCCCCCACCTCCCATGATGAGGACCTGGAAGAAGGAAAGATTGCACAAGAGAGAAAAATGAGGGAGAGCCACACAGCCAGTATGCTTATGTGCTTGGGAAAGAAAAAATAAAGGGTTAAATGAAGAAAAATAAATAAGCAAATTAAAAAGAAATGCCATGATCTCGTTGGCAGGACTATGAGCTAAAATAAAGTACAGGTTATTTCATAACTGAGACTGAAATTGAGGCTGAAACCAGCCCACCAAACAAGAACTGGTAAAGAGGTAAAACACAGCTCCAGTCATACTCCAACTCTAACTTTAGCGGTTTAGATAATAAATTCCTAGTTCATATCATAATATACTGAGGACTTCATTCATGACTCTGACAATGTTCCTTCTAGTCAACAGCTCAGTCTCTTTCACATGAGGACTCTCATATCTTGAGGAAAACTCAGGCTTCAAAGGACCAGTTGATAACCAGGGGCCTCATTTATCAACCGTGCCTTAAACCGTGTGTGTTCTCATTTCTGTGCACAGAAGGGAGCTGCTGTAGTTGCCAGTCCTGCAACCGCTTAGTCACCTTTCTCAGAGACAGCTTCGACATAAGCAAGTACACTGCACTTATCCCACCTTTCAGATAGTCTGAGGTAGACTGATTTTCAATGCCAAAGTTTGTGGTCTGTTTTATTCCAATGTAAGTCAGTAAAAAAAGCTCAATAAGTGTGTTTTATCTTTGTCAGCTGAAGACAGCCAGCATTACCAAAACCAACCAGGCAGGTAGAGTTTGTGAGGTTTTTACAGTGCTGTATTGGACATTACAGATTTTCACGTTCTGTCTCACACTGACCACAACAAAAGCAGAACATAGGTCCTTTTATTTGACATTATTAAGGTGACACAGCAGTGGGATGAAGCTACTGTCTCCAAATTCAAAGAAGATCCAGTGTTGCAGTGAAATCCTGCTGCATGTGCTCAGGATGATTCTTTTTTCTGTCAAGTCTGTCAAATTGATCATTACAGGAGATGTAGTAGTTTTGCTTCAGTGAAGAGAGTGATGCTTTTTAAGGAATCATTGCTTATAACATTACAGTCAGTCTTTTGTAATTTAGTTGTCATGTAGAAAAACACTGCTTCTAAGTTCTATAAGGATGTCTGTGTTGCCTGAGTCAAGTTGCTTATTTTGGGCTTGTTTTTCACAAACCTGGTTGCTTGTTTCTCTCCTGGGATCTGGCTGTGATCCAGGCTCAGCTGAGAGAAAGATTCCTGCTGCACCTGCATCGTGTTTTCATTGTCATGCGCATCTTTGAATGAAAATGTTAAAAATATTCAAATCAGGAACATTTAAAGTAAGTTAAATTACAAAGAAGAATTTTAAATAGACACGGATGTCTAGACTATCTATTTGTTTTCCACCCTGCACAGTTTGATTTAATTGATTAATTAATTAATTAAATAAATTTTTCATTGTGAAAGAAAACAACAGTTAACTGACGAGAGAAATAACTAGTGCTGTAGTATGAAGTCAAGAAAATACAGCTGGATACAGGTCCAGGTCAGCTGACTCAATTGAACTGCAGGGGACTGTTGAAATTTTATACAGACCTCAGCTAAACTTTGGAGTGTTTTTTTGCACAGAACAAGGGCTGTGCTTTTGCATTACGCGAGAAAGGCCTCAGGCGAACTGTGGAGAGTAGAAAAAGTTACAGCGACTAAGATCTATACTCACATACGGTACAGTATAAATACTGCAGAACAGTATTGTATTAAGACTGACCTCTCCTGACATACCAGTGTCAGGCTGTTAGTGAGTGTCTGTTAATCTCCTGGTTTTTTGCACTTTTGGCAGTAATCAGCCCCATGGTGACTCTGCGGTGGATCCATCGGCAAGAAAGATTGGCTGTTCAGCTTTGCGAATCACTGGACGAGAAGAGAAATGGACCCCAGACCCTTTACACCTTCTTATCAGACATATTCTTCACTAGAAGTGGCTATTAACCATCTCTGGTGAATGACGAATACAGACTACCACCACCTGCTGGTATAGAGTTATTGCCTAGTGCCACTTTTTGGCCCAGACTAAGATGACATGAGCTGATGCAACAGTCAGTCTTAGTCGCCTCTAGTTCTTGGATGTTGGACTGGTGTGTCATGGCCTTGGGGTAATTGAATGAAAGGAAATGGAGAGTGTGCGAGAGCTAGAGATAAAAGATCCTGATTGAATTTTCATTAAAGCCTCATTTAATAGAAGCTAAGAAGAAAAAGATATAGCATGATGAAGCACATGAATGTGTCAGACAAGTCTGAATGGATACAACTGATACAATCCGGATGGATAAGTGATACTTTGGTCGTGTTTGTCTAATTGTGTTTTTCATGGGATGTGAATTCACTCAGGGTTCCACCATTGGCAAACTGTTTTTCACAGAGATTTCCACTATTATTTCTATATTCTGCCAGGATAAAATAACCTGTGGCAAGTTTGGAAAGTCAAGGTAGCTCTATGCATTTAAATTCACAATGAGTGAATGGAACTGGGGAGAAAGACGAGAGTTAACCTTGGAAGATTTTGGGGGAGTTTAATAGAGTTTAACAAGATGGTGTTATGTAACAGTCACATGGAAAAACCTGGATGTTGTTTTACTTCAGGCACATTTGTACACCTCAAAGTTTGGCTAAAAACACGGAAGGCTTAGAAACACCCGGGGGGTTGTTCTGCAGGTGACGCAACAGTTACTGCCTGGCTCCTACTTCCCTTGTCCCACTAAAATATTCTCACAAACACATAGACAAGGGTCTTTCTCGAACTATGGGGATGCTGGCTGACATAATGCATTTCTTAACCTCCCCTCAACTTATCCATCACAATTAAATGTCTAATCGCAATCTTGTTCTTAACCTAACCTAACCTGCAAGTCTTAACACTCAAACAGGCCTTTGAAGATGTTTAGAACAAGCCAAAATATCCTCACTGCTATCCTTTCACAAATACACATAGACACATTTGACACACACTAATGGGACTGGATGCTCTTGGTTGACTATGAGCAGAGGATCATTTTGTTGTATTGTTGAAGGCTGAAGGTGTCACTGATGTTACCTGAAAGGTCTCAGGCTTTGCCGCAGTGTTTTTGTGCCATGTAGTTTCTGGGGTAGTGTTTTTAAGTAAGAAGGAGTGTCAGTGTAGATTTGTGGGCTCTCTTCATCTCTAGCATGAACAAAAAGCTGCAGTTGAAATCCAATGGCACTTTAGAGCTGTGCCTTCACCACTGAAATGCAGATACATTAATGCTATTTATTCTGCCAAACTTTTCTGCTATTCTGCATTTTCTCTTTATATGATGCTTTAAACACCAATTAGCCACATAACTAACACCAACAGATGGTGTTAAAGTTCTCTTATGATAGTCTCTTCTGTCAACAAATCACATGTGCAGAAATTCTGTTTTCTGTCCAACTCTGCCGACCTAGTGAGTAACATTAAAACCTCTAGAAATTCACAGTGTACGCAAGGAAGTATGTGAAGAGCAACGTTGATGGTGCAGCCATGTTCTTATAAAATTTAGGGGCGACCATGGCTTAGTTGGTAGATGATCCCCGAACCCCCTTGCACCTAAAATGCAGCTGCCTGTCCAAAAAGAATTTCCCTGAGGGGATTAACAAAGTATCAGTTGTTATTATTAATATGTGAAAGTGACGAAGTTCTGATTATGCTGCGTTTTAATGTGGTTCTATTTAAATCTAATATTTTAGTCTAATATTTGGGAAGGTGAAAACAACACAGCAAGCAACTTTGAACAGGCACAGCGCAGGACCAGAAGAGACTGAGAAATTAGACTATGAAAACAGGAGATATCTAACACTAATCTAAGACCAGGCATTGTGTTGTGGTTAGAGGTACAGCAGGTTGTGTATTTTGTGGAGCTGACAGTACCATGGGAGGATGGTGCAGAAATGGCCCATGAGAGAAAATGAATATACAGAGTTGGCAGAAGAGCCACAAGATTGTGCCTGAGATCTGCCCCATGGAGGTTGGGTTTTGTTGGCAGATCAGTTGTGCATGTGATCATTCATGGTAGAATGTTTAAAATGGGCTTAACTGTCAAAGATGTCTGTTCAGAATGGTCCCTGAATAGCACCAAGGCAACTTACATGCCACGTACACCTGCCAACCAGTTCACTCCGTCTGGACAGCAGTGACTGACAAACCTTCCACCACCCAGAGCTGCAGAATTCCTAGTTTGCCTAGTAACACAAAAGAAAATAGAAACTACTCATTTATAACATCTATACACTACACACAGCTTTTAATGCAACCTGGAACCTATTCTCAAATTATCTGTTTGTCTGAGGTGGGCAGTCACAGGGTTTAGGCTGGGTCGCCATATTCCAAACACTTAAACATCACTTGACTGTTAATCCCTAATAAACAGACTCCCATCTCTGTTGGAAGCTGTTTGGGAAGGGATCTAGCAGTGGCTCAGCTCACATCTGTCGGAGTTGGGGGAAACTCAAAGCTAGAGAATATGAGTCAGCCACAACCCCAAACAATACAACAAGCAGACCTTGCCCAGCTGGGCCATCCTGGAGTTCCGTGATGGAGCCATGATCTCGCCTCACTACCAGTGGTTTCGGGCAGCACCCAGCGCCAGCACCCTCAATGTCCATGTCACAATTATTATCAATATTCTCATCATTTTTGCTATTGTTAGTGACAGGATCTTAGCTGACGTATTCCATTTATTTATTAATTGGTTTCCAATGAGTAGTAAAAAGTTAGTCCACTGCAATTAAAAATGTAAATAAATGTGATGTCCCCCACTCCGTAGGCCTTTCTGTTTTGCTCTGCAATGGTTTGTTGTGGAGGTCGCTAAGAGCTAGAGTTGGGGAGGCTGTATATTTCATATCTCTGTATCTTTTTTACATGGGTAGAGACTGTAAATTTGTTTGGGACCCCATTTCATGGTAGGTATAAGCTATGAGTGACACTAACTGTCCACATTTACCCTTTTTACCCTTTTAGTTTCTTGTTTTTATGCAATAAGCGGTTAGAGCAATTTGCTCAGGTGCACTTCCATGACTGCCTAGGTGATTTCACAGAGATAGTTAAATTCAGTGATTCAGACTATTTGTGATGGGGTTACAGGGCACTTACGGGTGAAGAAAACTACCGTGTTTTGCTGCATTTTTATTGGCATCGTTTGAAAAGAGAGATTTCAGAGTTTAATAAAACCTAATCAGACAACTAAGCCTGCCTGTCTGTCCCATTCCAGATGTAGATGTAGCATCCATTTGAAAACCTTATTGCCACAATCAAAAGGAATTGCTTTCTTACCCATTATCCAGCTGCATACTCTCTTCCTAACATAACCACAAAATCGTTGGTAAAGGCTCTGACACAATTTATTTCCATTCGTGGTATCCCAAAGGTAATTCAAACAGACTGAGGGTGTGGTTTTTCATGGAAAATGTTTGCAGGGATTCTAAAACAGTTAAATATCAAACCTTCACAGTCCAGTCTATATTATGTTCAGAGCCAAGGTGCTTGTGAAAGGTTTTACCAAACCTAAATCTCTTTTGCAACCATACTCCACTGAGTTGGACTATGACTGGTAGGATGGTCTGCTCTATCTGATGTGAGCTTCCAGAGAGGTGGTTCAGGAAAGTTTGGGTTTCAGGTGGTAAAATAAATGATTGATAAAAGGTTCTGCAGTTTAAATGTTAATATTGAGTTTCTAAATCATGCTTTTGTCATGCTGTTCTTTTCCACAAGATGTTAACCAGAAGTGGAAATAAGGTGAAAAATTGGGAATTTTTCACAACCTGGCAAAATAAATGTTTTTCTTATAAATGGCTTATAACCTATTTGTGAAACATTTGTAAATTATTTATTATAATAAAGTAATGTATATAATGTTTATAAGTATCTGTGACGTGTAAGGCTTTGAGGACTCAAAAGATGCCTGTGAGGCGTACTGAATGTTTAAAAGGTTTATTGTACAAGCAGAACCAGGCTCATGGTGGGTGGCCATCTGCCTCGACCGGTTGGGGTGAGTGGAAGGAGTAGAGAGAAAAGAACAACAGGCAAATCAAAGACAAGAGGTGAGTAATGAACTAGTTTCGGGTGAACCAGGAAGTGATGAGAGCAGGGGATGATGGGTAGCGTAGTCCGGGAGCATGTGGTGGAGGTGAGTATGCGATGACAAGGTAACCAGACTGAGGAGATACTTAGGAGACTGGTGAGTATTAGCAGAGAGAGGACAGGGGTCAGAATAATCAGATAAGAGGTAACAAGATGGCTAGGCAGGAGGCAGGTCGTTAAAGCGGGGGTCAGAGCCAGGAGATCTCAGTAACACAGTCCAAATCACAGTCCGAAAGCAGAGGTCCAAAACACAGAACAGAGTCAGAGTGAGGGGAGAGAAATGACAGGATATGACCATATATGGCAAAGAGCAGAGCCAGAGACCGTGACAGTATCAGTATCAGTGGTGCTGTTTGTTTTGGGGTGCCAAAAAATATGTGTCATGTTTAAGGACGAAATGTTCTCATTTAGTTAGGAAGACCTGTTGTTCCATGATCAGTGGAGGCATAAAATCAGTGGACTGCCCCTGTACCTCTATGCTGCTGGTGGAGAGGAGGAGCAGGTAACCAACTTCCGCTTAACAAGCCTGTGACCTGTCTACAGTGCCACAGTGTTACAGGAAGGAAAAAAGTGTGTCACCCTTTTCTTTAATAGTGAGTGATATTTCTGCTACTTGTTTGTTCATTTCATACATCTCAGTAATCCAAACATATACATATATTGTGTGCATGCACATTAAACTTTTTAATATGCTTTATGCATATTTATCACCTACATACATATAATATACACATATCAAACTGAACTATAAAAATGCTGCATACGCAGGCAGACATAAATACTTTATCACATTCATAAGCATTTTTTTTTTATTTGACTATGCAGCATCCAAAATTGATGAGCCAGACCTTTTTTCCCCCTGCATTCTACCAAACACTTAAAAATTGTGTATTCAAGTAGTCAAGCGTGTGTTTTTATTTGCTCTATTTGTGCTGCTGTAGCCACCTCTGAGGCATCAGTGAAGTGTCTCCGCTTTTCTCCGGTGTTTACACAAAGCTACACTATGATTAAACTCAGTAAGCTGTTATCACAGAGTGACAGAAGGTAAAAGAGAAAGTGAGAGTTTTCAGGTTCCTCAGCGCATCCATCGTCTCCTACACTGACCTGAAAACCTTTTAACCACCGGAGGCTGTTTTTAATTCACGTTGCTATTCATCTTTATTAAAGCCCACTGTTCTGCTCCTATTATTATTGTCCTCTGCTGCCGAGGGTGTTTAATATCGGAAAAGTCTCATTATTCTTTGGCTGCACATTGCGCAATTACAAATACAATGCACTGGCTCCTGCTTTCCAGCCACACATCCACACATCACCCCCCTCCCCAACCAATTACCTTTTATTATAGTGCCAGCATTGGGGCTATTTTTTTTTAATGAGAACCATACTCTGTAGACCGACGTAGCCTGGAGCGTGGGTGTGTGTGTGTTGGGAGAGGTAGGGGCTGGGGGGTAGCAAAGAAAGCAAACTGTGTTTCCATTTGATTGATTTGATGTGGGGTGGGGTGGGGTGGGGTGGTCGAGTTATTACGTCTCCGACACATAAACGTGCACACACACACTCACACACATGCACTGCATTCATTCATAATCTTTTTTTATTTACCTTGATAGATCCTAATAAAAATATATTTGGATGATGTTTAATGATCATGTCTGTGTATGTCCACTGGCATATCCTGATCTGGCTTGATCACGAAGCTCCAGTGGATAACTGTCTGTCAATATGTGGCCAGATGTTTAGAGGCTACATAGGCAAACAATAATGCATGCCAACATATAAACTGGGATTTATATAATAACCAGTATACTGGTTCAGTCCAAAGTTTGAAAAACACACAAAAGGTCTGCATGTGCTTAATGGCTGTAGAGATGATTACACTGGTCAACAAATGTCAGTTACCTGGCTAAAACTGAGTGCTTTTTAAAGTTAAATGTTACTCACTAAACATGATGGTGAAATCAGAATTTGTCTATCATGTAAGCATTCTATATGGAAACATTAGCACACTATAAAAATTATGACCCTGATGCAGTTTTCATTATAGCTGGTGATTTTAATCATGCAGATTTAAAGCTGGCTCTCCCCAAATTCACACAACACATCACTTGTGCTACCAGGGGAGACAATAAACTTGACAAAGCCTATTTTAACATCAAAATGGCTTTAAGTCAACTCCACTAACACTCTTTGACCAGTCAGACCAGCTATCAATTTTCCTGTCTGATATACACTCCTCCTAGAAAAAGGCCTGAAGGAGTCTCCTTGCAGCTGCAGAACTACTCCCGAAAGGATCAACTGGGACATCTTTGAGGATGACAACATGGAGTCATATGCCACCACGGTATTCTCCCACATAAACTACTGTGTAGACAAATACACACTCAGCAAAGTGCTCCGGATGTACCCCAACCAGAAGCACTTCTAAATTTTCAACTAAGGTACAATATATAAATATACACCTTAAACTGGAAATAAACTAGAAATAGACAGGAAAGAATTTTCACATGTGGTATTTCACCTTCCATGTAAGTCCTGGGTTGTCTTTGTGCATTAGATGTGCATGAGGTCCATAACAGTTAAATATGAAATCTATGAAATAGGTGATAAACAGTGTCTGAGAACAAACAGTTCTTTTGTGCATTAAATAAATGAATTTAAAGTGATGGTGATGTACAATCGGGCCTGGATGCTGTGATAGCATCTGCCGGATGGGAGGAGTGTAAACAGTCCATGTGAGGGGTGTGTGGGGTCATGCACGATGCAGGAGGCCTTCCTGATGCAGTGCTTGTGGAAGATCTCCTGCAGCGAGGGGAGAGAAGCTCCAATGATGTTGCCATCGCTGCTGGGCCTTCTTGGTGATGTTGGTAGTCCAGGTGAGGTTGTTTGAGATGTGAAGTCCCAGGAACTTGGTGTTCTTTACGGCCTCTACCGTGGAGCCGTGGATGCTGAGTGGGGTGTGGGTGGAGCGAGTTCTCCTGAAGTTCACAATAATCAGTTTTGTCCATGTTTAGCAACAGGTTGTTCGCTTCACACCAGACAGCTAGCTGCTGAACCTCGTCTCTGTACGCCAACTCGTCATTGTGGCTGATGAGTCCCACCACAGTCGTGTCATTGGCGAACTTGATGATGAGATTCGACCTGTGCATAGCGGTGCAATTGTGGGTCAGCAATGTGAACAGCAACAGACTGAGGAAGCAGCCATGGGGAGTTCCTGTGCTCAGTCGGATGGTGCTGGAGATGTCACCGATACGGATGGACTGAGGCCTCTCTGACATAAAATCCAGTATCCAGTTGCAGAGAGAGGTGCTCAGTCCCAACTCACTCTGTTTCACACAGAGTCTTTGTGGGATGATGGTGTTGAATGCTGAACTGAAGTCTACGAACAGCATTCTAACCAAAGTGTCCTTCTTTTCCAGGTGTGATAGTGAGAGGTGAAGTTCAGTGGAACGTTAGGCTGATATGCAAACTGCAGAGGGCCCAGTGAGTGGGGAAGGCTGCTTTTGACCTGAGCCATGACAAGTCTCGAAGCACTTCATGATGATGGGGGTCAGGGCGATGGGACAGTAGTCGTTCATACGATAGACGTACATCTCGATAGAGACGATTTCTTCAGCATCAGGATGATGGTGGTGGACTTGAAGCATGCTGGGACGATCATCTGGCTCAGCAGTGTGTTGAAGATGTCTGTGAAGACATCAGCCAGCTGATCAGCGCAGTCTCTGATGTTGTCTGGTCCAGCAGCTTTCCGTGGGTTGACCTTGGTGAAGGTTCTCCTCACATCAGATGCAGGCAGAAGGATGATGTGGTTGGTGGAGGGAGGCATGGCTTTCTTGCATGCTCGTGGTTCACCACATCAAACTGGGCATAGAACTTGTTCAGCTCCTCTGGGAGCGTGGCATCCCTGTCACTTTTGCTTAGTGCAGACTTGTACTGGGTGACAGCCTGAATGCCCTGCCATAAGCTGCGAGAGTCTTTTGTGTTGTGGAAGTGGCTCTGGATCTTTGATGCATGGCCTTGCTTTGCTGTAGTGGAGAGAGGAGACACAAAGTTAATAACATGCAATGATGGCATAAGAGTGGCCAGAGAGAGAAGGCAGAGAGGAGCTCAGTGTATTGTGGGAGGTCCCCCAGCAGACTAAATCTATAGCAGCATAACTAAGAGATGGTTCAGAGTTGCCCGATCTATCTCTAACTATAAGCTTTATCAAAAAGGAAAGTTTAAAGCCTAGCCTCAAAGGTAGAGAGGGTGTCTGCCTCCCAAACCTGGATTGGAAGCTGGTTCTACAGGAGAGGAGCTTGATGGCTAAAGGCTCTGCCTCCAAGTCTACATTTGAAAACTCTAGGAACCACAAGTAGACCAGCACTCTGAGAGCAAAGTGCTCTGCTTGGATAATATGGTTTTATGAGGTCTTTAAGGTATGACACAGGTGTAAAATGAGTAGCGAAATAAGAAGTGCAATGTCTTAATGTCTTAATTGCTGTAGTTACTACTATAGTTCCACCACTGAGAAACAAAAACTCACAAAAATCCATTCATCTTTAAGTCATGTGTAGTTGATCGAATGGGAGATCCAATTAAAAACTAATATCAGCCCAATTGAACCTGCTCTAATTGTACTGTATCATATTGATTAAAGTGGTTTGTTGAAGGTGAAGAAAATGTTTTCATTTTAATAATGCTTGATCATTTTTCTTCATGTACTCACACCACATGAGGTAATCCACCACTAACATCATTATGTACTCTTCAATGTCACCACGTCATAAAATAAAAACAAAAAAAAGTTTAACCAACTAGGCTTGCAGTTTAAAAAAAGAAAGGTAAAGACTTGAGGTTGACCCCTGCAACCATTATACAGGGAAAAAATGATGGATGGATGGATTGTTTCCATTTTGATAATACCTGTTCATACATTTACAGTTAGTATTTAAATACAGATCTGGAGGAATGACCTAAGTGTCTAGAGTTGTTTGAATTGGAATTATAACTATGAACGCATTAAAACTCTTTTCTGGTACACTGTGTTTTATTCACCAAATATTTTTGGCTACCCCTCCTTCATCAGGGTGGTGTCTTGTGTGTGTGTGTGTGCGTGTGTGTATATATATATATATACACACACACACATACATACATACACTACCAGTCAAAAGTTAGACTGGTAGTGTATTTCTTACATAGAAATAACCATGTTTGTGAAAGAAAAGCAGCTTTCATAACATCAAATTGATCAGAATGAATGTGTAGACATTGTTCATATTGT
>JAUMHL010000005.1:24203395-24215311 GCA_032362345.1 Sandelia bainsii
GTTAGGTACTTTATATATTTATTTATCTTAGCTTTTTAACTAGAGTGATTGTGTTTTTATTCTTGCACTGGAAAATTACACCTTAATTTCGTTGTACATTGCTACAATGACAATAAAGATTCTGATTCTGATAAGGTAGGTCAAAAAATGTTGTTTGGTAAACTCCAAACAGGCTGTGTCATAAAGGCCTGACTGATAGAATGTTACTGAGATGGTCATCCTTCTGCCAGGTTCTACCAGCTCTGTAGAGGAATACTGAAGCTCTGCTAGAGTTACCATGGTTTTTCTGGTCACCTCCCTGACCCTTCTTGTTTGGTTTGACTGGGTAGCCAACTGTCGGAGTAATCGTGGGTCCAGACTTCTTCCATTTCACAATTACGGAGACCATTGTGTTCAAGGGAACACTCAGTTAAACTGGTCACAGATGAATTCCAGTTAAGTTCTTGACTTAAAATCTGCAAAACGTCAAGGGGTCTAAATACTTTCCGAAGTAAGTGTATACTAGGATTTGGCTACAGAGCAATGTTATATGTTTAATATTTCTTTTGGACCAGATCACAGACCCATAAAGTAGGAAATGTAACATTAACCCGAATGTACATGTCTGCAAAACATTCAGTCCAGCAGGGCTAATTTGAATATTGTGTGTAAGTAATGGTATGAATTGATGGTTGCTAGCACTAAGTCATTATTATCTACTACTGATCATAGTCAATTTGATCGAAAAAGAATGCAGGCAAACAGTTCCTCCAAAAGGTAATTGCTATGTATAAAAAAGGAAACAGATCATATGTTCCTGTCTTTCCTTCGCCTTTGTTATTCAGTTGTGTATTTCTAATCTCCACCATGCCCAGAGTAAACTACTGTGTTCATGCATATCATAGGAACACGCTGATAATGAAAATGCTTCAGTGATAACTTTAAAATGATGGTGACTCGCACAGCTCTGGGTTGGACTTTACAGTTATGTGGTGACTATCCCAGCTGTCTCTTGGAGAGATACGTGGTCGAGATGGAGAGGTCGACAGTCTACCACACGGCCGGGTTGGAGCATGGTTTTACCCAAATAGGCACTATAATAAGATTTACACTTATCATGTTCCACTTTCCTTACCACTAGTTCAAAAATAGTAATAATGTGTAATGTATTACCCCATTTAACAAGGAAGCCGAGGAACTTAGTTTAAGTAATATCCCAGCTCTGGGAACATAAGGCCTGTTTCCACTGGAAAGTTATTTTCCCAAAACCCAGAGAAAATTAAAGAAATTAGCCTGCTGATGTATTAGCAACGTGATGGTCGGTTGCATGTGTGGTAGCTTTTTTAAAATGCTGTCTATGTAAAATGCTGTGCAGTATTTAACCAATCAGTGATATTCAGCACTGCAGGTCCCATCCTGGGGGAGGTAGAACTATGGCCCTGGAACTGTATTTAGACCCTGGTTCCTCTGTTGGAAATACAGGTACAGTAGAAGAATGAAGTTCCTGCAGTGGAAACAGTGAAAATTGTATCATTCTCTGTTTAAGTGATCACCAAGTAAAATAGTAGCATTATCCCATCCAAATTATAATCTACCAGATGCCTGCATGAATTTGTCACACAACACTAATGTCAGGTTGAACACAGCTTAACTCTAGGCTGCCAGTGGTTACATGTTGTAATGGTAATAGGTTGTCATTTGTCATTTTGTTAAATTGCCAAGTTTAAAGGTTCTTATTTATTATGAGCCTGTCAGAGGATTGACACAAGAGAAGATATAACAGTGGTGAAAGTGGTGTGCTCCAGATGAATTCACACAGCAACTTTTCATTGAAACTGTGAATGACAAGTGTTTTTGGTTTACTCTGTATGTGCGTCTATGCTTTTGCTTTTAACTGAATCCAACATTGAGCCCAGTGCAGAGCTGGCAAAACAAGAAGGGGACAGGAATACGTGGACAAATTACCAGCAGAACTGTGGGGGAATGATTGGAGTGAATGCAGAAAATGATGTGGAGCTCAACGCTATTCAGGTCTCTATCCTGTCTGGTGTCGCCAATCAAGTTATTTAGTGTTTTTTGTGTTTTGTTAGGAGCTGGTACAACCAGAAGGCTCAAATCCAAGCAGCAAAGCATTTTTCAGCACTATACTTCTGCAATTAGAGTGGCAATAAGACTAAATTACAAATCTGATGAACAGACCACATAGTAGTTAGTTGGTTGGGGGGAGGGGGGTATTTGTGTAGCACTACAGCACATGACACAGAAAACTAGACACCCACAGATCGCTGATAACAGTCTGCATAGTCTTTTTCATCTTTTGTACTCAGAACATGACGTCTATTTTTTTCTGGTAACAAGCTGAAAAATTGAAACACAGAACAGGTTTCCACCGTTTTTCAGACCATCTCACATAACCTAGACCCAGAAAACTCTGCTGTGTTTCTGCATAGAACTGATGTATAGCTTCCTCCTTGTGTAATAGTTTCAGGTTACCTTTCTGAATGTAGTAGTGGACTATTAAGTGTCAAGTGTCAGATGCCAGAAGATTACTTTGAAAAGGTTCACCATGGATCATATAGTAAACTGATATATCTAAGTATAAATCACAGATGTACTGTATATCCACAGAGTTTTAAAGATGACAGATAACAGAACAAGGCCACAGAAAGACTGGTGACTGCAGATGTGGCATCTGTTAAGCTGATAATAATTTGTTCTGCACTAATAATTAAAGCAACATTAAAGCAAAACCAGAAAAGTGTGCTGTTGGTTGGATGGACTACCCAAAGAAATTGGGTTGCACATTGTTTTATGTTGCAGCTCCCAGCATGTTGTACTGTTAATATTCTGCTCTGCTCTTTATTATTTTTTAAGTTGTGTATGTGTAGCTTTGAACAAGGTTCAGCACAGGTTCCTTGAACCTGCACATTAAATCAGTTTGCTGGAAACTGAGAACACTGTGATAAACAAAGCATCAGCATCACAACTTGTGTCTAAATACAACTGGTCTAAGGAAGGAAGCCAGTCACAGATTGGCATCAAGTAAAGAAAAACAGGGCATGGGCAGAAGACAAGGTTAGAGATGGTTAAGTGCAGTTTGAATGAAAGCACAACAGTGTCAGTGTGTCATATTGTAAAGTGTTACTGTACAGTATCTGCAGTATTGTTGTGTTAAAACAAAAAAATGGGACAAATCACCAAATGTGTATTAACAATTATGCAGCAAGGAGCAGGATCAGGGGTTGTGTACACAAACTGTCCTAATGCTGTTTTCACATCACTTCAGAGTGAGCAGGATTAATAGCTTCCCTTTGCAAACAGTATTTGTGCCAAACTTCTAAGTCCTAATTATGCCTCAGAAGTTTGGCACTATAAAGTGTTAACAATGAAAGTCCATTGTTAAAGATAATTAAATACGACATCCACTGTTCCAATGACACACATGTATAGCTGCCATTATTAACAGTTTGATTACTATGATGAACTTCATGTTTACAGATTAAGACAGCTCCAGTAATCAGTGAGTAGCACATGAAGTTGGGAACCTTGGAAATCCTTCCCATCATACTTTCCCTCCCACACAGCATCAGGGTGAACCATCTCCTTGAAATAGTCTGAGGCCCAACATTAGGACTCCTAAGTATTTGAGGGCTAATTGTAGAATCAATCTCAGAGATATCAGAGGCACTCCAGAAGGCCTAACACCTACTCCCAATCAGCCATGGCTACAGGGAATGTGCCTTATTGTGTCAGCATTCTGGAAAAATACAGTGTTAATTTTTCAGTTCAACAACTTAAGTCTACAGGTACATTTCTACACAAGCCTTAAAATAGACTTGACTGTGACAACCCAAGGGGAGAGCAGTAATCTCAGTGTTTGTGAATAACTGGCTGATGACAGATAAGATTCAGGTGCGTGTGGGCGGAGCTAGGTGGAAAAAAATAGGTAAAGAGAACAAATCAATCATAGAAGGGAGGGGCTGAGTGGCTATGTGGAGGTGCATCTTAAGTCTCTTATGTGATTGTTTCTCTCTCCTCGCTCCATCTGGAAGTCGTTCTGGTCATTTGTACTAGCAACAAAATATGACCAACATGTTGTTACTGTTCGACAACATCTAGCAGCTGTAGTGATCATTACAAAACCACCTAGTATTAATATGGATTACACAGGAGAGCAAAGTTCAAGTCCAGTTCAAAACAACCGTCTGTTATTATTGTAACCAAACATGTGACGAATGTTGTACGAAATTAAGGAAGCAGTCATTTTTAAGGCAAATATTAATTTTTATTAAGCCTAACCATGTTTATTTAGTGTTTTACTTAGCCCAGGTCTGTTTGTGTCTAATCCCAACAAAATTACTTTGTTTGCACAGTTGTTGAATATTATTTTTGACTGTTTGTTGATTGTTGTTTGGACAGCTGTAGTAGATGACAGTGCAACTGTGGTGTTTCGGTGTCTTGTCGACATGTGGCCTGGAGGAACCAGGAGTCGAACCACTAACCGCAGGCTGTTCTACCAACTGAACTACTTGCCTACATGGGCGTTAAGGTTGGAGGTATTGCTGAGTCTAATACATCAGCTCAGAGGAATGAGGAACGAGAAATTATGTTTAAGGAGACATAACTGAGGCCATTCTTTGTGGACAGACACACCTATGTTTCACTACAAAGACGCAGCTCTTCATTGGAAACGTGTTGTTGATTTTAGTTTTATAGTGAAGTACAGTGATAACAGAACCAATTTAAGGCGTGGATCCAAGGTGTGGATCTGTTTTTATGTGTAGACGTGAGTGACCGAAGCAACAACTTTCTTCATGTGTATCTCCTCCATTATATCCCCCTAATTTTGTTATGAAGAGTCTGATGTTATTCAGCAAAATACACATTTTAATAGGCTGAACATTTCTGTGTGTGAGGCGACACATTTACGTAGTTTATATTTATCTGGAGCATGTGGTTTAATAAATAATTTGTACAAAACATTACGATGTAAAACATTATAATCATAACCTGGATCTGGCCACAGAATTATGAATTTACAAAGAGAATACTAGTAAATGCAGATGCAACACCAGCTGCCATCAGAAATCATGCTCATGTGCATCCAGCAACAACTGAAGAACATTTACACACAGTGGTTTGACTGACTTGAGGACAGGAGAATTCAGGTTTTAAATTTATGCACAGATGCTTGAAAAACTGTTTTAAACATAGGACACACAGTCACCACCATCAGTAGAGTGTGTTTTTATTTCTAATGATTATATTATGACAGTGAGTATATCACTATAGTAACACTTGACAGCCAATCCAGCTGAGCCGCTGTCATCAAATGGATGTTGTTGCAAAAAACAATTCAGAGGAAAGGATGTTAATGTCTCTAACAACCAATTTCCTCATCACACCCATTTATCCTTAGTGGGAGGGACTAATATGCAAGGAAGAGATGCAAGGAAAAGTGAGGGAAATGACTTGAGATGCAGCTCAACCATGACAAAATGAGTAGTTTTCTGGGAAGGATATACAGTAATTTCTGACAACAATCCATGGGGCTCCTGGCGGTCTTTCTATCTCTAGTGGGATATTGTGAGTCCATGTAAAAGCACTTGTGACTTCAGCTAAATGCTGATTACCAGAGAGAGAGAGAGATTACCAGAGAAGATGTGAGGTAGTTGGTCAAGTGATGTTAAGACACTAATGGTGATCTTACCAACACAAGTTTTCCTTTTTTTGAAGATTGTTTCATGAAAATAATTGAACTTGCTGCTAACAACCACCCTGTCACTTTTCTGAGGCTGATTAAAAGATCCTCTGGACCAGAAAACCACTCAAGCAGATGCTGCTCACTTTGTGTCCTCAGCTGAGTGCTTCTCTTCATCAGTCGGGTTTGATAATATCAACATAACAAAGACAAAGCCATTTCACTCCCAGCCTTGAATTTCTCATCAGAAACTTGGCATTTAATTCTCTCACTTTCTGCAGCCATGCTGTCCATCCTAACGGCTGATCAACTGTGCTGGAAACACAATCAACCAATTAGTTAAAGGACACTGCTCTTAAACTGCCTTCCAGCTGCCAATTACTCCCTGGAGTGTCTACTTTATGCCTGAATTACCCACTTTGTTACCATGTAGGGACTGGGACTGGGACCAACATGGATCCAGGTCCTAATAAAACCATGTTTTCTGTTACAAACAGAACAAATGCAGGGCTCAGCTTCACCATCAGGCACATGGGCAAATGGGACGCTGTGGTAATGAATATAGCGATAGCAACACAAATTTAGTTTTACAAATTTTGCTATTTCATTTTTCAAATTTTTTTTCTCATATGTTTCTGTTGTATGTTGAAAAACAATTATAAACATTTTATAAATTTCATAACTTTTATTGGTAAATAAATCTAATTTATGAAAAGAGTCACTATTTACAGTGTTGATCCCTCTTCTTCATGACTACTGCTACGACTATTGCTCTGCCGTGCCAGATACCAGTCTCTGAGCCAAATCCTGACTGGTGGTGATCATTTTTGCATTATCAGTGCTTGAGGTTGATCACAACTTCACCTTAAAAAAAATACAAAAATTACCCCAAAAAATAGGAATATTTGCCATATTTTCATTTTACAATTATATACCTATAAAATACAGTAAATCTGCATTTTTAAAATGGCTATACATTTTCATTTTCTTCATGAGTGACTCTCAGCTTGTCACAACATATGAAATGTGACAGATGATGTTATAGGATACATAAATATGATAATGTGACCTAACAAGTGTAAATTGAAATTATTTTTGTTTGTTTAAATTGTAAAAACATGGGTTTATATGTTTTTATATGTTACATGCTGTTAATGGACAGGCCATTTTTATTAAAATGTGAATTACAGTAATGTAAACCAGAAAATCACAACAAAAGTGCAGGCAAACATGTAAGAGAATGCAGCAAGTTATAAAGTAGGATACTGTATTTTCTTCATCATGGTGACAAGTGTTAACTCCTAGCAACCACAACTCCATCTTCTAGTCTGACTGACTAAGACCCATCTCTTAGCAAGAAATCTGTTAACATAATTGTTAACCTGTTGAGAAAGAAAAATAGAAGAAAATAGCATTTAATCAGCTTTTAGCATATCCCCTTAATTTCCAATGCTACTTTGGTTTCACTCAACAACAGTGAAAACAATAGTTGGACTAGATGCAGAAGTGCTTACACAAACAACAGTTTACCGTCATACAAAATATGGCAAAGATTAAAATTGTACAAATCAAAGTTTATTTAGTAGCGTTTTACCTTTTTACATTTTAGAGATTTTTATAATGGTGTACATATTCAACCAATAGTGGGCCAATGGTGTGGCTCACTGGTGTGCCACACACAAACCACAAACAAACCCTATTTCCAGAAAACTTGGGACTTTTTCTAAAATGCAATAAAACCTAAAATCTGTGTCTTGTTAATTGGCTTGAACCTTTATTTAACTGATAATGATTCCCATGGAAACATTCTTAGTGTTTTCACTGACCAGCTTCATTCTGTTAATTGCAGGCCAGTCATGTATACACACTCTGTGTCTATGAAGCCATTCTGTTGTAGTATGTACAGAGTGAGGGCTGGTGCTTTCCTGCAAAAATATCCAGTGACTTCCTGGGAAAAGATGGTTCCTCAGTCTCTATGAGACACTCTAATGCTGATCTTTTGATATGTGGGACATAAACTTTCTCACTCTATAGTCCAGCTTTTTAAAACACAGGTTGTTCAATGGAAAATAGTGAGGAGGCTCTGTTACTGGTTACATACTGATTGCTATGGGAACCAGCTTCTCAGTGACTCAGTTTAAGCACTGCAGTCCTCGGCTAAATGAAATGTTTTCAGATCGGCTTTAAAGCTGTGTTTTTGTCTGTGAAATACGACTAGCAATGATGTGGCACAGATGATGACTACCTGCTGATGCCATGCTTTAGGAAATTACATGACCTTGAAGTGTTACTGCCTGTTTACTGGAAAATAAATAAAGATTTTGACAGTGTAACACAATTGTTTCACTCGCTGTTATCTGCTTTTCCATTGTAGCTGAAGTTGCATGTTCACTTTTTTCAATTTTGAACTGTCAGATTTAACCTAATGTGGATCATTAATATGTGTTGTTTTATTATTTAGATACAGTGCAATGCAAAACTAAGTGAACTATTTACAATTTCCTTATTTTCTGCATAAATGCTAAGTAAGTGCTCAGATCTTCTTTGTCATTGTAGATAACAAGATAAAGAAAATATCTTGAGTCCTCTCAGGCCCCAGAGTCAGCCTGTGACATGAATAAATGTTCTCAGTTATGGTGACATGACCGTCTCAGTCAACACTCAGGGAAGGCTGCTCCTTGGATTGAATTTCAGAATTGATCGCAGCGATGACAGGTTGTCCCGCTCTCTCTCTCTCTCGTTGTCTTTGCCGGCTGTCCATTTCTACATCACTGAATCGTTGGTGAGTGATGGAGGCACTTTGTACCATTTTGATGTCTCCATAATTTTCTCGTCAATCCTCATTTTAACACAGTTATTGACAGCCGTAGGCCAAGAATGGAGACAGAGTGGATATATGCACTGGTTTATACTGAGATTTTACCCACGCAAAGTGCAGCCCCTGCTGAATGATAATATGTCAATAACACCATTCTCCATCAGCGCAACCATCCATTAGGCAAATAAAAGAATGTTTATAAAATTTGAACAGTGGACATGATAAAAACTGCTCTAACATTACCACTCTCATTCATTTGATCAAAGGGCTGAAAAATATTCATGGCTTTTTACCAAATGAGGAAGAACAGCTTCACATATCTGATGAATATTAACAGCTGCAATGAGAAATATATAGATACCATCAGCTTCACATATGTAAGTTTCCCTTCAAAATTGAAGATACACATATTAGAACTAAAGGTAACAGACATGCGGACCCCCCCACCAAGGGGATTCAAACCAGGATTTTGCCACTATGAGGTGACACTGCTGATCCACTGTGCTGCTGCTATATTGCATTACTTTACATTTCAGATTGTTCCTGGCAGCTGCAATGACGATGACACTTGACATTATTAAAGTGAAAGAAGAGCAATACTGTTGATTTATCTTTTCGTGGAGTCTAACCACAGGTATAAATATGAAACTCTAATGGCTGTGAAGAAAAGGTCACAAAGTGTTGAAAGTAGTAATTCATTGTGTATAAAAAGCAACAAACCATGAGGAGCCCAATGGGATAGTTTAAAGCAGGGTAAAGGTCAAATAAACAAACTGTGACCTGAAAGAGATAATGACAGTGATGCTGATGCTGGCTTTTTCGCACACCAATTAGCCACAAAACTAAAGCCACTGACAGGCGAAGTGAAAAACATTGATGATCTCATTACAGTAGAATCTGTCAAGAGGTGGGATGTGTTACGCAGCAAGTGAACAGTCAGTTCTTGACTGTGATGGCTAGACGACTGGATCAGAGCATCTCCAAAATGCCAAGTCTTGTGGTCCAGTGTGCAGTGGTCAGTACCTTCCAAAACTGGTTCAACGAATGACAACTGGTGAACCAGTGACAGGATCATGGACACACATGGCTCATTAATGTGCATAGGGAGGGAAGAGTGACTTGTCTGGTGTGATCCAACAGAAGAGCTATTGTAGCTAAAAATGTAATGCTGGCCTGACCACACAGTGTATCACAGCCTGCAGCGTATATGCTGAGTGCCTGTCCACCTTCAACAGCATCTACAATGGGCAGGTAAGCTTCAGCACTGAACTATGTAGTAATGGAAGATGAATCATGTTTAATTTTACATGATGTGGACTGCAGTGTGTGTGTCCATTAAGGCCCCACCCAGAAAAGTGCTGCATGTCACAGGCTCTGAATATTTGGGCCCAAAGTTATTCCCATAGGGTCTCACAGCAATCTGACATGGGGTTGTTCTGAACAGGAAAATACCGAACTGGTGCCAGCAGTGCTAATAGCTGTCAGGCTGCATCTAGCTGATTCTGACCCACTGAGGGTGATTTAACTGGAAAATGCTGGACACACACCGTCTGTTTCTCAGATGCAGACAGACAGATGGTTTACATCAATGTGGACATTGGGGGCCGGTGCTACAGCTAAGGTTGACCTGTAATTAAACAGCATTGATCTGCAGCTCTGTGCTGCGGTTCGAACTGATTCAATTAAAAAAAGTTGTTAAACTAAGTGAAGGTTGATGGAGCAGACCTGGCAACTGCTGAGACAAGCTGTCTCCATATGACTCACCTGATGACTGGAGATACAACAGTGGGAGACACCTCTGTGCTTATTCCCACATCTTCTAGTCTCCAAGAAAACTCAGATTAGTCAAATAGACATAGACAACTGTCTCAGGACAGTAGGTGAGTTGTGGCTGGTGTGTGGTCAGTTATTCTGGAAGCTGCTGAAGTGTTAGTGTGGTCTGCTACCAAGCTAGATGTGACTGCTGTCTTTTCTAGCATCACCTCAATGGAAATCTTAGAACATGACCCAACCTCGGTCCAACCCAAATCAACAGATTTTTGCTAAATGGCTAGTTGACAGTAGGTCTTCTTTAAAAAGTGTGAAGCAGTGTTAGATTTTAGATTTTAGATAATATCCACCATTATGAGCAAATGCCAGCTGTGCAGTTGTTCTATGTTGCTATGCTTAGATAATAATGCTTAATGTCCACAATATTGTACATCACACAGCCATAATCATACTGGAGTCAAGCAGTTACATAGCCGCACCTTGTGCCTCTTGTGCATTACATATATTCAAGTCACAGTACTAACTCTCTGAATATCCTGAAACTCAAAACATGACGCCCATTTCTAACTCCGTTTGACAACACTCACCAAAACTATGAAGGTACTTCCAGATTTTTTAAAGACTCTTCTAACCCTGTAGAGTTAAAAAAAAAAGACCTGGTCTGGTCCAGGAGAAATATTATTTTAGTCAGTTTCTCTGGTATGACCATTTCTTCTCCACAAAACAAAGATGGCAACAGGAGATGACTCTTTACTCTTGTTGTCAAAAGTTGAGTGCAGCACTGCCAGCTAGGATTTCCCCATTTACATGCTCAGTACAATGTGCTCAGTAAACCAAATAGTATTTATGTTTTGGTGTAAATATTTTTGTAGGAAAAAATAACCATGACAATGACACTGTCTACATAAATTATAGATAAAAACTATAAAGACAAGTGTAAATGATTTTTTGAAATTGAATTTTGAATTTTTCCTTAATTTGAATGACATAATTTCATGTCGCCATCTTTGTTTTGTGGCAAACAAAAGGGAAACAGGGTAAAATAATATTTTTCCTGGACTGAACTGTATTGTTTTTGACTGTCTAGAATATGGGTGAAGGTCTTCAAACAGCTCTACAAGGTTAGAAATATCATCATGTAATGACTTACACCAGTGGTTCTCAAACTATGGTACGCGTACCACTTGTGGTACGCAGGTTTACTCTAGTGGTACGCAGGAACACCTGGGAATTTTTTATGAAAATTAAATAATAACATTAAAGACATAATACCACTATAGTTTACATGTGAACTGTCTCCGCTCACTGGACAACATCAGTCTCCATAAACATTATTAACAGCATTAGAGTCACAACAGGGCATCCAGAATTACAAGTGTTAGTTTAAACTATACAGTGTTTTCATTCACATTATGTTGTAGCGGAAACCTGGTATCTGAATGTCTGTCATAATTTAGAACCATCTCCAGTTTTGTTGGGGACGTTTAATTCAGACTGTAATAACGATGCTAAATTGATTGAAGTTGGTTCCCACTGACATGCAGAAGGCAGACAGCTGTACAGTTGTGTGCGCACACTTCACCCGTTTGATCTCTCAGGCTGTTTTTACGCACGGTCACATGGACAGAAACAGGCTTATTCACAGACA
>JAUMHL010000005.1:24245432-24264308 GCA_032362345.1 Sandelia bainsii
GAGGAAATCACCATTGCATGCTTCTACTTAAATGCCCTGCTTTCATGATATAATATCACTGTAGTGTGAACTTTTTATGTTTTCCATAAGTTTCACCCGAAAGCCAAATATCCCTAACTTTTTGTGAGTAGTGTATGTATAGAAATGTATAATCAGAAATTTACAAATGTATTTACAAATGTATATGTGCAATGGATATGTACATTTAACGTTTAACAGTTCAGTTCAGTCTGGTATTTGTACGAGGAAGATCTGATAAAGTCATATTTCCACGTGCAGTTCAAAGTTGAAAGAAGAGGGTTTTTTTCCGATGAGGCAACAGTTTCACACTGTCTGGTAGTTTACTTAAATTTCAGGGGTGAAATGAGGTACAAAAAACCCTTCATCCACTGCACTGGAAATGGGACTGAGATGTGTGTGTGTGTCGGTGTGTCTGTGTGTGTGTGGGGGCGTGCACAGAGATGCTACTGAGGTTAAGGCAAATAAGGAGAGGATTCTCTGTGTTCTAGCATATTGAGCGTCCATTTGAGTGTGAAATTACCAGATTGAAATCAGTGGCCCTGACATCCATCATATGGTCTAAGATACCCGCCTCCCCCAATATTA
The DNA here is from genome assembly GCA_032362345.1 of Sandelia bainsii. Lineage (NCBI taxonomy): Eukaryota > Metazoa > Chordata > Actinopteri > Anabantiformes > Anabantidae > Sandelia > Sandelia bainsii. The sequence goes on from JAUMHL010000005.1 coordinate 24,246,039, forward strand.
CACACACACATCCACAGCCATCTCCAGCTATACGGACACAAGGACAGCTTTGTATTCCTGCTGTGTTCCTTTCTTCAAACTGCAATAACCTTTGTTTTCCTATTTGCCGGTCATAATATAGAAACAGCTTGATTGAATGCTGACCGGGAGTTGTAGTTCCCTCAGGGCGAACAATATCTCCCCATTAGATATTCATCATTTCTCTATTTGGATGTTATGAAGAAATCTTCGATGATGTGACATGGGAGCTGACCATGGTGCAGTTTATGAGACACCTGAAGAAAAGGAGTTCATCAAGGGAAAGGATTGCACACAGTGTATGCACACACACACACATAAACGTACGTGTTGGTGGGCATATGTTGCTTTATTTAGCGGCAAGAGGTGAAACACAGTCCAGGGAGTTCAGTTTGGCCCAGATGTGTGAATCTAAAAGTTTAACCAACATCAAAATAATGGACAGAAGTTTAGCAGCAGCTAGTTCTCCAAGACAGTGGTAAAGAAAACATGCAAATGCACACAAGGAATGCTACCTGATGCATTCTAAAATGCTTTATATACTCATAATTTATGTATGCATATCTATAGATGTCTTCTTGTTCAGCAATGTAATATATCCCATATGTGCACATTGTTCTGCTGCTGTAACATATTACCATGAAAATCAATTAGACTTTGGTCATTTGAAAAGGAATCCAGTCCATAATGGTTAATGAAAATCTAATCTAGGGACAGCTACACTCAAACTGTCACACTTTATTACCTCCTGAAATACCCATCATTCACTATTAAATTCACATCACTCTCTCAACGGTCACATGGAAAAGTTTGTTCTCTGTGCCTCTTTTTGCTCAGCAGTTCTTTTCTAAAACTTTAAATGCTGCATCATTATTGTTCAGGAAGGGGTGATGAGATTTGAACAGATAATACTGTAGTTTTGGTGGGTTTGGGTGGATACCAGGGAAATGTGCTATTTTGTGAATTAATTGTCCTCTCCCATTTTCTGGTTTCAACAGTCACTGGTGCAGAAGTTTAGTAACAATGCACAACTAGCTGAAAACCAATTCAGTACTAGCAGTAGATACATGGGGCTTTTGTGTGGGTCACGTGTATGTGTTTTATTAGCTGGTTGTCACTAATCCTACTTTTTTTGTCTGCACTCTTTGATACTGTAAATCAACAGATTACACTTTCTGCACTCTCTGAATTCATTATTTCTGGTACAGCTACCCATCTGGGTATCTTGGTGGGGGCAAATACCCTTCTCTCAGGACCGTGGGGCACTGTTTTCAGCCCTTGGGATGGGGCATAGACATCATGGTCATATTTTGACATCCCATGACACTTCCAGTTTGGTACGACCCTGACATCCACAGTCAGCTAAATCATTTCACCTGTGCCTCCCCCTTTATAAGCAGCACCTTGAACACTCTCCTTTTGCCAGATTGTCTGTTCTTTAGACAGAAACAACTCTCCAGCCTGTTTATTCTGATCCTGATCCTGTTTCTGCCCCTGGCCCTTTCCCTCTTCTATCTGGAGCTCCTCCCTTGTCAGATAATGATTTTCTGTCTCTGGGATTATTTTGGATTTCTGGATGTGTGTTCTGACTTCATTTATTTGTAGGAGGATTTCTGGATATGTATTTGATTGCAATTCACTGTGAGAGTGTGGAGTGTTTGGTGGGTTTTGGAGGTGTTGTGTCTTCTCACCCTTTCCACTCCACAGTCTCACCGCCATCTTGTCTCCCATGTCAATTCTGCCATCTTGAACTCAGCTCTCTGTCGACTCCTGCTTCTACTCTGAATCTTCTCTCAAACTGCTACCATCTCTCAAGAAAGTATTGTCTGCAAATATCTGCAAAGCATCGAAGAAGCATCCTATTTGAGTGCCACCTCTCCCGGGTGTGCAGATTTTCCCTCTACAGCATCAGTAGCACCAGATACCCAACTCCTTGTGTATGCAATAGTCACATATATTCTTGACTACGACTACTACTACCCTACTAACAGTAGGGTAGTAGTAGTAGACAAAACAGTAGCTACTAGCTACCTTCCTGGATCATCCAAAATGAAAAAAAATGTATCAGTCAAAAAGGACATGTCACTCCACTGTTCATATCTCTGTGCTGTAGTTAACATCCTTATCCATCTACAATCAATCTCATCCACTGGCTCTGCCAATGAACAGAGTCTCATGGTCCCTACTTTCTCCCATGTCTACTTGAACGTCGCATGAAATGAAATTTCTTCACATTGCACTTTGCTTTAAATGTCTTCTTCCTGATTTAGTATTTTTGCTTCCTTTTCTTGCATAAATGCATCTGCCAATGACTAAATGTAGCTAACCTGTTGTATCTTGTGTTTAATCTGTACATACAAGAACTGTAAATGCTATAGTTACAAGCTGTGACTATTCCTTGATGAACAACAATTTATTATGTGCACAATGTTTAGGTTGCCAGATTTGGTTGATGAACACAGGTTTTGCTTTCTGTCCAGAAGATGGTACCAAACACAAATCTGTGTGCTAAACTCAACTGTAAAATGGAGGGTTTGATATACTCCAATATAACAATGACATTTGGTTTTGATAATAGACATGCTATAAATTAGTTGTAACAATTGCACAACTAAACAAATAATGCAGCAATTGTAGTCACTAGACTTTTTGGGTTAAATATGTCCATAAACAGGGAGCCTCATCCATTTATGTCTAGAAACAATCTAAGAGAAATGCTATTTTACTTCTCTAGTCCTTAATTGATCCCTAACAGACAGCGTTTCATTTGAGGACTTCAGTGACTATTCTTGAAGTACAACATGAACAGGAAAAAAAACTTTGACTGTAAACAAATCTCCACGATGCTATTAGAGGAAGGAAGAGGAAGGAAGAGAAATATTCTGTGAAGCCAAACCTGGATCTGAAAAGAAAACTTCTAAATTAGACTCAGGGAGTATTTAGCACGGAATAATAGTCAGAGCCACTTAAAATGAGAGAAGGCATCACAGTTCCCTGAACCCTCATTAGTAAGTTTGAGCAGGACTCCTATAGACAGCCTGTCGGACAGCCATCTGCCAGCAGATGAGTAATTGCTTGAAATCAGAACGTACAGGCTGTTGTTGACAAGGCTGCTGTTTTCACTGCAGTCATGTGCAGCATTTGAGACAATTCAGGAACAGAAGTAACACATGTTAGAAGCACCAACAGGTGATCTAAACTTTTAAAGACAGTGCACATACATTAGTTTTAGAAAGGGTGTTACTTTGCATAAAACATATCAGGCTTTTATATCAGGCACATTTATATGTAAAATACAAAATATCACAGGAATTGTGACATATGACCCTAAACAAACAACAACCTAGTTTTCTGTAATATCACACATATTTGTTCATGTATACCTTCAGCATGCAGATGTACTGTACATGCATGCACACATATACTCACATGCACTCCCCCCTTCCCAAGCAATTTATCTTTGTATGTGTTACCAGGGGGAGCCTGTTTAATGCTTGCTGTGTGTGCAGACTTCACAGTCACCTTCATCAATGATAAATGAGAGGCCATTATGGAAATCTGCAGCCATTTGAAAATATGTTAGACATGTAACAGTTCTAATACCCTATATAATACTACCTGATAAAATATAGCCTGATTACACAGAGGACAATGAAGTCGCTCCCCAAGCTGTTGTCAGAAATTGATTTTACACACGCGCACACAACTCACATACTTTTTTCCTACTAAACTTTCTATTGTTGCCCATCAGGGCAGACCACAATGCAATCCTGCCATCCATCAGAGGAGTTTGACTTAATAACCTGTGCAGTGTGTTTGTGCCTGTGTGGCAGGGCCTCTTGTTCAGTGTCAACCCCAGTTTACTGTTATTGCTCTGAAGTTATTGTCTCCTCAGCCTCCCAGGATCTGTGCAGTGGCAGTGCTGGAAAGGCTAGCATTTGTTTGAGGGTGACGACCCTTTCCAAGGACGACGCTAGAGAGGCATCCATCATGTGCCGCTCAGCCTCCTTCTCTCTCTCTCTGTTCACCAATCAGAGGGAACGCAGTACATTTGGCATGGCACTGTAGCAGCCCCCTATAGCTGCCATCCAAGCTAGCTCCCTTATCACGCTGATTGATTTCCTCCATGCTGTGCTAACTCCCGCTTCTGACTCAGAGCTCTTGAATCATCTCACCAAGCAGGAAGGGGCTGATGTGTCATTTGCTGGGCAAAATAAAACAGGCAAACCAAACACACACATACAGATAATTGTTGATATTTCAAGCAGCAGGGATTGGAAGTAGATAAAATATGAAGATTATTTTGAACTAATGACATGTTTCTGAAATGTCCTAAAGAAAATGATTAAGTTTGTCTGGTGACTCAGAGAGCCCAGCTGTAAATCCTCATTAAAAACTAATTATTGCCATTTTCTCTATCTCTCATAGTTGGTGTGCTAATTAGCACAATTCCAAATAACTCTATTAGGATTTCTGTTGCACGAGTTGTTGGAGAGCCCTAATAGGGCCTCCTCCATACCTGAGCAACCCTGTTTTTGAAAAAGTTTTTTAGAGGGAACAGTCACTGGATGGATTAAGTTCAATGCAACATATTCTAAAAACATTTTTTTCCCCCCAACATATTCTTTTAGTGGGCGAGAGTGGCGCAGTAGGTAGGGCAGCTGGCCAGTTGTCTATGAACCCCAAGGTCGGTGGTTTGCTTGCGTGTCCCTGGACAAGACACTGAACCCCTGTCCACAAAGAATTTCCCCAAGGGGGAATTATATAATAATAATAATTATTATTATTATTAATATATAATTATTATTAATGATTGAAGCACTAGATTTATTAACAGAAACAGAGGTGATTGGGGTGAATGATGGTCACTGTCAAGCATTTAGTTTAAAGGATAATACACACTGAAGTGTGAAGTTATTGTTTTCCTCTTTGCTATGAATTCAGTGAATTTCTATACCATATCATGCAGGGACTCTAGGGAAATCTGCATAAAAGCCAAGAGCAGAAACCACTGTTGAATGTGCGTGTTTTACAAGCCCTCAGGTGGTATTGCACGATAGGCCGTCATGCTTCTGTGATGAATATAGTCACAGGGCCTCTGGAGTACTTTGGAAAACTGTCACTTAAAACAGTCCTCCACTGCATCCAGAAATGCAACCTGAAATTCTGTTATGCAACGAGGAAGCCGTACATCAGTTCTGTGCAGAAATGCTGCAGAGTAGTTTGGGCATAAGCTCATGTCGGATGAAAGACAGTGGAAATGTGTTCTGTGATGTGACAATTCCATGATTCGGCTTGTTTTGGGGGAAAAATGGACGTTGGGTTCTCCGTGCTAAAGACGCAAAAGACCATGAAGACTGTTGTTGTAAAAGTCAGCACATGTGATGATGTTGGGGTGCATCAGTGCCCTCAGCATGGGTGACTTGCATTTTTGTGGATGCACCATCAGTGTAGAGGTGCATATTAGGATTTTACAGAGACATATGCTGCCATCAAGGCAATGTCTTTTCCTGTCAAGTCAGTGGATATTTCAGCAGGACAATACTGCATGTATGAGGTTTGACAATCTGCTGTTGACAGTCAGAGTTCAGTTTAGTTGTGGATGTCAGTCAATCTAGTCAGGTAGTCCAGTTATTTCAGATAATCACAAGAGCCCAATAAAAGTTTCCAAATCACTTGTTTAACCTGCCTTTGATTTTGGATGCAGACATGTGTATATGTGCAAATGCTGATTTAGCCTGTTAACACTGCTTTATATTAGACACAATTTATTTTTTAGAATTCATTTATATGCACATTGAAGCACATGAAGCATGTTGTATTTCTGCTTGTGTTCAGCATACTGAAGTATGTAATAAATCATGTTTATGACGGGGATGGAAGCTGTCTCTGCCTGGTAATAGGACAGGATGATCTCTCACCATCACAAAACTGAGCTCAGATTCATGCTTGTGATGACAGCACATCCTTTTTTTGTTATACCTCTGATAGGTCAGAGCTCATCTGTGGGTGTTATGGGAAGTGTTGCTCTCATGATTACTTAAAATTTTAGGATAAATGTTGAGATCTGCACCATGGGAGCAAGAGAGAAATGAACAAGATTGAATCCTTATGCAGCTGTGAAATAGCTGACATTCAGATTCAGTTTTCTGGCACTGGTAGGCTGCCACAACACTTTCATAAGAGCCCCAGAGCTGAAGGAGCAACAAACCCTGCTGTGAGGATGCTGTCAGTCTACACTGCGGTGTACTGCGGTGGGTAATGAGTACCAATATACATGGCTGCACCAGCTGTTACCTTTGTGAAAGAAATAGTGTGCTGTTCTCCATAAATACATGAGAAATACACTAGAAATGTGGAACTTATTTCTTAAAAATTAAGCAGTGGGCAAAGTGCCAGAGAGAAACAGCTGCAACATGTACTGTCTCTCTCCTCAGAAAAGACACAAAATTGAAACATACAGCCTGTGCAGAAGTGTAATATGAAACTGTCCTATCTGGATTCAGGACCAGTGCTCATTGTGGCGGCGTGCTCATGATTGATTATTATTCCTGTGTGACTCTGGCTCCCATCAGCCAGAGAGAGGGGGATTGCCTGTTCCCCTGTGGTCAGGAAGCTAATGCTCCAGATATAGAAATGATAATGCAGGAAGACTGATGGAATAAGAAATGTCCCAGAGGATCATGACCTGAACTGTGCCTTAAGGAGACAACGAAGAGACAAGAGGGTTTCCATGTCACTGGAAGAGAGAGAGACATTTAGACTGAAGCTTAAACATCAAACCAGTCAGAATAATCTAGTCTACGTCTACAACCTGATGAAGGCACAGTGGTTTGGTTGCATTTTGCCAAGCTCCTTCCTACATACTGCACTGTAGTGTCCAGCCATGAAGGAGAGCAGCGCTGCTACACCAGCATTGAAACACATGTTTCTGTTTCTGATTTTTTTTTTGAAGGATCACTTCAGAAATTTTTGGTACACTGGTACTTTTTTAAAATATTGTCTCACTCTAAGACACATCCCGATCTTTGCTCAAGAAACCAGACATTGCCATGTGATGAAGCTGTCATCAGTGAAATGGAACAGTTTAAACCCATAATGTAGCGTTGGGAAAAAACAAACCTCATATTCAGTGACATGAGTATTTCATACAATGGGCCTTGAATATTTTCATATTCTTGCCTTAAGTTTCTTTGACTTTTAACACTAACATTTGTTTGTGCAAACGTTCAGTGTTGGCATCTCTAAAATAACTGGTTTCACGCTGAAGAACACCACGTGTTCACGACGAGGTGCATTGGATGTATTGAAATTCATTCCCAAACAAGATGAGTGAAGTGTTTTTATTCTGAAAGCAACATAGCCTGCTGCAAGTTTGATCTATGCGACAAAACACTGCCTGAACCTGAGCATCATTTTTAAATTTCTGTCCAAACCCAACCTGAAACCTTGGGTTATGACAAGTCCCATCAGGTTTGTTTCAGGCATCCCCATTTGACTGGTGGAGACCAAACACTTTGGAAATGCTTTTGTAACCTTTTCTAGCGTGGTGAGCATCAATGACTCTTCTTCTAAGACCATCAGAAATCTCCTTTGCTTGACCCGTGACACACTCCTACAAACCTGTGTTGCAAAATCAGACTTTGATGGTGAAGACGAGACTAATTTCCCCTTTTACACACCACAGTGTGTGTGTTCTGTAATGGCATGTGTTTTGTACTGTGGTTTGGAGAAACACTGTGAAATGGGTTAAAACTCTCCTTCACTTTACAGGTTCAAATCTAAAGGATGCCATGAGAGTCAGTCCAGGTTCTCTTCATCTTTTATAATATTTTAATTATCTCAGCACTGTCAACACACTAATATTTCGTCCTAATTAGTAGTTAGATGACTGTGAAAGTAGCTCCAGAGTAATAAATGTGGACTGAGTGTAATCACAAACCTTCAATAAACAACAAACTCTTCCCTCCCACTTCCATCCAAAGTGCTCCTCTTCGCTTTCTTCTATTTCCTAGTCTTTTTGTTTCCTGTGTTGCGTCCCCCCTCCCTCCCTTCCTTTGAAGGCCTCAGTGTAACTGGAGCTGAAGAGGTCCATGGCTTAACATTTCCCTGGGCAAAAAATAGCCTCAAACTTCAGAGGAAAGAAACCAGACGAGAAACCAAAAGGGTTTCATCTCACCCTCCCACACTCTTTTGCCTTCTCTTCACCATTTTGTGCGTGTGAAATATCATTGAAGCATGACTGTGAAATGACTTTATCTTATATAATTTTGCGCAACTAAGAAGCTATCCTGGTTGAAAAGCACGACTGATGAAGAAAACATGAAAAACAGTACACACAGAGCTGTCAATTCTCCCACGCGAGTGAAAACACAGAGCATCTGAAGGCAAATTGACACATTACCAGCTTCAAGCGACTTATTCATGAGCTGAGTTTGGCTTTATTGCTGACTGACTGATTAAATACTGGAGAAAAGCATCTCTCAGGGATCTTCTCACAGATTCATTTCTCCTCCTTCCCTCAGTCTTGCTGTTTTTAATATTTCCAAGTCTTCTTCTTTTATGTTCTCCTTTCAGCCACTCTTCCTCCTCATCTGTCTGTCATTTGTTTGTGTCGCCATCTCCATCCTCCTTCCTTCTCTTCTCACTCCAGTGCGTACTGCTCATAAAATATTGGTGACAGAAAGTCTGAGCAATTGATTTTGTAAAGTGCCATCTGTAGAAGCAGTTAGAAGTTTCCCCTGAGTATGTTGAGTCTCTGCACATATAATTAGATCCATATACAGTGACACTTGAATTTTCTCTATTTTTGCATAAACTGTATTTTTTTTTTAATATTTTGCATAAATGAATAATAAACCCAAAACATCAGATTTTCATGGATGTCCTAAAACTAGATAATGGCAAACAAATGAAACAAGATTTGTTGTGGAAATTGATCCAGTCTTAAGTATTTGAGTGTGGCAAAAGTAATTAAACCAGTGCCTTCAGCAACTGGTGTGTTTCTTTTTTTGTAGCTATGGCTTCAACTAACTTTATCAGCCCTGCACATCCACATGGAGGGATTTTTACCCATTAATCCTTATACAGCATTCTTCCAGTAGTATTCTGGTTTATTCACATGGCCTTGAGCAAACTGTAGATGGTCAGAAATGTTAGGAGTAGTGGTGTCCTCCTTGAACACCATTGTTGTTCAGTGTTGTCCTGTTGGTGGACTCATGAAAATTGATATTAGCCACTGCAAGAGAGGCCTTACCCTGGAGTTTCTTTGGACCTCTCAAACTATCATACACCTTGCTCTTTGAGTAGACATTTTGGGTGAAAGTGAGATATACTGTATGTATGTATATCAAATGAATATACATACATTCTTGATGAGCTCTTCCTACTGCCAACAATTACACACATGAATTCACACATTCATCAATTAATTTACTGTTATTAACCAAAGGACCTATAAAGACCTTAAAGTGAAATCACTGAACTATTTGCTGCCAAAAGGACTTAAGTGCACTTATCTTATCGCCTTTTTAGCAGCAAAGCTTGTGAAACACAAATTTTGGCCATGACTGCATACCGTGTTGAGAAACTATTACTTTTGTCTGAATTTAGAATTAAAAGATTACAGGACATCCATGCATTAATTGATTTGTTTCATCTGGTTTCATTGATTCCTAATAATATTGCCTAGGGGTAATAAAGAGAAAATCAGTCCAAGCACAGAATCTTGTGGAACTCCATAGCAAAGTTTTGTGTTCACTGAAGACTCATCAATAATATGAATACATCTGAATTTGTCTGATACTAATCCAGTTAGTCTATTAAACATTACTTTGTTCTGTATAAGTGACTTAATTATATTTATTATTATTATAAAGACAATAACCTATATTTAATAATAGCTTATATGGCCAAATGGTTGGAGTTACTGAAGTGTTTTAGCGAAATGAATAACATTCAACAAAGTGTTAGGTAAGCAGCTATTATAAGTTTTCTTGCTGGAATGTATTATTGTTAAATCTTAACTCATAAATATAATACTTTGTTCACATTTTACATCATATTTATGCAGAAATAGAGAAAAATCTAAAGGGTTCAACAAACTGTATCACAGTATATTTTGACAACACACAATTTTCATCTTTTTGGGTTTGTATGTCACCACCCACCGTGAATTTTACATAAACATTTACAACAATCAATATATGATTAAAGAGTAGACTGCCAGTTTTAATTTAAGTTTGGTCAAAAATGTCTTATCTATATCTTAGATAGATTTCATTTTATGCAACGTCTGTATGAGTTGAATGGTCATATTTGCTCCCACGTGCAATATTCCCAGCCAAGGGAAATTTGGTCTAACAATGTTAGCTCACCACTTTGTGCCAAACTTTGTGAGATAATTGTCAATAAGTTCGAAAAGATTATTTCATAACACAGTATTGCAAAGAATTTAGGTCTTTCACCATCTACATCTGCATGTGCTTTGAGACGTCACTGCATGTGAATATATGCAACCTGAAACTATTTTGCAAGGAGGAAGCCATACATCAGTTTAGTGTTCAGAAACACCGCCAAGCTTTCTGGATCCCAAGCTCATGTCAGGTACTTGACTGGCCTGTTCCTATTGGAAATAGTGTGGTGTATCCTGATGCCACATTAAGAGAACAATCCAACAGCATTGCATCCAGCAAGCACATACTGTTTTGCACTTGCAAAACTGCACCAATTAGTGTTCTAAGTTCCCAAACAATTAAAAAGTGTAAGTAAAAGGAAAAGTGATGTAACACACTCTGTCCCAACTATTTTGACAGTGTTTCAGCATCAGACTCTACATTTGCTTATATCTACAGAATACATTGCCTGACCAAAAAAACTCACCACCTGGGTTTCACTAAGCAAATATGTAAGAGCCTTTCCATTGGATAATCACTGCAATGATGAATATGTTCCAGATGACAACACAATATGGTCGGCTGACAACCTCAGTGTCTTGAAAGACCAGGTTTTTCCATCAATAGATTTTTTCTTCCCTGGTGGCAGCTTCCAAGATGACAATGCCAGGATTCATCAGATCAAAATAGTAAAAGAGTGATTCAGGGAGCATGAGATATTATTTTCACACATGGATTGTCCACCACCACCAGAGTCCAGACCTGGTCTGGGCTGTGCTGGAGAAGACAGCAGTCCAATCCCATCATCAATACAAGATCTCAGAGAGAAATTAATGCAACTCTGGATGTAAATAAATGTGGTTGCATAAGCTTATCAAAACGATGGTGAATGTGTGCTGTGATCAGAGCAAAAGGAGGCCCAAGAAATATTTGAGTGTGTGACTTTTTGGCGAAGGTTCAAGCAAACTGACAAATTAGTTCAGTTTGCTTGATGTTAGTTTTTATTGCATTTTAGAAAAAAGTCCCAAAATGTCTGAAAATGGGGCTTGTGTGGTGTGGTAAGTAGCAGTCATCTATGAACCTCAGGGTGAGTGGCAAAACAACAATTTCCCTAAGGGGATAAATAAAGTATGTCATTATTATTATTATTATTTTATTTATTAATTTATAGATTATTTTATACTGTACATTTGCACATACGGCACATGACACTTGTACTAAAATATGAAACCAGTCACAGATACTAGATTAAATAAACAAGGTACAGTACTAGTTCAATACTGCAGTACATACATAACTACAATACAGAACAATGACAGACAGCTGTATTGATAAAATAATACATAGAAGCTTATCTGTTCCAGCTGACACACGTGAGATAGATGGCTCTTGTGCGAACACATTGTGAAGGCAAAAAGCAAAGGCAAAACACCTGGGTGAAGGTGACATAGGTAATAGCAACCTCGGGGCACTTCTGTCCACATACTTGAGTCCACTTTTTGTCTGGTTCTGATTGTCGTGGTTTAGTTTGGGCCAATTACTTCCAGTGAAGGGATATTTTAATGTTACAGCATAGTTTACAATGATATTTGAAAAAGCAGTCTTCTTCCAGTGTTGTGTCATTAGTCTGTGTTTCGCTTTCCTGTTCCTCTTGTTTCGCTGACTGTATCAACCAACATCATTCTACTAAACACCGTTTTCGTGTCTGAGTGGGAGCAAATCCCTGTACCTGGTTCAATGTCTGATGAAAAACAAGAAAGCGGGAGAGTGAAGGTTGTTACAGCTACACATTAACGCCCATGGGTTTGGAATCATTGAAATCTAACTTTACTATTACATAATGGATTAATATATACAGTAATGTCTCATGCAATTGTACTTGTCAACCTAATATCCACTTTAAGTGTTAGAGCTAAGGTGTGTAATGTGTATTTCAGGTAATGCATTGTGAAGGCTGCATTCAAATCTAATTCAGCAGCATGACAAAAAGCCCTAACAAACAGCCAGAACCATAAAGAACCATGTTCATAGCACCATGAGTCCTGGGCTGCCTCCTCACCTCCCACTCACCCCCCCACCACAGAGCTCTGATCTCATCGTCTAATCTCATCGTGGGATTACATGAATGAATGACACTTCACACAAGCCCCTCAAACAGTACTGTGGCCAAATAAAGTCCGGGCCAAATAAGGCAGCTGTTAGTTATAATAATGAAAATAATTCAGAGAGTTTGAGTTGAACCTACATAAACAGGTCTCATCCAGTGTCCCATGTGCTCAGTCATATTTAATGTGCGTGCACTCGACATGGCTGTCGAAGCCTTTCTGCCTGCACTGATCAGGAGAGATTAGTGCGGAGTTAGTGATGAGAGAAGCATGCGGATGAATTTAAACAGCTCTTTGAAACAAGCCGAATGATGATAAAGAGGCTGCTGGCTGTTGTTGAACACCATGAGGAAAGGCATATATTTGTTCCCATTATAATATAGTGGTAATTTACATCATCTGATGTAAAATATGATCTTGGAACATGAGATGTTTTTGTTTCTCTGTCAGTTCTGTCACTTCTTTATTTCTTTCTGACACAGCCGCCTATTAGTTTTTATTTATGTTTATTAATGTTAAATCACAGTTCTACACACTCAGTTAAGGCCTGGAGACACTGTTTTCCACCATAACTCAAAAATAATGGGACTATCCAATATAATTAAAAGTTCAGTCTTAATACTTTGTTGCAAATCCTTTGTGTTCCAGACTTCAGTCATTGCCTCCAGTAATTGGGTTTCTTCCCTTGCGATGCTCTGCGAGGCCTTCACTGAGGCTGTCTTCATTTCCTGCTTGTATTTGATGCATTTCTCCTTTAGCAAGTGAAATGCACCTCACTTGGATTGGCCTTACAAAAGGTTTGCTTTCACAGTATTTTTTGAGCTATTGACTGTGTTTACATGCACTCAGTGAAACCAGGTTTCTGGAGTAATTGGGGAACGAGTTTACATGGACTTGGTTATCTGGTTACTGGAAGTCCACATATACATGCAGCAGATGAGTGATCTAATTTCTTCTCTACCTTGGGCTAGTTTTGGAATCATTGTTCACAGATTTTAACAGACTAAATCGGTGCTACCGTTTTTGTTTTTTTTATACGTGTGGTGTTGGAGGAGGTCAATTCATACACAGCTCATCCAATATTTTCAACCGAACCCTTAAATCAAAGCTGACAGTCTACATGGTAACCCATTTTGACTGTTCCATTTCAAATCCATTGTGGTGACAGTGTCAAAATGATGGAAGTTGTGTCACTGTTGAAATACAATATATGTGGACCTGACTGTAACTGGAGCTTTATTTTAGAATATGTAGTTGGGTTGAATTCTTGTTTGAAAGTTTTCTTACTTCTGGAACAGAAAACTGAAATTCTGGTGTCAGTTCTGCTCTACATCATATTTTTGCGATGCCAAATGATGGCAATGTTGTCTTATGTTGGCCATTCATCCATCAAACACATTTCACTGTTCTCCACTGGTCTATTCAGTGAACGCTCACATTCAGCATTACTTCTGTAACACTGCTAGATGCCTGCAAAGTGATTATTGTCTGAAGTAGTTTGTGAATTGATAAAGAAGACAGTGGTGCTGATAATAATAGCAATAAAGGAAGTGTTAGAAGGCCTGCTTCCACAGCATGTTAAGCTTTTAGGAGGCTCACTTTTATGACTGCTACAGTAATGTGTTGTTAATAGGCCATTTTGTATATCAGCTACCATAGAAGAGAACACAGCTCTGAGGTTCAAATGAACAACTCGGCTTCCTGTGGGTTAGATGTGATCCAATCAGAGTCTGAGGTTTACACACATGTAGTCTGCTGCGTAGGACGTGCCAAGTGTGTGTGTGTGTGTGTGTGTGTGTGTGTTATAGATGAGTATATGAAGTGTAGAGAGACCATATAAAACCATGTGAGACTTCTGGTATTTCACAGATCAAACCATTTCAGCAGGGTGATCAGGTGTGGCACAGGCTCTCAAATATCTGACTGACCACACCTGGTGAACAAGTATTCACAGCTGAAGTGCACATGATCTGACTTTTCCAAAAGTTGAAAGAACTGACCAACGGCAGATCCACGTTTGACTCCAGAGTCCTGTGTGAGATTGTATAAGGAGCTCAGTTATTGACCAAATGAGAGACTGGACAACGAGTTATGATTCAGTGTATTTAATTAAACTCAAGAGAAGGAGGGGAATCCAAAAATCCAAGTCCAAACAATCCTCTTCATACAAAAACACAGTCAAAGCAATAAATCCAAACACAGCTCCAGAAAACACAGTCAGTCACAGGATAGGACCAGAGACAGACATCAGAGATCCCAGAGACAGAAATAAGGTTCCAGAGCTGGAAAAAATCTAAATCAACAACTTACAGAAGCAGACGGGCAGGTCAAAAAATCAGCAGAATCTCATGGAGCAGAATGCAGGACTGGAAAGGCGCTTATAAGGGTAGAGAGCAGACAATCTGTCAGAGTGAGAGCGCTGGAGGTGATGCTCAAGCAAGGGGAGGCACAGGTAAAAACAATTAGGTTGATTAGAGTAAAGCAAACTGACATAAGGGACTGACCAGGCAGGATGTGATTGTGACTTTGAAAATAAAACCGGACATGCAGACAGGGATCGTGACAGACTGGGTTTGGGCAAGAAAAGCACTTTGGTTAGAGTTAGAGAAAGACTGTGACTTGTGTTTAAATTTTAATAAAGACTTTGTGTGTGACTGTTTTTCTTTATTAACCCAGCCCACATTCTTTGCCTCACCTTAACGCAGCACTGTGAGCATCTGAGTCCAACTGTCAAAAGCGTATCTAAACCAATCCAAAACCAAGAAAAAATACGTGGGTCACAAATCTGGATGTTGGACTTTAAGACTGGATATTTTGGAGGACGTAAATCTGTTGCCTGTGAACATTTAACTGATGTGTTAAGTATAAACACATTTGAGACTTGTCATTTAGGTTACTTGTGAATATATGATCATTATGATTACAGAAAACACTATTTTAATTCAAATATGTTCCCCACAAAAACGTATTTGTGATTGCAGTTTACATTAAATCTCTGTGGCTGTCAAACAGCAGCAAATTAAGGAGTGCTGCATTGTTCAACTTCATTATTTAAGTCTTCTGCTGTGACACTGTGATCTTACTGTTGCCTTATTAACCTAAATGCTTTTCTGCACAGCTGTCGCACACAGACTTGCAGTTCCCACAGTGCAGCAAAGCGACCGTGTTAATGATGAGTCCAGCACTGCAGAAACTGTTGCTGCATTTTGATTTTCAGCAAATATCGAAATATTGTTTCCTCTTAATAACAGGAGGTTTTTTTCTGGCATGTTGAGGTTTGATTTTCGACTAAATACGATAATATCTGCAGTATGGACCTTGTCTAATTACTGAAGTAAATATCAGGCAGTAGTCAGCCTATTAATGCAAACACTATTTCCTGTAGCCATGCTCAAGAATGTCAGTGTTTTAGGAACCATCAATTGAAGACACACGAAAAAGTTGCATGCCACTAGCAGTGTATTTGTGTACAGTCCTGTGTTGTATTCCTCTCTATTGAGGCTTCATAGTGTTTATTACAGCAACTCCAAAATGCTCTGTTGGTTTTCATGTCAACCCGTGACATTGAACACAACAACTGTGCTCACCTCAGGACGATATGCCAAAGTTTTTGACCCTTAAGCCTGCGAGCACCAAACACAGAGCTCTGATCTACACAAGATGCTGTTTAAATCTCAGCATCGCTCTTATCAGTGCTGCTGCTCACTACGTGTGGACACGTGTTTTGTCAGTGTAACAAGCTGGAGGATGATCTGACTCTTTCACCTGCCTTTTGAAAAGTGGGTCTGAACTTGATTGTTCATTAAACTGTGTGAACCAATCACGTGATCATAGTGTTGTTGGTCAAAACCAGGTCACATATTGTCTGTGGTGCACGACGCTTAAGGTTTCGTTTCTGTGTTGTAATGAACATCAAGTTATGAATTAAATCCTCTGACGTAGCACTAAAATCTCAACTTTATTGCTTGAGGGCTGTTTTCTGAGTTTGACTGGTGAGATATTACACACACAGTCTGAGTTTAAAGCTTCTCTCTTGGAATACTGCTGGTTTCATGTGGCCCATTACAGCTGTCAGAAATTTTTTAATTTAAACTACAAACATAATTTCCACTGGTTAATCAATATATTTAGCTCTGGCACGTTCAGGAGAAGGTTGGGTTGTGCCTATATGCAATCGCAACAGAGTACACTAACACAACCTAAAATCAACATCACGTTACTGACAGATTTACGCAAAAGCAATTCAGTTGTTAATGGACATTTATTGTATACAGCTTAAATATAAATATATACAGTGGAAAGAAAAACTATTAGCAATTTCCTGGTTTTCTGCATAAATTTGTCATGAAATGTGTAACAAAGTAGCTCTAAACTACACCTCCATTCTCGTTTCATTGATTGGACTCCAGGTTTTCTAACACCTGACTCCAGTTGGTGATTATAGACATCAGAAGTCTAGTGTTTCACTTACTTCTTCCACCATCACTCTGTATGTTTGATGAGTGTGTTCAATAAAGACATGAAGGATCATGACTGTGTTTTATCAGCTTAGAAATATTTTGTTTGTTGATATTTGTGACTTTAGTGAAGATCAGATCACATTTCATGACAAATGTATATAGAACACTAGGAAACAGAAAATAGTTCACTTAGTTTTTGGTATTTTTTTTCGATGTTCAGTTTTTGTTTTTGTAGATAAGAAACTGTCATTCTAGAGAACTTTACTAAAATGATACATTTCTGAACCAACTGAATTGTTTTCGTCTCTGACCACCTGGTAGTGTCTATCCTGTAAATCCTTTCAGAAGTTGGGTGAGTGCAGCACTATGTCTATCTTAACGGTCGCCACGTACTGCTTTATGGGGTATCCAGAGAGTTAACACTGACTGGAGTGAAGTTCAACCCAAGACTTCTGAAATATTTATTAAAATTGTAACTAGTTCTACAACTAGTTGTAGAAATGAGAAATGAATCCCTGTGCTGCAGCTCCTTAAGTAGAATGTCAGTATGTCATTCGTCATGTATCAGACAGTTTATGACTATTTGCAACAAGTTGTTCTTTATTGTTATTGTAGGATGTTAGAATACTCAACACTTTCAATATTAGCAACACACAGTTTATTATCTGCTCCCCATAAGGTACATGTTAGATTATTATTATAATAGTCATTGAGTTGATGCAGAGTCCAGTTTGTTAAAGCCAAGACTGACCTGTGAGTTGAGAAGCAGCCCATCTGTTGTGAGTTAGTAATTACAGTTGTGAGTCAGTAATGTTACAACGACTGCAGACTAAACCATTTCCCTTTTCATTGCCCTGAGCCGATGTCTAATAGCTGGCATATTGATTTGCTGTAAGTGTTGCAGCTCTCACATCTGCTCATAACAGGAAGCATGTTGGAAGCACTTAGTGTGACTGTGTGTGATTGATGAACTCGAGGGCTTAGTACTCCATTTACATGATGTGGATCATAACGCCTGATTGTACTTTTTGAATCATAAGACCTTTGACTCCTGCTTGTAATATCAATGATATAAGAGCAAAGTCAAGGAAAAGAGGCAAAAATCCAGGTAAACGCAGGCTATGGTCACATACCACACAAGAAGTAACAGGTACAACAATGCTGAACTGCTGTGGTACCTACAAGACAACCTGTCAACTATACTAACTATACTAACTATATATACACTACTCACAAAAAGTTAGGGATATTTGGCTTTCGGGTGAAATTTATGGAAAACATAAAAAGTTCACA
>JAUMHL010000005.1:24266763-24278062 GCA_032362345.1 Sandelia bainsii
TACTTTCATGATATAATATCACTGTAGTGTGAACCTTTTACGTTTTCCATAAATTTCACCCGAAAGCCAAATATCCCAAATTTTTTGTGAGTAGTGCATGTATTACCTTTGAAGAGGTACGTTTTTGCACTTTCACTTGAATCCGTCCTGGAGAAAGGAAATACTGTATACATGCATGATTATCACATCAATGAGCAATATTGAACAGGTACACAAATAACAGGCTGTGCATACTGTCTCTGAAGAGAGACATTACTCACTTTCAGTCTCAAAACTTCAAACATGTTATTCAGTTAACAGAAAAGGCATGCAAATCCTAGAATTTACTGTTAAACAGGAGTAGGAATATGTACAGTATCTTCTTGAAAGTAACCTCCACCTACATCAACTCCTGGCTACAGTTGCAGGTTGATTTAGGAATGGCCTGGAGGACATACTAGCTGCAGGTAGTGTTGCTTGTGGCCCAGGTATGGGCAGAAATGAAGTTACTGGGATCTTTCTGATCTCCTGCATTTGTGAGAGGACTTTTGATGACTTTGTCAGGAGGCACATGTTACCATGGATACATGGCCTATTCCCAGGAGAGAGACCTGAAATTCACCAGAAACCATCCAGAAGAACTGAAATCCACCAGTTGCTGAGGAGGTGGAGGTGTGGAGAGAAGCCCTGAGAAAACTCACTGAGATGGTGTCTCTCCAGTGGAGTGGAGGAATCATCCGCTCTGATCATGGAACAGAATGAGACTGAAGGAACTCAGTCCTGATTCACTGTAACTGGACAGTTTTCAGCTGGTGAAGATGTAAAAGCAAACAAGGCTCTGCCACCATCGGTCTCCATCGCTTCCAGCAAACTCAATTGACCTGGATAACCTCAGACTGATCTGCCCGATTTCTCAGCTTAAAGCACCTGCCAGTTCGGTCAAGTTTGGTGATCTTTTCTGTATTTTTGTACTCTAGTCTAGATTTATTCTGTTCTGTTGTTTTAATTACCTCTTTACATGTGTGACTGCCTTTAGGTCTGCTAAATACAACAGATTTACTGGCCTCCACTGGTCCAGTATTATACTTAGCTCATCTGGTTGAAATGTCATTTATTTTTATTCTCCTCTTCCTTATGTGCACTCTGAGACAGTGTTTCTGGTTATGGTTCTTTCTGATTTGATTTACAAGTGACATCACCTGCATGCACAGCTGATACTTCCACATACAAAACTTACAAACAAAAAATAATAACACTCATATGATATATATTATAACCTAGAAAGATATGAATGAGTTGTAATTGGAAAATAGAGTTGGACACAGTAGATTCTTGACACTTCCTGTTCGCATCACCCTAAGACTAGGCTTAAAACCTTCCTTTTTGATAAAGTTTATAGTTAGAGCTCATCCCGTAGTTCTCCTTAGCCCTCCTTGTCCCCCTCTGTACCTTTCTGCAGGTATCCCTGGCTTCGGAGCTGTATGATTTCCAGTGTGCAGCTACTGGTCTTACCAACCTGCCCATTGTGTCGTCTGCTGCTTCTTGTTGCTCTTTTCTCTCTCCTCTTTCCACTCACCCCAACTGGTTGAGGCAGATGGCCGCCCACCCTGAGCCTAGTTCTGCTGGAGGATTCTTCCTCTCCACTGTCTCCTTATGCTTGCTCAAGTGGGATTGTTGGGTTTCAGTGTAATCTTGCACTGTAAAGTGCCTTGAGATGATTTTGTTGTGATTTGGTGCTATATAAATAGATAAATAAACCGAATCACCCAAAGAATGATGGAACTGTAGTGGAAAATCTTAATAATAATAATGTCAACCCCAAAAAGAAATGAGAACATATTCAGAAATGTGTGCTGTGCTGAAAACATGTGGACTAAAAAAAAGGTTCAAACTCACAATATATGGTATAATATGACTCAGACAGTAATTTGAATGATAGCTACAGTGGAAACTTATAATGTCCATATTTGACACTAATTGCATGGATGACTCTGAGGTCTATTACACTGCTTGTAATAAATTGACTCCCTCCCACAATCAAGATGAAGGTTTCCCTCCTCATCAACTGCAGCAATGAATTTCAACTGGCAGAGCACAGGAAGAAATCCTAATAATACTTGTAGTTTTAGGTGATTACCCCTTTGTGAAAAACTAAGCAGCAGTTAGTGGATATTTGACTGATACTGCTGTGGTGTCCAAAACACCAAACAAGAATCAAAATCTATCTAATTATACAGATGTGTTTAGGTTCATTTATTTAGTTCCATTTGTACTATACTATAAATCTCTTTCTTTTCCCCTCAAAGGTTGGTGTTATATTATAAATAGCAAGTTTGGACAGGATTTAAACAGCCTCGCTTTATGAAGAGCATGGACTTCACACCAAGGTTCAAATGCAGTCTTTAACCAACAGCAGCATTGCCTTCATCATAACGGCTTTAAAATACAAAAGCAATTCAAAGTTGTTCACATAAAAGATATGCATTAAAGTTCAAAACTACGTACAGTCATGCTAGATAGTATCCACACCCCTTTTTGTACATTTTATAACAGTATACATTTATTTTGAAATTATAAATGCATATTTCCCACCAGTTTTCATGCAATAACAACAGAGTGAAAGCATATTTTTAGAAATGTGTTAAAAATCAAAACCTAAGATCTCCTTAAAACCTTAGGCCATAGATGAGTACTGTGTAGAAGCCTCTTTGGCAGCAGTTACAATTCAATAATAATGACATGCCTAATTACTACTACTGGGTTTCAGTTTCCAAGAACACCTTGAAGTAGCCAGGGGGAACCGGGCATCAAACCACTGACCCTGGAGCTTTACCAACTGAGCTACTGGAGCAGGTTTTCTGACTTTTATGTATTTTGCTACATTGATCCTTCTTCCACTTCTGACCAGTCCCTCTGTCCCTGCTGCTGAGATGCACCTCCATTGCAAGATGCTGCCTCCATCATTCTACACTATGTGGATGCTATTAGTCCGGTGATGAGATGGGCCATAACGGCCTAATTGATGGAACATTACTGAGATAGTGTCCTTCTGCCAGGTTCTCCCATCACAGCAGAAGGCTCAGTGTGAATGTTGGGGTCCTGGTCACATCCCTGACCAAAACCTCACTCAGTTTGTCTAGATGGCCAACTTAAAACATGTTCCTTTTCACAATTGTTGAGGCTACTGTACTCCACAGAACACTCAGATCTTTAGAGTTAATTTTACTCCCAACCTGATTTGGACTATATGGCTTGGTTTTATCCTGATATGAAGTGTGAATTGTGAGATCTGAAGATATTCACAGGTCTGTGCCTTTCTCAGTTCAGTTTTCTACAGGTGGACTCCAATCAAGCTGTAAATAAATCTCAACAAAAATGTTGTGTTGATACAATGTTTGTTTAACACAAACTTCAAACCTACTTTACAAATCTGGCTTTGAATTACAATATTTCATCTTCATTCAGATTGAGTTGCTTTTATTGTGGTCAGGCTTGTACTATCTTGGGGGACCAGTGGCTTAGTTGGTAGGACAGTTATCCACATACGAGCCGTTCAATGACAAGTAGAAGATTGCTGTAAAAAAATGTGTAGTTCTTCTATTTTTGTCAGCGTAGATAAAGAGAGAATGAGCATCAGTGTGACAATGTGTATACATGCGTGCAAATAAAGACCTTTCACCTTTCTGTCCATCACACCACTTACAGTATAACTCAGGCCTGTGTGTGTGTGTGTGTGTGTGTGTGTGAGGCGCTTACGTTCATTATTGCATGAAGGGAAGTGATGACAGTTGTCCCTCTGCGTCTTTTTGACTTTGCTTTGTGTGTCACCACCAAGTGTGTGTGTGCTGGTTTGTTAGTCGATGTGTATAATGAGCCAGGTTGGTGCAGTGCCAGCCCCACTAATACACACAGACACGCACAAACACAGATTGAAGATGAAGGGCACTGCAAGGGCAGCGTGACTGATGGCTGCTCCCAGTTTGTATTTGGTACCATTACCTACTCCTGTGTTTCTGTGTGTGTGTGCGTGTGTGTGCGCGCATAAATGTGCATGGATACATCGCTGCCTGTCTGCTTGCTGCATGCATTTTTCTCTGTGTATGAACAAGCAGCTGTGAGAGTATCTGCGTTCATGAGAAGAATGTTAGTTCATGTTCTAATGTGGAAAAATAAAGTGTCAAGTTGGTTTTTGATTGTGTGCGTTGATAGTTGACCAATTATTTTTATGCCCCTATAATTGGTAATCTTATGATTCCTACAATGTGTGCATCAACATGACTGTAATTCCTACACGGCTCATTGAATATTAATTTTACATGAGCACATCTTTCATTTCAGATCCACTGTCATGACATACAGAGCAAGAGTGATGACGACTGTGTCATTGTCCAAATACTTATGGACGGTAAATGTGATTTTTTTACTTAATTTGTCAAACTTTGATTTACTTATATATAAATATATTTCTATTTTATGTTAAACATTGTGCTTTTTACTTCACTGTTTTATTTGAATTACTATTTTATTTTACTATTGTATTTTACTTAAAACACAAGCTTATTTCCCCCCAAAGTAGTACATTTCACACTTGAGTTCTCCTCATTAAATGTCTCCTGCAGTGTCATTTAAATAACTTTCTGAAGCTGAAAAGGCCATTCGTATAGAATATTCAACAAAAAGTGAAAGCTTGAGTGCGAAGAATGAATCAGAAATATGGCACCTGTCAAATGTATATTGTGATCCTCTGGAGGGCCCATGGTCACTAAGAGCCAAACTGTAAAATGAAACTTACACATTTCTGCATATTACACACTGCTGATATTAGTAATCTCACAATGTCATACACTTACTGGCCACTTTGTTAGGTGCACTTGTACAATCTAATATCTGCCATGAACTCGACCTTTACAAGGTTAGAATTTCTCAGTTTTAGTTGAAAGGTGTTAATTCTACCATGTGTTTATTATTGATGTCATAGTGGTGGTGGAGTGTATTACATTAAGAGATTTGCCCCCCCTTTATGCATAAATGCTGTTATCCTATGATGATTAAGTGTTCTCTTAATTAGTAGTGTAGTTTGGTGAACTGAAGCTAGTTTTTCTTTAGTAAAAAAGGGTAACACTTCATAACAACTACACACTGTTAAGAATTAGCTGAGCATGAGCAAATACTTAATTCATCATTTGCCTTGTAAAGTTTTTACAGAGGAGATTTTAAGGGCTCAGTTATCTTCTCAATTTTACTTTTTAATTGTTTATATAGATTTTTTCTGACATATTTTATTGATTATTGGGTCATTGATTATAGGAAATTGTTGTTAGACAGCTACTATTTAAACATGTCAGAAGAAGTAATTGAACTACCTGAATCCTTAAGAAAATATTGTAGCATCCATCAATGATCAAGGTACGAGATGTCATCCAGGTTCGCCAACAATTCACTACTGAAAACAGAGGCTACTGTGGCAAAACAACAAAACAACAAAACCTGTTGTATTCACCATTATAAGCTCTGTCACTTAACTTCATATTTTCAGCTATGAGTGGACAAAACAACAACAACACAGCTCTCAGTCAATTACACATCCACTATCCCACACAAATCCTTGTGACAGGTAGATACAATAACTGAAAGGTTTCACAGCCTCTAAACTCACGGCACATTCACACACGGCACACATTCATCAGGGAAAACTCAGTAAGCTACTGAAAAATGTACTTCCTGTACACAACTGGTTTAACTGTTGTGTAGTAGTTCACTACTCCTCAACACTGGTTGTGTATTATGCCACAGCAGCAGTGTGTGTGTGTGTATGTGAGAACCTTCTGTAAATTAGGTGTGGGTGGGGAGGTGTGTCTTGGCAGGTGGTAATGGAGAGCAGAAGGACTAGGCTCGCCTTCAGCTTTTCAAGGACAAAACAGAGATTAACAGCAGTCCCCCCCCCCCCCACCCACCCACACACACACACACACACACAGAGTCATGTCTAAAATGTCCGCACAACAATAGTATTTGAACAAAGTTTGTCCATACTTAGAAATACATGTGCACGTACACACATAAACACACACGCCTGTGACATTGTGTGTCTGTGCAGTATTTAACTGTGTGTGCAGGGTTGTTGCTTTATTCATGTCCTATGCTACAAGGAACCACTAATGAGTCAAATACATTATAAAAATCATATTTCATACACTGTTGGTGTTGATGCAATGTTGCCATGTTGAATTTAATTAACAGCTGTATAAACGGAACTGCAGGGAATCCACAAAAACACATCTGCTTTCTGTTTCATCGTTATTTACAGCCTGGATTTATTTCAAATAAGAACAAACACCACACACACACACAAACCCCAGGTTGCTCCTGGTGTGTGTAAAACTCATTTGTTTGTGAAAGCTGGGAAATGAATTGTTGCGTTATCTGATAAAACCTTATGTTGCTGTTTGTTAACATTATAATTATATATATATATATATATATATATATATATATATAAATATAAATAGTTCATTAAAGTATATAAAATGTCCAATAGGTACTTTTTGCCATTGTGTTGGTTTTAGATTTTTGTCATTTAGGCCCCCATTAGATTTGTTGTTGTGGCAGTGCTATTATATATAGTCTCTTTATTAGAATACAACTAGAAAACATAGAAAATATGTACACAGTATTAAAAACACAAAAATATTAAAAACGGCTTCTTTAGGCTAAAGTGAGAAATAGAGAGTGTGATCTCTGTAGAGGAATCTGGAGAGATCAAAGGACAAAAATAGGAGTGGAAGACCTGTAATAATCAGATGAGAAGTTTCTGAGAGTTTCTACTTTGAGACATTGGACCACATCATTGCTGAAACTAACAAAACTGAAAACTAATCCATGGTGGCCTAAAACTTTGGCACAGGACTGTACATGGAAACTCACTCTTCTTCCTTTCACTATCAGTGAGGAACAATAATTAAAGGAGACATTGTGTTTTAGATAATCTGGATAAACTCCTAGTTTCTAACTAATTATCTGATTGTAACTGCTCATTTCTTGACTTGACAACAACACCAGATCTTAGTAATTACTTCATTGGGTACCATATTGTCACTGATTCAACTTAAAAGAACTGGTTTGCTTCTCCATTGGCCAGAGAGCCACCAAACTGTCCCTCAATAATCCTAAAATAAGCCATAAAGCGATTAATCATCCAGATGAAGCTGCTAGAAGCAGCTTTTTGATACTCCCTGTGATGTCTCCTCATTTACCCACAGGGATCTCAGTTTCTCCATCCAACATATTTGAGATATTTCATATATTGACAACCAGAGCAAGTTCCCAGACCAGCAAAGAGTTGGTGTCACTCTGGAACCAGGGGGCGAGAGTCGGTTCTTTGGATGTTGAAACGCACGAACCAGCCCTTGAATTGCCTTGGTGGAAAAGGGATATCAGTAAACCTGTCAGTGTAGACAGGGTGTAGAAGTCAGTGTCCTTAACAAACAAGGAGGCATCATGAGGAGGAGTGCTAGGTCATAGCCCAACAGAGCAGTAACATGATTTTTCATCATTTTTCATCAATTATCTTTCAGCTTATCGCTTCTTGTAGTTGTAGTTTCTCTTTTGGAAAGGATGCCAAGGATGCTTTTGGAGACACACAAAAACACACACACAAACCAAAATGAAAATGACACATATCTAGACAGCTACACAAATCATTTCACAAATTGTCTTAAACATTTATCTGGTTTTCTACTGTATTTAATTTCTTTGTGTGAACTTGACCAAGAAAACATTTAGTTTTTATTTTATTGCACAAGCAGACCAGGTACAGTCATCAGAATTTTAAACAATTCAGAGGATACAAGTAATTCAGTGTGAAACTGGTAATTCAAAGTCTGATTAAATCCTCCAATTCTGCAGATTGTGATGGGATTAAACTCAGTGGACTCCCAGGTAATAATTCCAATTACAGAGCCTCCTCAGGTGAGACTTATCCTCTTAGCATAATGATAAAGTGGCTTAAAACAATAATATGTAATGCTGGCAGAGCTGGTGTTTGGTATATTTTAGCTGTGCCCCACTTTCATTCTAAATACTATTTCTGTACAGTATGTGTTAAATATTAATTATCATAGTATCTGCAAGAAAAAATTTACTTTTGCATCAGTCAAACTGCAGTTCAAATAAAAATGTTGTCAACCTCCATATTTGGCTTTTCTGCTGTCACCGTAAGTTCTGTAAAGTGGCTAAAGTGTAAATGGATTTATGCAAATGTGTGTTGTGACCACAATCTGCACATATTAATTTACTCCCATTTACTAAAGAGCAATTCACACTTGCATCTGCATGGGTCCATGTGAAAATTTAATAATCTGCCCAATGGGGGTGTAACCTTTCTGAGACCAAGGCCAAAAGCAAACGTCCATGATCTCACACCTCACCACCACTCGCTGCGACCCTGTTGCAGACATCTGATTTTTCTCAATGTGGAGTCTACTGTATATCAAGTACAAAATGCCCACAAATTCTCTCCCTGACGATCATATATCAGATTCAGTTTCCTCTGAAATCTGATCTGATTCTTGTCATAAGAGGACCTGTCATTTGCCTTTGTGTGTGAGCTTTGTGACTATATCAGTGACAGTACACAGTGTAGATAATCTGTGTTGTGAGGCATTCAGGGACAGTGCAAAACAAAAAAATGTGAGGACGTAACTAGACAGTTGATTGGAGATTCGTTCCATCCCTACTGCCCAAGCACTGAACACACTGCGAGCGTGTTACCTGCACATGTGCCACATCAGTAAACGTGATGCTTGTTTTGGTCATTGTATGTAGAGTATGTAATGTTAATTGGTCCTGTTCTTGCTAAGCTGACACTGTTGTTCTTTGACTTTCTAATGTTGTTCATCCAAATACAACAGATGAGCTCTTCTTGCTGTCAGGAGGTTGTCGTCATGTTTGTGTGGAATGTGTCCTTGTACTAATTCAGAGAAAGGACAGACAGATGGAGCAGATTCAGCAGAGCTAAGCAAGTGGAGACGAACATGGTACTGATATAGATATCAATATTGAGGTACTGTATATGCAGTCAAAAAAAACCTTGAGTTTCAGTCAGTAGTTTGTGACATCATTGATGCATTACGGCAGAAGGAGTCTTGTTGTGAATGTGTGAAGGAGTGAAGGAGTGCACAATTGTGTGTAATGTGTGCTTCTTGAAGTGTGCGAACAGAGTAGGAAGCAGATAATTATAAATAGTGATCTTTACCAAATGTCCAGTGTGTATGTGTGTGTGAGAGAGCGCAGGGGAGCTCATCTTCTCCCGGTCCTGCTCAGAGAACACAAGTATTGATTAGCCTTCATCTGTTGAATAAACTCCCTGTCTCCAGCTGTTTCTCCATTTTTCTCCTCTGTTCTCGTCTGCCAGTCTTCAAGTCTACATTTTCACACCCTGGTCTTATTTGCTTTTCTTATTCCACTCTTGCTGTCTCTTTCTCTATCCATCTCCTCCTGCTGAGCCTCAGCACCTATTTTAAATCTGAATTCAGATCCTAGTCAGCCTCATCTTTGCTTTTAACATTAATTATGTATAATGTATAGCTGCAAATGAACTAGGATGAAATGAAGAAGCACCTCAGTCCCATTAGATTTGTACTGATGGCACATAATATAAAAAAGAAGGAACACATCCACATGTTAAAACTGGATCATTACATACACTACTTCTCCTTTGCTTTTCGCATTACGGCTCCATCTTGTGGTCAAATCCAAAACTAAGTCACAGAACTTTCAGAAAGATAATTTGTACCACTATCCTGTTTGTTTCCAACTATCCCTGCCCTACCCACAACTGTTCACCTGGATTAGGTATGTTCAGCCAGTCAGAAGCTGTAATGGTCAAAAATTGAGAGGCCATGTGCCAGCTACAATAACAAGGAGTTTTGAGGCACATTATACAGGAAACATGAAGTGGGCCATAGCCCGGCTGTAGACTTGTTCAACTCAAGCTTTACTATGTTTTAAACAGTCCTTCTCATTCATTTCAGTGGGGGAGCAGGCTCTGGTAAGAACAACATAACGTTCTTTAAGTTCAGCTCTGGTTCATCTTTTCCATAGTGCAACATGAAGTCATCTGGCGAAGGTGCTGCATTGGCCAATAATGTGCGTGTAAGCATTACTGGTGGGTTATTCTGTAACATGAACACTGTATTTGTGACCAAAGATGAAACAGTTGCTGCTGTGGTAACCTTCCAGTCCTGTGTGTCAGTGCTGTGTTTTGACTTCTAAGGAACACCAACTATCACAACAACACACCCCCACCAATCCCTGCCCTGTTACCAGGCAATCTACTTTCTTCAACAGCATGTCGCTGCCTTCATCAGCTAGTTTGAGCATAAGTGGCATTTGTGAGAACTGCTGTTACCCAACAGTGAAAAAAGTGCTCTTGTAATAAAGGCTTCAGTCGATAATAGACCAAGGCAGGTGGAAAGGACTCAGCTAACACACAATTTTGTAAAAACAAACACTGCTGTCAAAAGAAGACTGTCAAATTCTTGAAGGACTTTTGAAGATCAGAGTGGCGCTTTTACTCCTTCCCTTCAGTTGCTCTACACTGGCATACTGAGGATACCATACTGATCTCTCAACTATTGCGGACAAGGCCTGCGGGGCACGACTCCTCTTGGACACACACTCACACATAAGAGACAGAACAGCCCTATCAATAGACTCACCTCTGTCTGCAAACTTGGAAAGCACCTGACCCCCCTCCGGTTGCCTTTGAAGATTTGAAGCTGAGTTTGCCAGAGTGGTTGAAGTGAACTGTTCTGATTGCCCAGTTAATGTGCTGAGAATCAGGAACAGAGAGGAAAAAAGACTAAACAGAAGCCATCATTGCATTTTTTCCCCTTCCATCACTGATGAGATTTCATGAGCTTGTAAATGTTTTGAAGGAATTAAGAGAATAGTAGATGAAGTCCAATGACTAAAACATCCCTTATCATAATGCTAAGAGGCACGTTTTAAATGTTTGAGCTCTTGTGTAAGCCAATGTCTATAACAGGGGATGGAGAAGGCTTCTAGTTCTTTCAGCTTGAGTCTAAATGATCATTTGAAGTATAAGTTTTTGCTATCTTGTCAGAAATGAATTATTCACACAGTGGCAAATACTTTCACTTATTAAGATTCAGTCATTTGTGGGTTTTGATTATGTTAGAATTCAAATTTAAACTAGGCAATTTTAATAGTAGAAAAGTACCCTACCAGTCAAAAGTTTGGACACACATAGACATGACCATGTTTGTGAAAGAAAAGCAGATTTCATAACATCAAATTG